>CM077081.1:119989615-120420435 GCA_039513925.1 Platanthera zijinensis | reverse complement strand
GATAAGGTACTCTATTCATTTGATTTCAATTCAGAAGATTTAAATATTGATTTCTAATCCCTTGTACAATGATTTAATCAAGTCAGAGATGGGAATAAAATTCTTCCTTGAGATCCATCAGCTGAATATGATAACTATTTGTGAAAATTTCAAACTGAAAATATCTAAATCATTTTTCAGTTTGATATTTTCAGCAAATAGGTTATCAAATTCAAGCTGTCTATCTCTAAGAATTTTTATTTCCATCTCTGACTTGATTAAATCATTGTACAAGGATTTAAATTCAATTTTAAAATCTTCTGAATTGAAATCAAATGAATAGATTACCTTATCTTCTTCAGATTCAGATTCCTCTTTTGATTCTTCAGCTTGTTCTTCAGCATCAAATTTACTGCTAGAAGCATTAATAGCCATAAGGCAAACTTCCCTTGCCTTTGCCTCCTCTTAATCTTCACTAGAGCTGAAAGATGAGGATTTTTCATCAGTGTTACTCCATGTCTCAGCAATGAAGCCTTTCTCCTTTTCTTATGTTTGCTGGAGGAGTGTTTACTAGAGTGCTTCCTTGATTGCCTTTTATTCTCCTTTTCTTTTCTTCTGTCTTTCTTCTGTGCCTCTGGGCATTCAGGTAGAATGTGCCCAGGTTTTCTGCATCCAAAACAAATAATCTCCTATGTAGGAGTCTTTACATATCTTGGCTTGTCATCATTCTTGGATGACCTTCTTCTAAAGTCTTTCTTGGCCATTTTATAGAATCTTTTAGCCAACAAGCTAAGTAGTTCTTCATTAGCTGGAAGAGCTTTTGATTCTTCTGTTGCTTTGAAAGCAATGTTGTGCTCCTTCCTTGAAGATGTAGAAGCCTTCTGTTCAGCAGCCTCCCTTTTCTTGATCAACTGCTCATAAGACTTGAGCTTGCCAAGGAGAGATTCTGTAGAAATCTCATTTAAACCTCTGGCCTCCTTAATTGGCCATATCTTGGAATCCCAAGTGCTGGGAAAGCACATTAAGATTTTTTTATTTATCTCAGTTAATAAGATGTCCTTATCAGGGTTCTTAGGTCATTTATGATTACACTGAGTCTGTTATACATCTCAGCAATAGTCTCTGATTCCTCCTTCTTGAAATTCTCATACTGTTATATGAGGAGGGATCTCCTATCTTTTCTTTCATCTGTTGATCAGCAACTATTTTGTTCAGTGAGTCTTAAATGGCCTTTGCAGAGGTGCACTCAGCCACCTTCTAAAAGATGTCATCTAACATTATCTGTGCCAGAATATTCAGTGCTTTAGCATCAGCCATCTTGGCTTTTTTTGTGCATCAGTCCACTCAAGTGATGGAACTTCATGTGTATTGGTAGTTGTAGTAGTAGTTGTAGGGTTGAGGGGGGTCTATAAAAATAGAGTTGAAAATATCCTCATCAATAGAGTTCATGTAGAGTTTGATTCTTGCCTTCCAGAGTGCAAATTTATTCAAGTTGCACAATAGAGGTCTAGTGCTAGAATATTCCTTATTCTGTGCCATGCTATAAACAAGAGGCTAGAGAGAAAAAGATCTATCAAAGGATCATGGTTCAGATGTAAGTCTGTGAAACCAAAGAAACAACCCTCTGATACCAATTGAAGGAAAGTAAAAGCTTTACCACCTGAGGGGATAGATCTATTTAACTCTAGAGGGGGTGAATAAAGCATTTTAAAAACTTAATTGGTTTTTACAGCAGAATTAAAAAGGAGTGATATATATATATATATATCTTAAGAAAGTGCATAAATAAAAGCTAACTAACAAGCACATAGCACACAACAATAAGAAAACAACAAGCAACCAGACGACACAAGAAATTTATAGTGGTTCCCCTAAACTTGGGTACATCCATTCTTCTACCACCCTGGTAGGAATCCACTATAGATTTTTGATCAAGTGCCCTGTCACTAATTGGTTTTTTCTCAGGTGCCTTGTCACCACAAGATCTACTTGAAGGGAGATCTCACAACCCTTTAAGCTTTTGATTAGGTGCCAAAAACCAAGCTATGTCTTTTGATAAGGAGACTTAAGAACAAGGTGGTTAACTTTTGAAGGGATTTAAAACCCTATGTACAGTGGGGTGAAAAATATGATATTGTCTTCTCTTTCTCAAACAGCTGAGAAGACTTTAGTGGATTGCTTGATGTTGTCAAAGCTCCCCCTGAGATGATTATTGTTCAAGAATTTGTTGGAAGCTTTGCAGGGTGTAGGTCTTCTCTAATGATCTCTAGAAGCTTTTAGACTGATTGTGTTTTGATGTCTCTTGAAATCTTGGAGAAGAGTTGCTGATGATGAAGACTTTATGAGTATGCAGACTGAATATCTTTCTCTATCTGGTTGTGACCCTTAGTCAATTCTACAACTTCTTGTAACGCCCCCGATTTTTTCTGCGATTATTTTATTCTCGTTTGGCGTTATGGTGATGTGTTTTTGTGGCTTGTGACATTTGTGGAGTGTGGTTTAGCTCCTTAGAACTGATTGGCCTATTTTGTAGCCTATGGGCAAGATCTCCCTAGCAAGCCGAGTCATTTTGGGTGACCCGGTGTGGCCTCTTGGGGGATGCTTGTGTTCTGGCTTTAGGTGGGTATAACTCGAGTTCCGTTCATCGAAAGTTAATTTCGACTTCTCCGTTGCATTCATAGCATGGGTATTTAGCTACGGTGCGAATTTCGTCGAATTCCGAGGTAGTTCGGTTTTCGTGTCGTTTTGGGTGTGCCATTAGTAAAGACTATTAGAAACCCTCTTATTTAATAAGAGAACCGGCGGCTAGGCTGCAGTTAGGCTGAACTGACGTGTTAAGGCTAATTTAAAAGCCTTAATTAGAAGTGGCGGGCCCACTCTCTTCCTTCTTCCCAAGATCGAAACCGCCTGCTCCTGTTCACGGAAAACAGAGGCGGAAGCGGCGGACTGCCCTAGCCTTTGAACGGCGATTCCGGAAGCATTCGTGGACGAAATTCGATTCCGAAAGCGGCTTTGGATTTCTCTCACTCAGATCTGCATTTCGACGGTAAGAGATTTGATTTTCGTTGAGTTTTAGGAGACTTGGATTTTCGGTTTCTTGTGGATTCCGCCATTAAAGCGCGGGAATGTGCTTTTAGGTGCTGTTGCTGCTAGTGCCGAGTGAAGAGGAGGGAAAGCCGACCAAGATTTGCCAGAAATCGAGGCAAGTGGTATTCTTGCCCTTGCCATTTTTTTTCTCTTGATGAATTGGAAAAATCCTGGTTAGCCCTAGGGTAGAAGCCAAGCTTGTCCTTTTATCTTGCTGAAATTAGGGTTTAGTTTCTCCTAATGAGCGCCCCCCCCCCCCCTCTTTGTGTTGTTGGTGCTCAACCCGTCGGCGTAATACCGCCAATTTAGACTCCAGATTTCTGTCTGGTTGTTGCCTTGCGGGTGAAGCCGAGAGAGTGAGAGAGAGTAGGAGGGGGGTGTCTGCTGTGTATCTTGGAAATAGCCAAATTTTGGGCTCTCGGGTTGCCGGAGTTGAGTGTGGTGCACACACTCAAAGCCTTTGCGGGTTTGGCATTGAGTGTGGTGCACACACTCAACGCCACAGCTGTAGTCAGTTTGAGATTTTGGCTCAGTACTAGGGTGTTGAGTGAGGTGGACTCACTCAACGTTGCAGCCCCTTTTCTGAGGCTAAGTACTTTGGCGTTGAGTGAGTCGACCTCACTCAACGCTGTTTCGAGTTTGGCGTTGAGTGAGGTGAACTCACTCAATGTCATCGCTTTGTGTGCAACCAAGTACTTTGGCATTGAGTGAGGTGTGCTCACTCAACGCCACAGCCTTTTTTTAGGCTAAGTACTTTGGCGTTGAGTGAGTTCACCTCACTCATCGCCATTTCTTGTTTGGCGTTGAGTGAGGTGACTTCACTCAACATCGTAGGAAAGTTTGCGGCCAAGTCCCGAGGCGTTGAGTGAGTGAACCTCACTCAACGCCATTTCTGCTTTGGCGTTTAGTGAGGTAGACTCACTCAACGCCATAGCCCTTATTTGCGGCCAGAACCTCTGGCATTGAGTGAAACGACCTCACTCAACACCATTGCCATTTTGGAGTTGAGTGAGGTCAGCTCACTCAACGCCACAGATTTGCCTTGTTTGTGGCTAAGTGCCAGGGCGTTGAGTGAGTGAACCTCACTCAACGCCATTGCTGTTTTTGCGTTGAGTGAGGTGTACTCACTCAACGTCGCAGTCTTCTTTTGCGGCTAAGTGGCAGGGGGTTGAGTGAGTGAGCTTCACTCAACGCCATTGCTGTTTTGGCGTTGAGTGAGGCCAGCTCACTCAACGCCACTTTCTCTGATTGTGGTTAAGGACCAGGGCGTTGAGTGAGTGTACCTCACTCAACGTCATCGCTGTTTTTTGCGTTGAGTGAGGTTAGCTCACTCAACGCCAGAGAATTCTTACGCGTGGCGTTGAGTGAGTGAACCTAACTCAACGCAATTTCTGTTTTGGCGTTGAGTGAGGCTAGCTCACTCAACGCCAGAGTTATTTTTCTAGAGGGCGTTGAGTGAGTGAACCTCACTCAACGCCATGGTTGTTCTGGCACTGAGTGAGGCTAACTAACTCAACGCCAAGGTCTTGTTAGGCGTTGAGTGGGTCCCACTCAATGCCAAGCCGTGTTGAGTCATTTCAACACTTTTTCCCTACCTTGATTTTTGCCCCCGAGTGAATTCCTTGATTTTCTTTGAGGTTCCTTGTCGGCTATGTTTTTCTTTCCTAAAGGCCGAATCGTGGGTCGTGGTTAGTAGTGGTGGTTTGAAGCTCTTAAGAGGGGAGGTATTGTGTAATTTAGCCAAGGCCACCCTTTTTATTTTATCTTGCCCCAGGTACGGGATGGGCAAGGGGTGGGAGGTCCCTAGTGCTTTCACATGTAGACCCTTGAGCTTTGTTTCTTGGAAATGGTGGTTGGGGGACTGAGTTTGCCTCTTACGCAGATCCACGTTGCTTGTTTTGCTACTACAATCTCCCATAGTTTAGGGTGTTAGACGTTTCTTCCTTGGTAGGTTACAGTAATTTGGGCTCTTGGCATCTTAGTAGACTCTGCAGGAAGTAGTTTCTGGGCAGGGTTGATGCTGTTTCCTCGCACCTGGTGCATTTCTTTTTGTCTTGCCTTGGGCAGTTGTGACTTTTACTACCTTGTTTTTCCTCTTTCATTTATTATCTGATTGACACTTTCTTGCAGTTTTCCTTGTTTTGCTTGCTGAGGTATTCTTTCTTCTTTTGAATGCCTCAGGTTCTGGATAGTAGCCAGTTTGGTGGCTAGGTTGCTGTGGTGTTGCTGGTGGTCTCTTAGACTCTAGAGATCCTGTTGCTTTGTTAGTGAGGCAGTTTTTCTGCACTTTTCTTACAGACATATATATTTGTCAGTGGGTTCGTGTCAGGTTGTTGGCGCCCTCTTGTAGTTTTTACCTTTGTACTAGATATGTTACTTTTGCTGCTACCATTTTTTGGAGATAGTCTACTTGCTCTAGGAAGGATTTATGCGAGATTGCTAGTTACTTTTAAAACTACAATTATTATTATAAGTATAGCTCATGATCAGCATATTTTATAAAACTCAATCACTATTTTCCAAACAACGTTTAAAGATCGTTTTCTTATATATAGTATAAATTAAATGTACAGTCTTGCGTAGCATAAGTGGTCCTCTTGGGACTCTTATGCACTCCTTAGGATGTCAAACCTGAATAAAGTATTTTTCCGCAGCATATAAGTATAGTTTTAAACTGTGGACTAGGTGATCCACCGAGCCGAGGGATACGGCCTCTAAAATATAACTGATTTTCTAATCATTAAACTCTTGAATTTCTTTCATAAAGTAAAGTAGATGGTTTTGCCTGAGCGTCAACAGTTATCCCCTTCTCGACATGGCACCATGATGCGTGTTTTCTCATACTCTGATAATTCCTCAATTTGGAGAAAATGCGGGTTGTGACAGTTGGTATCAGAGGGAGGTTGCTTGACAAGTTAGTCGTGCAACCTTCCTTTGATTTCATTAATAGTTCAACATCATGTCATTCACACACCGATATGTCATCAGCACGTCTTGGCAAAAGCACGAACACTACACTCATAGCATAACATGAAGTATACGGGGCATATTATGTAGTATGGGATGCATAATATGTGTTTGTATATGGATCCACCATAGGGGCAACATGTGAGGGTTATGTAGTATGGGATGCATAACCTCACCACATGGCTGCGACTAGCTCGTTTTCTTTTTCGCTGCATGAGAATGTTATGTAGTATGGGATGCATAACATTTTCATGCGTACGCCGCTCATAACATGCATTAGGGACTTTTTAGAATGCATAGCACAAACATGCATATCATAACATTGCATAAGCACAACGTGCCAAGCTAACGACTGGCAAGATGACATATGTACACACATAAGCTTTCAAGTCAAAAGTAATATAAAGTCATGCATTCCCGATCTAGGCACAAGAGTTAGTATGGTGGTGGTTAACCATCCTAGGTTAGGGCATAACATCAATTTTTGTAAAAAGATAAACTCCCAGAGCAAGTTTAGCAGCTTTAAGTTCATATCTATATATGTATTGTCTGTACTTGTAGTTTGTTCTAGCCGTTGTACTAGGATCTGACTAGTGTTGTTATGATTTTTATGATGGCGAGACGTCCTGCGACTAGTTTGACTCCCCTATCTGAGGGTGAGTCATCCGGAGCGCAGAATGACGCGGTGATCTTGAGCCTGCGGCACAGTAGCGATGCCATGAACAGGTAGATGGTAGAGATGCAGGCCCAGATTCAGTCCCTGGTGGCGGTTGTGGCAGGTCAGACTCAAGGAGTGCAAGGCCCTGCAGGGGGGCTAGTTGTCCCTCCTCCTCCTGCACCCTTAAGACCTCCAGTGGTGGTGCCAGCAAAGATGGCCTTCATCTCGCAGTTTCAGAGGCTGAGCCCTCCCAGTTATGATGGGAAGGCAGATTTCATGGTCATAGACAATTGGCTGATCTCCATGGAGGAGATGCTCTCGTACTCCGAGATTGCAGATGACCAGAGGGTGATGATAGTCGCCTATCAGCTTAAAGGTTTGGCTAAGAGTTGGTGGCTGAGAGAAAAGGAGAGCTTGGTAGCTGGATGCTCTTGGGAAGTGTTCAAGGAGATGTTGTTGAGGAATTTCTTACCCTCGGTCGAGCGTGACCGCCTTATGAATGACTTCCTCCATCTGAAGAAAAGGCAATTCACGGTGGGTGAGTATGAGATAGAGTTCAGCAAGTTGAGCTGTTTTGCCCCTGGATTGGTCAGCATTGAGGCTGATCGAGTTAAGCGATTTCTCGGTGGCTTGAGGAGCGAGGTGCAGCAGTTGACCAGTGCTTATGGGTTAGAGACTTATGCCTGAATAGTGGAGTCTGCTCTGAAGGTGGAGGCTATTGAGACCGCAAAGTGTAGAGGCCAACAAATGAGGAAGGACAAGAGGAAGTCTCTGGAGGAGAAGAAACCCCAGGTACCCGGTGCTGCTCCGGGAAAGAAGAGCAAAGTGGTGTGTAGTTTATGTGGCCGGTCAGTTCACCCTGTCGAGAGATGTTTCAAGAAGGCAGCAGCTCAGAAGAAGGAGCAGGTTCATGCGATTCAGGGTGCTCCTAGGAGGGATATCTCCTTTTCTGTTTGCAAGCGACCCGGGCATGATGTTGCCCAGTGCTGGTCCAAGGATAAAGTCGGCTATCAGTATGGGTAGAAGGGACACATCAAGACTAGGTGTCCTCAGGTCTAGCCTGCTCTTCATGCAGTTCCACTTCAGGCGCTACCTCCACCTCAGCGGGTGGACAAAGGCAAGGGAAAGCTGAACGTGATCTCTTCCGAGAAGGCTCAAGCTTCGACTCAGGTCATCTTAGGTTAGTTTTCTTTCCAGCCTGAAGGTTTTGTTCTTGTTTTACTAGAATGTTTGCAGTATTGTTGTGGTAGTTCCTTAGTTATATGCTCCTATAGGGAAATTTAAGGTGAAGAACCGCTGTGTGCGTGTTCTGTTTGACTCCGGCGCTACCCACTCGTTCGTGGCTAGAGCCTTTGTAGAGAGACATCGGTTGACTTTAGATCGAGTTCGGGATACCTTCTGTGTCAAGTTCCCCTCTGGTGAATCTGTGTTTTCAGATTTGGGCATGTTAGATTGCCCTGTTTTGTTGGGGGACTTCCTTGCGAAGACAGACCTGAAAATGATTGATCTGGAGGACTTCGATGTTATTCTGGGCATGGACTGGCTGTCTAGGTATGATGCGGTTATTCAGTGCAAAGGGAAGCGCTTGGACTTAATCAGGGACGACGGTTAGCCCGGAAGCCTATATGCTGATCTGTGTTAGGATTCTCCTATCATCTCTGCGGTATGTGCTAAGAAGCTGTTTCTTTCGGATTGTTTTGCTTGTTTGGTCTCGGTGGTTGGGACCGCTGTTAGTGTACCGCGATTGGAGGAGATTCCAGTTTGAAGGATCAAGCGCATACCCAACTGCACCAAAAGCCCGGACTGTTGGAGAGGGTGCTACTTAATTTTTTATATAAGTAGCAGAGCGCCACGGGTCAAGTGAAGGAACGTCGGACCCAACAATCCCCCCCCCCCCGGCGTCCAGCACAACCCGTCGGCTCAGAGGTGGGGTTACCACATGGCCCACACGGCTCAGAGGTGGGGTTACCACATGTCCACGGTTGTCTGACCCACCGGACCCACACAGGTAGAAGGGAAAAATCAGGATTTAATAGCGCCCCCCCCCCCCCCCCCCCCCCGGTCTTGAACCCGTGACCTCCTCTGATACCAATTGAAGGATCAAGCGCATACCCAACTGCACCAAAAGCCCGGACTGTTGGAGAGGGTGCTACTTAATTTTTTATATAAGTAGCAGAGCGCCACGGGTCAAGTGAAGGAATGCCGGACCCAACACAGTTGTTCGTGATTTCGCCGATGTTTTTCCTGATGATCTTCCTTGTCTTCCTCCCGAGCGGGATGTTGAGTTTGTGATTGAGTTGGAACCGGGTACGCGTTCTATCGCTAAGGCGCCGTACCGGATGGCCCCTCGTGAGTTAGAGGAGTTGCGAGTCCAGTTGGATGAGCTGTTGGCAAAAGGATTTATCAGGCAGAGTTCGTCTCCTTGGGGTGCTCCTGTGCTGTTTGTGAAGAAGAAAGATGGGTTGATGCGGCTTTGCATCGACTACAGGGAGTTGAACAAAGTCACTATGAAGAACAGGTACCCTCTGTCGAGGATCGATGACTTATTTGACCATTTGCACGGTAGCGTGTTGTTCTCCAAGATCGATCTTCGTTCTGGCTATCATCAGCTCAGGATCCGTGAGGCAGATATTCCACGGACTGCGTTTAGATCGAGGCATGGACATTTTGAGTTCTTGGTGATGTCATTTGGGTTGACCAACGCACCATCAGCTTTCATAGATATGATGAACCGGGTGTTCAAGGATTTCCTAGACAAGTTCGTTGTTGTCTTCATCGATGACGTGTTGGTTTATTCTCGCAGTGCTAAGGAGCATGAGCAGCATCTGCGCTTGGTTCTATCGGAGTTGAGGAATCACAAGTTATTCGCCAAGCTGAGCAAGTGTGAATTTTAGTTGCCTCAGGTCTCATTTCTAGGCCACATGGTGAACAAGGATGGGATCTCGGTCAACCTAGAAAAGGTCGCAGCAGTGATGGATTGGAGTAGGTCGAGCACTCCTAAGGAGATCAGGAGCTTCCTAGGGTTGGCTGGCTACTACAGGAGGTTCGTGGAGGGTTTCTCTTCCCTAGCTGCACCTTTGACCAAGTTGACTCAGAAGAACGCGGCCTTTGTTTGGAGCGAGAAGTGCGAAAAAGCCTTCCTGGAGCTAAAGAATAGATTGTGCACTGCTCCCGTTCTGACCCTGCCTACTGAGGGTATGGATTATGATGTGTACGTGGATGCTTCGCATGTTGGTCTGGGTTACGTGTTAATGCAGGTTGGAAAAGTGATTGCCTATGGGTCAAGGCAATTGAAGACTTATGAGAAGAATTATCCTACACATGACCTAGAGTTTGCAGCGGTGATTTATGCGCTGAAGCTATGGAGGCATCTACTTTATGGGGCTCAGTGCAAGATCTTCACTGATCATAAGAGCCTGAAGTACGTGTTCACGCAGAAGGAGTTGAATCTGCACCAGCAGCGGTGGCTAGAGTATGTAGCCGATTATGGCGTAGAGATCCAGTATCATCCAGGCAAGGCCAATGTGGTGGCCGACGCCCTGAGCCGAAAGATGGGAAAGATCTTTAATCTCTCCGCCGATCGTTTAGTGGAGGAGTTCCTCCTTATGGATATATCAGTGGGATGCTGTAGCTTGTAGAGTAGTTTGTCAGTGGCAGAGCCGTCTTGGATTTCTTTGACCAGACTGCACCAGAAGGACGATCCGGATCTTCTGCACTTATTCACCAGGACCGAGAAGGTGGAGTTGCCAGACTTTTCTATCGATGAGGCGGGTACGTTGAAGTACCGCGGCAGATTTTACTTCCCCGCTGTAGGGGACATCAGGGGTATGATTTGCAGAGAGGCTCATGTATCGAGCGTTGCCTACCATCCAGGATCTACGAAAATGTACCGTGACTTAAAGAAAATTGCCTGGTGGTATGGCATGAAAGGTGATATAGCCCGATTTGTTGCTGAGTGCCACACTTGCAAGCGTGTGAAGGCCGATCATGGAAGGCCTGGTGGCAAGTTGACTTCGTTAGAGATCCCGACTTAGAAGTGGGAAAGTATTTCTATGGAATTCATCACGGGCTTACCGAAATCCCCGAGGGGATTTTATTCTGTTTGGGTCATAGTGGATAGACTGACGAAGTATGCTCACTTCGTGCCGTATAAGATTGATTACCCGATGAAGAACATAGAGGAGTTGTACTTGAATGAAGTCATCAGACTGCACGGTGTGCCTGTTAGCATCTTTTCTTATCGAGACTCCCGGTTTACTTCTCGTTTTTGGCAAAGTCTGCAGGAGGGTTTGGGTACGGATCTGAGGTATTCTACTGCTTACCACCCACAAACCAATGGGCAGACAGAGCGGGTGAACCAAATAGTTGAGGATATGATCCGATGTTATATTTTAGACCACGGTGGTGCGTGGGATGAGCGGTTGCGACTTATGAAATTTGCATACAACAACAGTTATCAAGAAAGTTTGCAAATGGCTCCGTTTCAAGCCTTGTATGGGAGGCACTGCAGAACTCCCCTGTTTTGGGCTGAGGCGGGTGAGAGACCCTTGTTGGGTCCGGATTCACTTGAGGAGATGGAAGTCACAGTGAAGCTTATCCGAGAAAAGCTTCGTATAGATCAGGAGATATACGAGAAGAACGCCAATCGGCGTAGATCTGCCTTGGATTTTTCTGTAGGGGACCTTATGTTTCTTAAGGTTTCCCTGATGGTGGGTGTAAAGAGGTTTGGTAAGAATCGGAAATTGGACCCGAGGTATATGGGCCCGTTTAAGATTACAGAGCGGATTGGCATGTCAGCTTACAGGTTGGAGTTGCCAGCAAACTTCCCTGGTGTTCATAATGTTTTCCATGTAAGCCAATTGCGGAAGTGTGTGCACAGCATTGGGCAAGTCTTGGACGGTGTGCCCCAGATGGAGCCCAATCTCTCTTTTGTTGAAGTGCCGGTCCGTATTTTTGATACTCAAGAACGGGTACTGCGAAAGAAGTCCATTCCGATGGTGAAAGTTCTATGGAAGAATCAAGATTTGGAGAGCGCGACTTGGGAGCTAGAGTCGGCCATGAGACAGGCTTACCCTCACTTGTTTTCCCTGATTTGATCGGTATGTCTCCCTTCTTGTAACTCCTATTTGTTACTTTTTACTTTTATAGTAGAAGTGCTGTGCGTAAAGTTTCGGGACGAAACTTTCTTTTAGGGGGAGTGACTGTAACGCCCCTGATTTTTTCTGCGATTATTTTATTCTGGTTTGGTGTTACGGTGACGCATTTTTGTTGCTTGTGCCATTTGTGGAGTGTGGTTTAGCTCCTTAGAACTGAGTGGCCTATTTTATAGCCTATGGGCAAGATCTCCCTAGCAAGCCGAGTCGTTTTGGGTGACCCGGTGTGGCCTCTTGGGGGATGCTTGTGTTCTGGCTTTAGGCGGGTATAACTCGAGTTTCATTCATCTAAAGTTAATTTCGACTTCGCCATTGCGTTCATAGCATGGGTATTTAGCTATGGTGCGAATTTCGTCGAATTCCAAGGTAGTTTGATTTTCATGTCGTTTTGGGTGTGCCATTAGTAAAGACTATTAGAAACCCTCTTTTTTAATAAGAGAACTGGCGGCTAGGCTGCAGTTAGGCTGAACCGACGTGTTAAGGCTTATTTAAAAGCCTTAATTAGAAGTGGCGGGCCCACTCTCTTCCTTCTTCCCAAGACCGAAACTGCCTGCTCCTGTTCGCGGAAAACAGAGGCGGAAGCGTCAGACTGCCCTAGCCTTCAGACGGCGATTTCGGGAGCTTTCGTGCACGGAATTCGATTCTGAAAGCGTATTTGGCTTGCTCTCGCTCAGATCTGTATTTCGACAGTAAGAGATTTGATTTTCGTGGAGTTTTAGGAGACTTGGATTTTTGGTTTCTTGTGGATTCCGCCATTAAAGCGCGGGAATGTGCTTTTAGGTGCTGCTGCTGCTAGTGCCGAGTGAAGAGGTGGAAAAGCCGAACAAGCTTCGCCGGAAATCGAGGCAAGTGGTATTCTTGCCCTTGCAATTTTTTTTTCTCTTGATGAATTGGAAAAATCCTGGTTAGCCCTAGGGTAGAAGCTAAGCTTGTCCTTTTATCTTGCTGAAATTAGGGTTTAGTTTCTCCTAATGAGCCTCCCCCCTCTTTGTGTTGTTGGTGCTCAACCCGCCAGCATAATACCGCCAATTTAGACTCTAGATTTCTTTCTGGTTGTTGCCTTGCGGGTGAAGCCGATAGAGAGAGAGAGTAGGAGGGGGTGCTTGCTGTGTATCTTGAAAAGAGCCAAATTTTGGGCTCTCGGGTTGTCGGCGTTGAGTGTGGTGCACACACTCAAAGCCTTTGCAGGTTTGGCGTTGAGTGTAGTGCACACACTCAACGCCACATTTATAGTTAGTTTGAGATTTTTGCAAAGTACTAGGGCGTTGAGTGAGGTGGACTCACTCAACACCGCAGCCCCTTTTCTGTGGCTAAGTACTTTGGCGTTGAGTGAGTCGACCTCACTCAATGCCGTTTCGGGTTTGGCGTTGAGTGAGGTGAACTCACTCAACGCCGTCGCATTGTGTGTGGCCAAGTGCTTTTGCGTTGAGTGAGGTGTCCTAACTCAACGCCACAGCCTTTTCTGTTGCTAAGTACTTTTGTGTTGAGTTAGTTCACCTCACTCAACACCATTTCCAGTTTGGCGTTGAGTGAGGTGACTTCACTCAACGCCGTAGGCAAGTTTGCGGCCAAGTCCTGTGGCGTTGAGTGAGTGAACCTCACTCAATGCCATTTCTTCTTTGGCGTTGAGTGAGGAAGACTCACTCAACGCCACAGCCCTTCTTTGCGTCCAGAACCTCTGGCGTTGAGTGAAACGACCTCACTCAACACCATTGCCGTTTTGGCGTTCAGTGAGGTCAGCTCACTCAACGCCGCAGATTTGCCTTGTTTGCGGCTAAGTGCCAGGGCGTTGAGTGAGTGAACCTCACTCAACGCCATTGCTGTTTTGGCGTTGAGTGAGGTGGACTCACTCAACGTCGTAGTCTTCTTTTGCAGCTAAGTGGCAGGGCGTTGAGTGAGTGAGCTTCACTCAATGCCATTGCTGTTTTGGCGTTGAGTGAGGCTAGCTCACTCAATGCCACTTTTTCTAATTGTGGTTAAGTACTAGGGCGTTGAGTGAGTGTACCTCACTCAATGCCATCGCTGTTTTGGCGTTGAGTGAGGTTAGCTCACTCAACGCCAGAGAATTCTTGCGTGTGGCGTTGAGTGATTGAACCTTACTCAATGCCAATTTTGTTTTGGCGTTGAGTGAGGCTAGCTCACTCAACACCAGAGTTGTTCTTTTGGAGGGCGTTGAGTGAGTGAACCTCACTCAACGCCATGGCTATTCTGGTGCTGAGTGAGGCTAACTCACTCAACGCCAAGGTCTGGTTAGGCATTGAGTGGGTCCCACTCAACGCCAAGCCATGTTGAGTCATTTCAACACTTTTTCCCTACCTTGATTTTTGCCCCTGAGTGAATTCCTTGATTTTCTTTGAGGTTCCTTGTCGGCTATGTTTTTCTTTCCTAAATGCCGAATCGTGGGTCGTGGTTAGTAGTGGTGGTTTGAAGCTCTTAAGAGGGGAGGTATTGTGTAATTTAGCCAAGGCCACCCTTTTTATTTTATCTTGCCCCAGGTACGGGCTGGGCAAGGGGGTGGGAGGTCCCTAGTGCTTTCACATGTAGACCCTTGAGCTTTGTTTCTTGGAAATGGTGGTTGGGGGACTGAGTTTGCATCCAACCCAGATCCACGTTGTTTGTTTTGCTACTACCATCTCCCAAAGTTTAGGGTGTTATACATTTCTTCCATGGTAGGTTGCAGCAATTTGGGCTCTTGGCAGCTTAGTAGAATCTGCAGAAGTAGTTTTTGGGCAGGGTTGATGTTGTTTCCTCTCACCTGGTGCATTTCTTTTTGTCTTGCCTTGGGCAGTTGTGACTTTTACTACTTTGTTTTTCCTCTTTCAT
Source organism: Platanthera zijinensis (assembly GCA_039513925.1). NCBI lineage: Eukaryota > Viridiplantae > Streptophyta > Magnoliopsida > Asparagales > Orchidaceae > Platanthera > Platanthera zijinensis. The sequence goes on along the minus strand of CM077081.1, from coordinate 120,405,768 downwards.
TTATCATCTGATTGACACTTTCGTGCAGTTTTCCTTGTTTTGCTTGCTGAGGTATTCTTTCTTCTTTTGAATGCCTCGGGTTCTGGACAGTAGCTGGTTTGGTGGCTAGGTTATTGTGGTGTTGTTGGTGGTCTCTTAGACTCTAGAGATCCTGTTGCTTTGTTAGTGAGGTAGTTTTTCTCCACTTTTCTTACAGACATATATATTTGCCAGTGGGTTCGTTTCAGGTTGTTGGCGCCCTCTTGTAGTTTTTACCTTTGTAATAGATATGTTACTTTTGCTGCTACCATTTTCTGGAGATAGTTTACTTGCTCTGGAAAGGATTTATGCTAGGTTGCTTGTTACTTTTAAAACTACAATTATTATTATAAGTATAGCTCATGATCAGCATGTTTTATAAAACTCAATCACTATTTTCCAAACAACGTATAAAGATCATTTTCTTATATATAGTATAAATTAAATATAGAGTCTTGCGTAGCATAAGAGGTCCTCTTGGGGCTCTTATGCACTCCTTAGGATGTCAAACCTGGATAAAGTATTTTTCCGCAGCGTATAAGTATAGTTTTAAACTGTGGACTAGGTGATCCACCGAGCCGAGGGATACGACCTCTAAACTATAACTGATTTTCTAATCATTAAACTCATGAATTTCTTTCATAAAGTAAAGTAGATGGTTTTTCCTGAGCGTCAGCAGTTATTCCCTGCTCGACGTGGCATCATGACGCATGTTTTCTCATACTCTGATAATTCCTAAATTTGGAGAAAATGCGGGTTGTGACACTTCTTATCTTCAATCTTTTTAAAAACTCTATTATATTTCCTACAGAAATTTTGTCTCTGAATTTGAATTCTACTCCTTGATTGACTGCTGCAATCTTGGAACTAGGACAAATGTCTAGAAGGGGCAATAAATTGATTCCTTAATTGTCCCAATTATTAAGCCGAATATTGACTCTGTGAAATCCAAAAATTAATGATGTCAATGAACGGTTATATTCATAAGAATATATGCATTTAATTACTCAGAGCAATATAGGCAATACTATATTATATAAGCCTTGGTCAATCCAGAAATTAACTGTAGAGAATAGAAATAATGAACTTACAAATTTCGTCATCAGAGATCCAAGATCCTCGAACTCAATCCTCTCTTTCGTTGAAATGATCCCCAAGAACTTTGAACTGAGTTAATGCTTTCCATTCTAGGCTCCAAGTTCGTCGAACTGAGATAGTTGTTCATCGAACTCAATAACTGATAGGAAATCAGAGTTCGTCGAACTCAGTTAAACTTTCTCAATCTCAACTTCAGAGAAGAAACTTTGAGATCATCGAACTGAGAACGAAGATCGTCGAACTCCATTCAGATTTCGACGAATGACTTCTTCAACATAGAACAATCTGTCTTGTTCTAAAATCTTCAGTCTTATAAGTCTTCTGAGGGATTGATCCAATCAAACTGACTAGTCGACCTACCCTAAGATCTTATAAAGACCTATGACCCTAGACTATACATTGTGGGTCAATCTATGCAATACTAATAGTGAACCTAGCCTAAATCAACCCTAAAATAGGTGGGGTTCCAACAAGATCATTGTTGAATCAGTAGTATGAAGCATTCAAGCAAAGATCAAATGATACCATTGCTGACAACTTCGAGAAGTTCTTCAAGATCGTGAATGGTCTCAGAAACTACGGCCATATATTCATTAATGGCAAGCTAAACGACAATTTTCTTAGATCCCTGACAAAGGACTGGGACACTAAAGTGGTTGTCATCAGGGAGTTGGGAAGTTGCCTTAGAATTACCTTTAGAACCTCTTTAGAAAATTGATCTCCTACGAACTACAGATGAACACCAAAAGAAGGAGGAGCAAAGCAACCGGACTTCCAACAAAGAGAACTCGGTAGCTCTAAAGGCTGAAGGTTCAAGAAAGTCCAAAGCTATGTCACCAGTAAGGACTCGTGCCCCAAACACTCCTGAAGACTCTGAGCCTAGTATCTCGGGCTCTGAGATATTGGATTTAGAGTTTTCTCTCATATCCAAGCAATTCAAGAAACTGCTCAGCAAGAGGAGAAAGATGAATAATCAGTCATCCTCATTTGACTTCAGGAAATCCCATCATGATGGTGATTGTTCCAGAAAAAGCTACAATCGAGAGGATAGGTACAAATCTAAACAAAACAAACATTCTTCCTCTGATGTTGTGTGTTATTATTGTAAAAAGTTAGGACACATGATTGTGGAGTGTTCGTACAAAAAGAAGGAAGGCTCCAAGAGAGAGGAGAAGAGATCTTTAAGGGCAAGAAAAATGAAGAAAAGAGCTTTGTCGCCAAGAAGTATAAGACTCTTAGTGACAGCGACTCAAGCGAGTCCATCTCGGAGAATGAGGAAGCATACATCGGGCTTATGGCTCAATTAGATGAGTAAGTTGGCGACTCTGAGTACAATGGGAAGGTAAACTCTCATACAATACTCTCTGAGTCTGATACCTCCTCAAATGGTCATGAAGGCAATTCTTCTGAGGAAGAGGATTCTGAATTAAATATTCAGCATGAGAACCTTTGAAAGCATTTGAAAAATGCCGCAAGGTAGTCAAAATGCAGTTGAAAGAGATTGCCTCCCTCAAGGTAGTGGAAACCAGTCTGAAGGAGGAAATTGCAAAATTACTTCCTCTCAGAGAGGAAGTCCACTCCTTAAAAGAGGAATTCAAAGGCTCTGCTGAAACATTGAGTCTGAAGGAGAAATACCTTGATGAACTAGAAGAAAAGCTCTTGGTGGAGGGATAACTTGTGAAAAGTTACTCCAAGCCAAAGACTATTCTTCCTCTCATCGATGAGTATTCAGCTCCGAAGAAGGGTAGTGGTCTTAGCTACAAAGCTGGTAAAGGTAAGGCTGCCAAGAAAGCCAGTGCTAAAGAAAAGGGGAAGGCATGCTCTAGGTCAACCCTCATTTAGGAATGTAATCTTCCCGACAAACAAGTTTGACCTTGAGTCGTCCTATGGTCAACAAGCTAGGACTACATATATAGAGCCCAAGATGCGATACCAGGGATAGACCCATCCCTGATACTATGGTGCCAGTGTTTTCAAAGCACCTTATGAAGATATTGAACTCAATAGTTATGGTCCTTATGTTCATGGACATAACCATAAGAGGGCACCAAAAGCCAAAACTTGTGTACCTAAGTTAAACGAGATGGAGAATCCTTGTGTATGTTGTAATCAGGAGGCTTCCACCTCTAAGTATGTTTCCCCTGCTAGTCCTTGCATTCAAAAGGTAAAGTAGGAATATAAGAGAAGGTACAACAGGTTTGACTGTTGCTGCTATGTCAAAATTTGTCATTTTGGCGCAGATTATTGGTTTAATCCTACTAATTTTGAAACTCCACGAGTTAACCCTACGAGACAGACCACTCATAAAGTTAATGTTCCTAGTGGTGGTAAGCTGATAAGGAATAAAGGACCCAAATATGTTTGGGTTCCTAAGATAAAGTGATTTGTCATTACAGGTATGTCCAAAGGCCAACAACAATACCATCTAGTATTTGGATTGCGGATGCTCTCGGCATATGACCGGGACAAGAAGCCTACTGCTAAAATTTACTCCAGTCAAAGATGGACCAAAATTCATCTTTGAAGGGTCAGACAGGGGAATTACTAAAGGCTACAGTATAATTTCTAACGAAATAGTTTCTTTCACAGACGTTGTTGGAACACCCTATTACTGATTTGGGCTAGGATTACTATTAGGATTTTATTTTGACCCAACTTGTATAGTCTAGGGTTGTAGGTTATTTCTAGGTTTGTTACTTCAGAAGGAATTCTAGAGAAGTTCAGTTCGACAAACTCAGATTTCTAATTCTGAGTTTAGCTCGACGAACGCTGATCTCCGATCGACGAACTCTGATCTCAACTCAAAAGCTCAGTTCGACGAAAACAAAGCTCAGTTCGACAAACTTAGTACTCAGCTCGACAAAAGAGAAAATTCAGTTCGACAAACTCCAGGCTCAGTTTGACGAATTCCCTACTGAGTTTGATGTTCAGGCAGTTTCTATATTCAGAAGGTAGAATGTTTTGAAATGCTTAATTACAGTCAGTTGCAACTCTGATATTTAATGCTAAATATTCTAAACTAATATAGCCATTTAACGCAGCATTAAATATGGATTTATCACAGAGTTTTAATTCTAATTAATTCCAAGGCAGTTACATTCTCAAGGGATTCAGACATTTCAGAATCATTTTAATTCAAGTATTTGAATTCTTCCCTGACAGTATATATATATATAGAAGATTGCTGCTTTAAGGTAAATCGACTAAGGAGTTAGAGATATAGAGATACAGAGATATACTTTCATTCCACTTCAAACTCTCCTCTAGACAATCTATATACACATCTGTCTCAAACATCTGCTGGAGAGGAACAACATACAAGAAGGCCTACACCCTGAAGAAAAGTCTCCTCCCTTGATCACAAATTCTATTCAATTCAGGGGGAGCTTTTTGCAACATCATCCACTACGTCTTCTCGAGATTCTTGACAGAGAAGACAACATCAACTTCTTTTAGTGTATTCTTTAAACTGTGTACAGCTTTTTAACTCCCTTCAAAAATTAACTCTTTGTTCCTAAGTCACCTGATCAAAAAACTTAAACTTGGTTTTTGGGTACTTGGTCAAAATCCTAAAGGGTTGCTAGATCTCCCTTAGAAAATAGATCTTCTGGTGGCAGGGCACCTGATCAAAAATCTCTAGTGGATACCTACCAGGGTGGTAGAAGAGTAGACGTACCCAGCTTTATTGGGGAACTACAATAAAATCCTTGTGTCATCTGTAATTGCTACTTTCTTTATTTGTGTGCTGTGAATTTTATCTTTATACATACATATATATATATATATATATATATATCTTTAATATTAAATCCTCTATAAAAATAAATTAAAGTTTTAAAATACTTTATTCACTCCCTCTAGAGTAAAGTTAGATCTATCTTTCACTTTCAATTGGTATCGGAGGTTGGTTTGTGGTTTTACAGGCTAACAATTGAACCAACATATCCTAATAGATCTTATCTTAGCTAGACTTTAATTTTATCATGGAAAAAAATAAGGAGTATTCAAGACCTAGACCTCCTGTTTACAATCTTAATAAGTTTGCACTATGGAAAGCAAGGATTAGATTATATATGAATTATATTGATGAAGATATCTATAATTCTATTTTGGCAGGACCACCTCCATCACTGGCAACAACAACAATCACCAGTGTTGTACCTCCACCAGAATGGATAGAGGCTCAGAAAAAAAAAGCAAACACTGTTGATGCAAAGGCTATGAATATACTAGCCCAAACAATGTCTGATGATATCTTTCAGAAGGTTGCTGAATGCACCTCAGCAAAAGATATCTAGGACTCCCTCATAGCAATAGTAGCTGGATCAGCAGATGAGAGAAAATATAAAAGATCTCACCTGATTTCTCAATATGAGAATTTTCAAAAGGGTGAAATTCAATCAGTTGCTGATATGTACATAAGACCAAGTCTCATAATTAATGAACTGAAAACATTGGAGAAGGATATCACTTTAACAGAAGTCAATGACCAAATTCTAATGTGTTTCCCTAACACATGGGATTCAAGAATTTGGCCAATTAGAGAAGCCAGAAGTGTAAATGAGATTTCAAGAGAAACCTTGTTAGGCAAGCTCAAATCCTATGAGCAGCGCATGAAAACAAGGGAAGCTGAACAAATGACCATATCTTCAGTGAAGAAGGAGAAGAGTATTGCCTTCCAAGCAACTGATGAGGAAGATCAACTTCCAGAGAATGAAGAACTCATGAGTCTTTTGGCCAAAAGATTTTACCAAATGGCCAGGAAAGACTTCAAGAGAAGATTTTCCACAAATAAGGACAAACCAAGTTATGATAAAACACCTACTTAGGAAATTGTTTGCTATAGTTGCAGGAAACCAGGACACATTCTTCCAGAATGTCCTGAAAATCAGAAGAAAGAAAAGAAGGAGAAAGATCTAAGATGTATTCCAACAAACCCTCTTCTAGTAAACACAGACAGAAGGAAAGAGGCTTTGTAGCTGAAACATGGAGTGAGTCAGATATTGAATCTTCATCTAGTTCAAGTGAAGATGAAGAAGAATCATAGACTAAAGAAGTCTGTCTGATGGCAATCAATGCATCAAACTGCAATTCTGATTCTGAATCTGAGTCTAAAGAAGGCCAGGCAATTTCAACTTTTGATTTTACATCAGAACAATTTAAAATAGATTTTAATTTACTTTGTAAAGATTTGATATAATCTGAGAAGGAAATAAAACTTCTCAGAGAAAATTAAATGAACTGAACAACTTATCTTCAAAAAACATAAAACTTAAAGAAGATTTGAAAATTGCTAATGAACAAACAGTTTCTCTAGAAAACAAATTATATGAGGCTAAGTTATTTGAGGATTATCTTAATGGGAGAAGTATCAAACTGATGAATATCACAAGTACAGTCAATGCCAGATTGAATGGCAAACTTGGCTTGGGAGCATCATCTTGTCAACCTCACCTCCTTCAGAAAAATATTTTAACTACCCCTATCAAATTCATATCTGCTAAAGGAAAATAAATATTAGCAATTACAGATAAAGATACTAAAGTTTTTAAATCAAAATTTATTCTAGCACGGCATGAATATTTCAAGAAAAATTATGTTCAACAGAATTTGTCAAACCAAGCTCGATGAAATCAATATTATTCGTCGAACAGAGATCGACGAACTCTAAACACTGGAAATGGTGTTCAACGAAATCACTGTTATTCGTCGAATAGAGATTGACGAATGCTAAATAAAGAAAATAAATATTACTATTCTGTGAATAGAGCTTGACGAACTCACTACTATTCGTCGAACGAAGCTCGACAAAATCAGTATAATTTGTCGAACTCAAACTTTTCAAACAGAAAATTTAATTCTTTTCAAAAGAATAATCAAACACAAAAGTTGATAAACCCTTTTACTGAGTGGATCATTCCTCCCAGGAGATATCATCCACTTGGATATAAAAATCAACATGAATATTCTTATATGTCTATTGATAATGTCAGAAAAATAGTTATCAAGGTAACCTAGGTCAAGAACACCTAACTTATTTTTATACAGGAAAAGAACTATCCTACCACAGAAGAAGAGTGGTATTTGGATTGTGGGTTCTCTAAACACATGACAGGAAGACAAGCTAACCTAATTGACTTCAAAGCAAATCTTTGACCAAAAGTCATATTTGGAGACTCCAACTATGGCCAGATAGAGGGCCAAGGCAATGTCTGTAAGACCCCCTTTTTTTTCTTTTCAAAACACCGGGGTCTTAGCCCAGAACTGCCGCTTTGCGGTGGCACCGACTCACGGGAAGGCCGCCACTACAAAATGCCAATTCTGCCAGCCCTTTTCGATCGCAGAATAGTAGCATAATGAAGTAAAAGCAAGTCCACATAACCACATGTATATAAATAAATCTCCACGAAGGGAGTGTCCACAATAATAATATATCATAGTACAAAAGGAGGGCTTATGCCCGGTACATCATATCCTCACTACAAGTCACTCGCGGAAGCAAAAGTAAAACTAAGCTTCACCGTAACTGTCACTGAACCGAGAGCACCCAAGCTAGATTGGCCCATCTCCACCGACTCCGTGCACTGCTGGTGCTGCATCTCTGGGTGCTTCTTACTTTTTGTCCTGCCGTCGCTGCCTCGCAATCCACGTCTGCGTCTACGTCTTCGGCCTCCTGGCTGTTGAGCTGGTGGGATCCTACCCATCAAGGGGCATTTGACCCGTGTATATCCCAACTGGTGACAATGGTAATACGGTCGCGGAGTCAACTCTGACAGAAACTGCAACACCTGTGACCCTTCCATATGGTACACCTAAAATGTTGTGGTTCGAAAACCGTTAGTCATAAAGACTAAGCCCTATCATCCCCTACCCCTTCCCCCATGGCTCCTAGGTACCGAGCGGAGAGGAAGAAAGGGAAGGACATGAAGGTGGAGAATAAGTCAAAAGCAGGTGACAGCGGACCTATGCTAGCAATTCCATAGTAAACATGATAGAAGCAGAAAGTAGGAAATGTAATCTTAACTTATGCGCGGAAGCGCATAAGCCAAGGGATCTTTTGCAGGGCTCCCATCGTATAAAGTGTCTCATATCACTTATACGTTGGGGTGTCGGTTGTCAAACAGTTAAGAGTAGCAAGTAAGTGAAAGCACAAGAAATATAACCATTGATTTATAGGGATTACCCCTATAGACCAAGGGGTCGTTTTGCAGGGCCTATCGTATAAAACGTCCCATACCATCTTATACGTTAGGTGGCAATGTTTATGCTATGACACACAAATATGCTATGGAATGCATAAGTAAGTGCAACACACCCACCGACTCTATGCGCACAGACCTTCAGTTCCCCCTGTTCGGGCGGCTAGCTTCACCCCCAGGAACCTCCGTTGTGGCAAACGGAGACAGTGGGTCGGGCCCCCCACTCCTAGGCGGGTAACCACACTACTAGGCCTAGCCCTTCCGTACGCCCCTAGAAGAACACAACCTAGAGTATCCGCGTACTAGTGCTGGATGTACCCACCAGGCTTTCTTTGGCTAAGTGTCCCATACCGCCGAGTCAACGTACCACTGTCAGTGTGATCGATCGCCTAGTACCGATGACCCACCACTCTTATGCACATGCAATCATGACAATTATATTTGAACAAGTTCTCATGTTACCGAGCCTCCAGCTCTCTAGGCTACCAGGCATATACCAAGTCCCCGAGCATTCCGCTCCCTGGACTTCCCAATCACAAACCAACCACTATCAATACTAGTAGGCCCTTAGACCACGGACCTACTCTACCCATTCTATGCCAATTCTTCTTCCTAAGTTTACAAGTGTAGGTGTGAGGTATAACTATTATTAGGGTTACTCTTGATCATTTTATTCCTAAGAGTTAAGGTTAACCTTGGACTTCCCGAGGTTTACCCGGTGAAGGGCTCGCAGCGGTACTAGGAGCTAATGGGGTGAATCCCAAAACTCACTTTCCAAGGCACTTATTATAATTGATTGGTTCCCTTAACCCATTCCCTTTTTATATTACAGTGGGCTAATCCTAAGGTGACTTTGACTCTTCCTCTTCTCGGGGAGGACGATCTTCCGTCGAACCCGAACACTACTTATCGCTAGTCAATCTCACACCCTACCCGTCCTGACTTCCAATAATGAACTTGATTTAACTCACACTATCCAAACCAGCAAACTACCAAAATTCCATCTCCCAAGTTCATTACCCACTCTAGTTCAGCTTCTGTAGTTTTTACTAAACGCAGACCATCCTAAGATTTATGAGGTATGCAAGGGGTGGTACTCCCAACTGTCTTCCGAATCCCATATAATATTTACTGGAGGTCTACCATGACCTAATTAGTCTAAATCCAGAAAATAATGATTTTCCTATTTATCGGGCATTTAATTTATTTATTCTAAGATTTCAAATGTCGTAGTATGAACATGAAGTGTACTAATAAGCCAACAATAAATCATCATAAAATCGATAAAAATCCTATAAGGCATTTAAACAGTATTTCCAAATTTTTGAGAAATTCCAGAGGTATTTAGGCCTATATTTCCTAATTTACCATTTTAGGCCACTTTTATTATATTATGAAGTAAGTACCGTAAATATATATCCAAAAATCCCAAGAAAATTATAGAAGCTATATAGTGACCTAAAACCATCATAAACCAAGTACCATAATTTTTCTCCAACAATTGAACTCTGAATTTATTTTAATTCAAGATACTAATTTTCCTAACTTAATGAAGGAGGTACTGTTTTTATCCATCTAAAATTCCAGAGAAAATTACAGGATGACAATCATGGTTTGAAACACCCACTGACCAAATTTCATAATTTTCCAATTAATAATTTGGCACTATTTGTATTTTTGACTATCTATCACAACTAGTACATTAAAGAGTAAAGTACCCAAAATAATCAGATAAAATTTCCAAGAAAATTACAGAAATTAAATCATGTTATAAGATGCCCTAATCCAAGATTTCATAATATTCTAGTGAACAGAAAATTCCATAATCATCAAAATAAATATCTAGGGCACAATTAGAGTTGTAAATAAAGTACTGTATAAATTAACCCAAAAATCTCAACAAAATTATATTATGTCTACTTGGACCATAAAATCACTCTACCCAAATTTTACTTGATTTGTAGTTCAGTTGATAGCTTAATAATTCAAATAAAGGTTGGTGACCTAAACTAGGGTTAGGGTTTTAGGTGGCCCAATTGTCTCCAAATCCCCTAAGATTTTGTCCAGAGAACTATAATGACCCTATAGTCCTCTACACCAAATTTCAAGTCAGTCCAAGGTCATTTTACCCCATGACCTTCACAACCCCAAAAACTACCATTAAAGGATTTTCCCTAGGGTTCTAGGGCTACCCTACACTCAACCACTCCAAACTCCCTTGGAGGGTGTGTCATGCCCTAAAGAGTCATTGACCAAAATATCAGCCCCTGTTGGGGCGATATGGCCACTCAAATACCAAGGGGGTGTTTGATCCTAAATTATCCTATAAGGATCATCCTAGGGTTGAACACAACCCTATTCAAAACATCTCTAAATAAGATGAAACTTTTACCAGAACCTTATGATAAACCCAGGGACCACTCACCAAAATTTGGGAGGGTTTGGAAGTCATTTAGCCATCTAATTAAATTATGCTAGGACTATTAAATTTTTCTAAAAACTATAGAAAAACATTCTCCAAAAATTCTCATTTTTGGATAGCACCTATATATAGGTAAGATTAGACCACACCCCAAATTTCAAGTCATTTTGATTACTGGATTGGAGTGGGGAATTTTTCTAAGGTCAAGACAGCCCTATGGATAGATCTCACCAAAAAGTGTGCTGTGGTCTAACCAGGACTCCACATCAAGTGAAATCAATTTTGAATTAAAGTTGACTTCAAGACCTACATTTTCTATGTTGACCACTTTTTATGTTTCAGCACCTACGGGCTATAATTTTCAGTTTTAACCTAGTGTACAGTAAAGGGATTTAATTCCTAATTATACAATATATAATATGATGAAATTAACATTGTTCATCTTCTTCTTTACCCGAACCCGAACAGAACCAGAAAAATGACTATTCCTGTAGCTTTTCTAAAGCTATTTCCCAGCCACCCAGCCATCTCCCTGGCCGGCCACCACCACCACTTCCTCTGTTGAGGTGAGGGCTACCGTCGAGCGGCGGCACGGCCGCCGGAGAGGCGGTTTCCGGCGAACCCGACCACCATTTAATTTTGAAAAACATGGAAAAAATCACTCAATCTTGCTCCTTTGAGCTCGACATCTCTCCTAAGTAATTTCTAAGATCTATCCATAGAAGAAAGAGTAGAGTAGGACCTTATTCGCGGTTTGGAGTCGAGCCGATCGTCGGGATGCTATATGTGCGGCGGTGGCGTCGTCAGAATTCTTCTACAGCATAGTAGGAGGCTCGAAACTTCAGGTAAGGGCTGGGAAACTTCATCTTTGAGCCTAAGGGGCCTTTTTAAAGCAGTAAAAAGGAGGGAGGGGAAAGGTCTAACGCTGGTGGCCATTAATATTTCTATTAATAACGTTTCGGTTATGATGTAGGGAAGAGGAAAAGGTGGAAGATGAATTGGTTGATTCAGGTGGCGATTTCCTATTGGACCTCACTCTCTCAATCTATTAAATAATTAGGGACGGAAACGGCCCATAAATATTCCTGTTGTACATTCCATAATCAGAATTGATTAAGACGTCAGTTACGAAATTTAAAGTTTGGCTGACGTTTCGGCCCTGGTCACGGGCGTGACACATAGGTCACGGGCGTGACAGGCCCGGGTGGCCAATTCTGGGTTCAACGATCGTCGAACTGAGATCGACGATCGTCGAAGGGTTGTCACGCCCTAGGTCACGGGCGTGACACCTGGGTCACGGGCGTGACAAGGACATTACGCAAATTCTGCGCTTCGCTGATCGTTCCACTGAGATCGACGATCGTCGAAGGGGTCACGCCCTAGGTCACGGGCGTGACACATAGGTCACGGGCGTGACAGGTCCGGGTTACAGGTTCGACGATCGTCTCACGGTGATCGACGATCGTCGAAGGAGTCACGCCCTAGGTCACGGGCGTGACACATAGGTCACGGGCGTTACAGGCCCGGGTTTCAAATTCGACGATCGTCTCACGGAGATCGACGATCGTCGAAGGAGTCACGCCCTATGTCACGGGCGTGACCAACCCGTGACCAGATGTATCGGTCATTGTATTTTAATTCTTGGGCTTCTAGGGTTCTGTTAAGACAAAACCATTCTCAGGGGTCTAGCCAGAAATGGGATGTTACAATGTCAAGGTTGGAGCAGTTACCTTCAAAAAGATAGCTTATGTGAATCGTCTTAATCATAACCTTATCACCATCAGTCAACTATGTGATGAAGGTTATCAGGAATCATTTAATAAATCTATATGCTCTATTATATCTAGTGATAACAAAATTATTTTATCTGGGGTTAGACAAGGTTACAAATATTTAGTCAATTTTAATTCTTCTAAAACTGAAATATGCTTGTTTAATTAGATAAGTAAATCTAATGATCTTTGGAATAAAAGATTAGGGCATATAAACCTTAGAACTATTGCTAAATTATCTAAGGACAAGTCTGTCAGAGGACTACCTTCAGGTTCTTACAAGAAGGAAGGGATTTACAGGGCTTGTCAATTAGGTAAGCAAACTAAAAATAGTTTTAAATCCATATTTAAAAGTGAGTCACCTAGAATTTTGTATTTGCTACATATGGACCTTTTTGGACATATTGTAATACAAAGTTTGGGAGGAAAGTAATACACTTTAGTTATTGTTGATGATTTTTTAAGATTCACTTAGGTGTTCTTTCTTAGGAACAAGTCAAATAATTTCAAAGTTCTTACAGACTTTCTTAGGAACATCAAGATTGAGTATTCTACTCAGATTGCATTGATAAAAAGTGATCATGGAACTTAATTTGAATCTCTTCTAATGAAATATTTTTGTGAGAAAGAAAGAATCAGGAAGTGTTTCTCTGTTCCTAAAACTCCTCAACAAAATGGGGTAGTAGAAAGGAAGAATAGAATCCTAATTGAATCTGTTAGAACATTACTTGCAGATGCTCGCATGCCCCTATCTTTTTGGGCAGAGGCAGTAAGCACAACAAATTATGTTCTTAACAGAAGTCACATTCATAAACTGAAGGGTAAGACTCCCTATGAATTACTTAAAAATAAGAAATCTAAAGTAAATTATTTTAAAGTTTTTGGGTGTAAATGTTATATTCATAACAATGATAAGAAATATTTAAGAAATTTTGAATTCAAAGCTGTAGATGGCATATTTGTTGGATATTCTCAAGTCAGCAAGGCTTATAGGGTCTTTAATAAATCTACCCTTAAAATAGAAGAATCCATACATGTATCTTTTGATGAAACTAACATGTTTTATAAGGAGAAGAATATTTCTACCATAGACTCTTTTTAGGTACCAATCCTGTGTGAGAAGTTAGATGAATTAAAATTTAAGCAAGAGGATACATTGTATCCTTCTAAACAAAATACTTAAGACCGTGATGAAGACAATACTGAGATTTATGCTGAAAAAATTATAGCTAATGAAATTCCCCAAGAGGAATTAACTCCACCTGTTGATCTTGTCACACTTAGAGATCATCCTAGATCTCAAGTGATTGGAGACATATCAGTTAGTGTGCAAACAAGGCATCAAATCAATCAAGATCAGATGTATACTTGTTTTCTATCTCAGATTTAACCTCAATCAATAAAAGATGCAGAATAAGATCCTCATTAGATCATTGCAATGCAAGAGGAACTCAATCAGTTTGAGAGATGTAGAGTTTGGGACTTAGTTTAAGACCCAAAGACTATCCAGTAATTGGAACCAAATGGGTCTTCAGGAATAAATTGAATGCTCAAGGAGTTATAGTAAGAAATAAAGCTAGATTGGTAGCTCAAGGATACTCACAGGAGGAAGGAATAGATTATGATCAGACATTTGCTCCTATTGCAAGATTAGAAGCTATCAGAATATTTCTTGCTTTTGTTGCATTCAAGAAATTCAAGGTATATTAGATGGATGCGAAGAGTGCATTTCTGTATGGAGAACTCAAAGAGGAATTTTATGTAGAACAACCACCAGGTTTTATCTCTTCAACTCATTCTTCTCATATCTTTAAACTTAATAAAGATCTTTATGTTCTTAAACAAGCTCCAAGATCTTGGCATGAGACTCTTGCTAGTTTTTTATTAGTAAATAAATTTTGTAGAGGCATGGTAGATAAAACTTTATTTTTTAAACATCAAAAAACTAAAATTATACTAGTTCAAATATATGTTGATGATATAATTTTGGGGTCTACTGATTCCAAACTTTGTAAAAGGTTCTCTGACCTAATGCATTCAAAGTTTGAAATGAGTAACATGGGTAAATTATCTTATTTTCTTGGCTTACAAGTGAAGCAAACACCTGATGGCATCTTTATATCTCAATCTAAATATGTTAAAGAGCTAATTAAAAGATTTGGGATGTCAGATGCCTCCTCTATGAAAACACCCATGCCCTCTAATACTGTAGTTGATACTGATGAATAGGGCAAACTTGTTGATCAGAAAACATATAGAGAAATCATTGGGTCTCTATTATATTTAATAGCAAGCAGACTTGATATTATGTTTGCAACCTGTATTTGTGCTAGGTTCCAAGTTAGTCCTAAAGAATCTCACCTTATTTTAGTAAAAAGAACTTTGAGATATATAAAGGATTGTCCTAATCTAGGACTCTAGTATTCTACTAAGTCTGGATTTGAATTAACTTGATTCACAGATGCTGACTATGCTGGATACAGAGTTGACAGAAAAGGCACATCAGGAACTTGTCAGTTTCTTGGTGATAGGCTTGTGTCATGGTTTTGCAAGAAGCAAACATCTGTTTCTACTTCAACTGTAGAAGCTTAATATATGGCAGCAGGTAGTTGTTGTTCACAGATTTTGTGGATTCAAAATCAATTACTAGATTATGGTTACAACTTAAATAATTCAATTATTTTTTGTGACAATACAAGTGCAATTTCAATTGCACGGAATTCAATCCTTCATAATAGGACAAAGCAAATAGAAATCAGGCATCGTTTTATCAGAGATAATGTAGATAAGAATAAAATTAGCCTTGTATTTATTTCTACAGATTTTATGAGAGCTGACATTTTCACCAAACCCTTAGTTGAAAAGAAACATATTTTCTTTTTAAATCAATTAGGAATGATTTGATGGTGAATTAATAAATTGATTTTAATTCGGATATCGGCATTTCGTGAAACTTTCGTCGAACGGAGATCCACAAATTAGTTTCGAAAATCTTTCGTCGAACGGAGCTCGACGAATTGTAATCCTTTCGTAAACCTTTCGTCGAACGAAGATCGACAAATTATATTTATTTTGGGAAATTTTCGTCGAACTGAGTTCGATGAAATGTTTATCATCGGACGGAGTTTGTCTTTTCAACTTCTGAAAAATTATATTTAGGTATTTATCGAACTCTATCCCGCGCATTCTCCATTTCTCTTGCACTTGATCTTTTTGTTTTGCAGTACAATGGAGATTTCACAAGCAATTCTCTCTGCAATGATGTTTGATGCAGGTTTTAACATTGACATGGAATCCTTTTGTCATTCGTATCAAATATTCCAAGAAATTTTGGAACTCTTCGAGGCACAGCATCTACGAAATTTCATTCCCACTCGAATCAAACTCCCAGTTGCCGAGATTAAAGAATGGATTCATACAGCAAAGGTTCTTGATATCACAACCATTACAGGATCAATCTCAAGACATCAGGTTTCTCTTACACCTGAAATTTTATCTAAAATTTTCGGTTTTGTTAATGTAGAAGAAGATATAGAATTTTCTAGTACCGAATTTAATATTATGCTAGATGGAATGGGTCATTCTCAAGGAAACCCTAACCATTTATTGAAAAAGAACTTTTCTATAGAATATAAGTTCTTAGTCGATGTAGTAAGCAAGGTTCTTCTGGGCAAACATTCAGCCCTTGATTATATTACCAGGCACAAGTTCTTATTTATGTGTGCTCTGGTGGATCAGAAAAATATTAGCAGGGGGTCAGTATTGTTTGATTCTATTAAGAAGAAGGTTATCAGCAAGTCTAGAGGTTATGGCATAATTTTGGGAATTTTTCTCCATGATAAATGTCCAGAAATTTTGGTTTCTCAGACAGTGCACATAAATGCTTCCAAGAGGCTAGCCTCTACCCTGTTTGGAAAATGGGAGAGGGTAATTCCTAAGCCTTCCAAGGCTGCAACCTCTAGGGTTGCTTCTGAAAGCACAAGAGCTGTCTCAGCTACTCTCCCAACTCCACAAGAAGTTTCTCCTCTTGTCTCTTCCACTCAACACTCTCCACAATATTCACCTAGACCTTCCATACAACCTTCTATACAAACTATTGTGTCTTTAGATGTTCCATCCACATCCTTCTATACAAGTTCACCAATTCATCAGTCACCTCATCAATCACCACATTCATCTCCACTTCTTTCATCTCCACCTCATTTCTCTCTACATTATTTATCTACACTTTCTTCATCTTCTCCTCACCTCTCTTCATCTCACAAATATCCACTTCACCAATCTCCACCACCATTTTCTCCTCCTCACTCACACATCCAGGAGATCATTCCTGATGACATGCACCTGTCATTTATCCTCCATCTATACCACAACCTTTCTCTATCTATACACACTGTACTAATAGATCAGCTCCCTCCTTTTCTAATCCACCCTCTACATCAACTCAGAATACACCTGAGTTTATATATCTTGATTTCTCTTCCTTTGCCACTAACCTTCTGGATTTCATCGCTCCAACCCTCAAGAAACTCTTAGATGAAGCTTTGGCTCCTATGTTGGCTTCTATCCCAGAACTTTCTTCTAAACTAGCCTCTTCCCATTATATCCCATCTTCTGGGGAACTACATTCAGCTTCCCATAGATCTTGGCAGGGGGAGATGCTTAATGAATAAGCTCCAAATGCAGAAGTTTTAGTTACAGCCATTACAGAACCCCTAGTTACACTAGTAGCTATTTTTGATGAAATTCAGGATTTAGAAATGACCAGTGCAGTTGAGGATGAGCCATAATTTGTTACTATTGGTCATGTCATTATTCATTCCACAGTCAATTTATACTCTTTATTATTAGTTTTTGATTCATTGCATAATTATCTTCCTAGTTTACTAGTTTTTGCAAAGGATCATTCTAAAGCAATAGTTTGCTACTCTGCTCCTATTACTGCTTCTACATTAGAACATCTTTTAAGAGATGTTTCTACTAGTTTTGAGAATGTCTCACAGTCTATGATAATTGTTCATCAAGTTCTACAGACTGTTATGATTGAGGATATAATAAATATTTCTGAGCAAGCTTCTTCCCCTCATACTCTTGTATGGGATGAAACCCCTATGCCAAATTTTGATGATTTTCTTAATGAAGATATAGAAAAGGAAGAAGATATATATAATCAGCCAGAGGATCAGTTTGATGACCATACTAATATTTATAAACAAATTGATGCTTTATATGATCAACCAGAAGAACAGTCAGATGTTAATACAGATTATGATGAGTTAGAAGACTCTAGCTCTAAGAAAAGGAAATTCAAGAAAAAGGCTCCAGCCAAGGTTGCTCCTCAACCTTCATCTACAGCTGATATTCCCTATTATATTCTACATGGTATAACTCTTACACTAGACCATCCAATTGGATGAAATATTTTAAAAATGAGCAAAAAAGGAGGATGAAAATGAAGAGGTATCATTCACCTCCAAAGTCTTTGAAAGGTTCTCCTCCTCCTCCTCCAGCAGTAGGATCAACAGGAAGTGTATCTTCTTCTCAGAGGCCTACTTCACATTCTTCTAGAACAACACAGTACAGATAAGATAGACTAACAAGGCAAGACAGACCTACTTGGTCTGATACTCAAGGCAAACAAAGCAGTTAGCAAGGTTATAGACAAGACAGGCCAACTTATCCAATAGTTGAACCTGAATTAGATCCTGTGTATAGAATGGCAAGGTTCAATGAGCAAGTTGCTCTCTCTCAGATAAATAAAGGAAGGATAGAAGGTAAGGACACTTCATAATTGACTACAATGTCTTCTTATAGGCAACAGGAGTTGGATAAATATCAGAAGAAAAGCTTATTTAATGTTGATAAGTATATGAGCTTGCATCCAGAGGCCGTTGTTCCTAGAACTACTTCTCTGAAGATTATAGGTTCTCAAGATCTCAAGATGGGCAAAAGAGAGTTTGAAGATCCAACCAGGAAGATGATTTTTACCAAATCTTCTTCAGATTCTTCTTCAGCTGCACCTCAGAAGGACTCTTAATTTTTTATTATAACTTTGAACTTTGTTGTTATGTTTATAAACTTTCTCAAAGCACTTTTTATATCTGCTGAACATTTATAAATTTTCAGATAATCATGCTTTGTGTTTTTCATTTTTGATAGTATCCTCACCCAAATAGGGGGAGATTGTTGGAACACTCTATTACTGATTATGGCTAGGATTAATATTAGGATTTTATATTGACCCAACTTGTATAGTCTAGGTTCATAGGTTATTTCTAGGGTTGTTACTTTAGAAGGAATTCTAGAGAAGTTCAGTTCTATGAACTCAGATTTATAATTCTGAGTTTAGCTCGACGAACGCTAAGCTCTAATCGACGAACTCTGATCTCAACTCAAAAGCTCAGTTCGACGAAAGCCAAGCTTAGTTTGACAAACTCAGGACTTAGCTCGACAAAAGAGAAAATTCAGTTCGATGAACTCCAGGCTCAGTTCGACTAATTCCCTGTTGAGTTCGATGTTCAGGCAGTTTTTATATTCAAAAGGCAGAATGTGAAAGAAAAAGGGATAGATACTACTCTAGAGTGGGGGTGAATAGAGTAATCAAAAATTGCACTAGCAAAGTTGACTCTCTACTCAACTCCCTTGGAGTTAATTGCGGAATGAAGGTTATAGATATTTGAGAAGTGACCCTAAAGCCTAACACAAGTGTTGTGCACAAAAGGCAACCAACTGTAATTATAGTTAAGGCTTGGAATCCTAAACAGCAACTAGCAAACCTAGTTAAAACTAATCACAGCCAACAGCACAAGAAATAAATCAAACAACCAGACGACACAAGGGAATTTATAGTGGTTCCTCAAACAACTTGGGTACGTCCACTCTTCTACCAATAAGGTAGGAATCCACTCAGGTTTTTGATCAGGTGCCCTGCCACCAACAAGATCTGCTTCAGGTAGATCTAGAAACCCTTTAGACTTTTGATCAGGTGTCTAAAAACCAACACAGGTTTTTGATCAGGTGCCCTGCCACCAAGGTATACTTTTGAAGGGAGTAATAACCCTTTATAGGAGGGGGAAAGGAGGTTAAAATGTCTTCTCTATTTTAAATAGAATTAGAGAAGCTCAAGAACTTGCACTGAGCTAGAAAGCTCTAAAGAGTCAAGGCTCCCCCTGGCTAAAAGAATGTCCAGGTGAAGTCTTGCTTCAGTGCAGAAAACACTTCAGAAATCTGAAGGAAAAAGCTACAAGAAGATAATAAATATGAAATGAAAATTCTTCTTCAGGCAGCTATCTTCTTCTTCTTCTTCTTCAAAAAGCACTGAGCGAAGATCTTCCTGGAGGCAGGAGAACTCAGGTTGAAGAAGAGTGAAGAGCTAAAACTTCTTCTCAGTTGAATGTGAACGAGCTGAGAGCAGTTGTAAACTGTAAGTTGTAAGCTTGAATGCTGCTGTTAGCTTTTTTTATCTGAACTAGTTAATTTCTTTCTCCAAAGTATTCTTTATATAGCAGCAGCCGCAGCAACGGCTCTAATTTGAGTTTGAATCTTGTCTTCTACTGAAATCTGCAAGCTGGGCTGCAAATAGCATAAAGCAAGAACAAAAAAACTGCAGACAGATATCCTATAAGAGGATAAAGCTTTCTAAGAAGCTGCAAGTAACTCTGATAAAATAATACTAGAGAAAGTCACATCAGAAGAGACTCTTTACGGCCAAACAAGACTTTTTGAGTCTAATGGCTATAAAGGACAGTCTGGCAGATAAAGCAGAAAACATATTTCAACTAATAAGACAAACAACTTTGTCAGAAAAAGATTGGCTCATGCATAAGGAATGGAGCAAATATTGCATGGAAATAATATCATAAATTTATTCAAATAATCTTTTATAAAATATGCCAAAATAAATATGAAATAAATCACATCATAGAAGATGACAAAATTATTCAAGACATACAGCAAAACGTCGAACGACCCTCGGAGATCGTCAACCGAAGCACAGAGATCGTTGACCTATCAGACAGATAGTCGAACGATACAGATAGTCGAACTATCAAAGAAGATAGTCGAACTACCTCAGCAGATAGTCGACCTATCAGAACAGATAGTCGAG
The DNA here is from genome assembly GCA_039513925.1 of Platanthera zijinensis. NCBI lineage: Eukaryota > Viridiplantae > Streptophyta > Magnoliopsida > Asparagales > Orchidaceae > Platanthera > Platanthera zijinensis. Next base: position 120,385,152 of record CM077081.1, on the reverse strand, counting down.
CTATCAGATAGTCGACCTATCAAGACAGATAGTCGAACTACCAAAGAGAACAGATAGTCGACCTATCAACAGATAGTCGAGCTATCAAAGAAAACAGATAGTCGACCTATCAAAACAGATAGTCGAACTATCAAAGAAAACAGATAGTCGACCTATCATACAGATAGTCGAGCTATCAAAGAAAATAGATAGTCGACCTATCAAACAGATAGTCGAGCTATCAAAGAAAACAGATAGTCTACCTATCAAAACAGATAGTCGAGCTATCAAAGAAAACAGATAGTCGACCTATCAAACAGATAGTCGAGCTATCAAAGAAAACAGATAGTCGACCTATCAAACAGATAGTCGAGCTATCAAAGAAAACAGATAGTCGACCTATCAAATAGATAGTCGAGCTATCAAAGAAAACAGATAGTCGACCTATCAAACAGATAGTCGAGCTATCAAATAAAATAGATAGTCGACCTATCAAACAGATAGTCGAACTATCAGATAGTTGAACTATCCAAGCAGATAGTTGAACTATCAAGAAGAGCAGATAGTCGACCTATCAACAGATAGTCGAACTATCAAAGACAACAGATAGTCGACCTATCAAGCAGATAGTCGAGCTATCAGGAAGACGATCGTCGATCGGCTGATCGACGATAGTCGAGCGACGTTCGACCATAGTCGAACCAGAAATTACTTAGCCAGATTTTCATCTGGACAGGCAATTCTACACAACTAGAGAATCTATCCTATCAACTAACCTTTGACCATAGATAAATCTTGGGTCAAGAGACTAAAAGAGAAGACTGAACTCAAATCAAAACTAGGGTACCAACAATCTCCCCCTATTTGAGTTAAGTCTCTCAACAACTAAACACAAAACTAATTACTGAAAATAAATAAAGAACATGAAGGGAAATAACTAAGCAGATAACATCAATCAATCAGATAAGTAAATAACTATCAATCAATGAAATTTTAAGATGCTTCAGAATTAGGTTTAGGTTCAGAAGAACTAGGAATAAAATTAATCTTTCTAGAAGGATCTAGAGATTCTTTCCTTGACAACTTTAGGTCTTGTTCTCCAATGATTTTAGTTTCTGATGCTCTTGGGACAACTGCTTCAGGATGCTTTTCCATGTATTTTGAAGGGTCAAATACCTCAGGTCTAACCTAGAATTTATCAAGCTCCTTCATTCTGAATTTTGACATAGTGTTTAATCCTGCAGTGTCGTTGCCTTCAGCTTTAGCTTTCTTAATTTGGGCTGAACCAACAAGTTCAAGAAAACGAGCCATCCTGAAATCAGGATCAAGCTCAGGGCTTTCATACACATTTTCAGAGGTTGTATCAACAGGTTTCACAGCTTTAAACTTAATAGACATGTCTAGCAGACTTTCAGCTGGCTCTTTATCCTGAATAACTAGAGAAAAAAGGAGGAGCAAACTCGGCAAATATCTTGCTAGATTTTTCAGAGAAAATAATTCGCTTACCTTTTGAAACAGCCTTCACAGCATGATCTGGCTTTGGAGAGGTTGAGCTCTTGAGTTCTTTGGAAGGAGGAGGAGAAAAATTTGGTCTTTGATAAACTACCTCCTTTACTTGTTCCTTAATATCAGCATCAAGTCTTTGATATCCAGATTAAGTTCTACCTTGATATCCTTGAGAACTTTTCCTTTGTGATGACTGAGATGGGTTGAACCTGTCAGACTGAGCAGAAGGATTTGCAGATAGGTTTCCAGAGGCTCCTGAACTGGGAGGTGGAGGAGGAGGACATCTAGGAGTCCATCTTGGGATAGGACTGTCATACCTCTTTGACTTCATCCTTTGCTTCTGCTGATTCTTAGAAAATGACATCCAGTGCTGGAATTCTTTAGATTTAGGATCAATGCCTTTTAAGACATAGTAGGGGACATTATGGTCAGGATTTGGAGGAGGAGGAGCCACAGCTTTCCTTTTCTTTTTAACAGATCTCTTTCTTTTAGACTCATCAGATTCATCAGAATCAATCTCATCCTCAGAATTTGAAGAAAGAGGAATATCATATGGATCAATTGCCTCTTGTACGGCTCTTTCCTTCTCTTTTAGGGCAGCTTTTTCTAATTCTTCTTCCATGGCATCCTGTGCCAGAAGGGTATCTAAATCCAATCCAGGAGAGTCATCCCAGATGGTAGACTTTTCAATTTGAACATCTGAATCCTTTTCTAGTTGATCAGAAACTGTCATGGGGACCAGTTCTATTTGCACTGCTAGCTGAGCTGGCTGAGCAGCCTCAGAAACTTGAACAAATGGTTCTGGTTCAGATTGAACTTCTGTAGCTGGTTGGTGATCAAGCTCTTGAACATCTAATACTTCTTCCATTATATCTGTAGTATTATGAACAAAAATTTGCTAAATGACATCGAATCATTCCTTCCAAGTATTCCCATACTAGCATATCAGTTATCAAGTCTAAAAAATGAGTAAAAGGGATACCTTCAGAATTGTCCTTTGAATGTCCTAACTCCCATAATTCATCTAGGAAGGAAGTGATAACTCCTTCTAGGTATAGGGCGACCAGGGGAGTGAAGCATTCTTCTAGGCAAACTTTGACAATGAATTCAGACTTCATTACAGCATTAGAAATTTCTTTTTCAGACAATGGAGGGGGAGCTGATTCTTCTATCTCTTTCTCTGCAACTGCAGGAGGATCTGCTGGAAGGGAGGCCAAGGGCAGCTCAGAGGCATCTTCATAAAGCATCTCCCCCTGCCTGATTTCAGTAGAAACTGAAACCAGGCCCCTAGATGAAGAGGGCTCAGCAAATTTTGATAGAGCTTGGATGGCAGCAGTCAAAGAAGAGATGGAGGATGCAAGGGGAGCAATTGCCTCTTCAATCATGATTTTGATTGAAGGGGTAATTAACTCCAGGATGCTAGAAATGAATGTTGGAGTGATTTCAAATGATGATGAGGGAATCTCAGTGGATGGATGATCAGTAGGAATGGTGTATTCTTGATGAACTGGAGAGTGAACTGGAGATGGAGAGTGAACTGGAGAGTGATGGGTGGATGCAAGATGATCAATGTGATCTGAAGGAGGAATTGGTGACTGAGGAGGAATGGATATCTCAGAAACCAACAAATCAAAACTAGGATGAGATATCCTAGCAAGATGAGAAGGGAGAGGAGATGCAGGAGGTGATGCATGGAGAATTGTAGATGAATCAGGAAGATGAGAGGCAGAAGGTCGTACTTCAATTAAAGTTGATGGAACTTCAACTGAAGTAGACGGTAATGCAGATGAAGAAGATGGATGGGAGTGATTTGCTGAGCCAGCTTCTTGTAGGAGAGGAGTGACAAAAGCAGTCCTGGTGCTCTCAGATGCAGCTGGAGCAACCCCTGCAGGAGCGGGCTTCAGAAAAGTCCTTTTCCACTTGGCGAACAAGGTTGGGTCCATCTTCTTGCTGGCATTGATGGAAGTAGCAGCTGAAACTAACAAATGGGGATATTTTTCCTTCAGAAAAATCCCAACCACCCTACCCAGGGTGACTTCTTTCTTGCTATTCTTTTTTCTTATTAAATCAAACAATACTCCTGCCCAATTAATCTTCTTTTTGTTCACAATTGCACACATTAGGGAAAACTGTTGCCTTGTAATATTGTCATGGGCAGAGTGCTTTCCCAGTAGCACTTTTCCGATGAGTTCAGCAAGGAACTTAATCTTCAGCAGAAAATTTACCTTTAGCAGCTTAGTAGGAATGCCGTCGGCATGTCCTAACTCTGTCAGCATTCTCCCAAACTCTGGAGTATCTTGCTCGTAATCTTCTTCCCCATCTAACAATCCAAAAATTTCAGTTAAAATGGCGGGAGTCAAAGTTACCTCTTCTCCGCCAATTGTTCCAGTCATTGAATCGTCATTGGAGGACGAAGTGAAAGCCCATTCTTTAATCTCTTGAATGTTTATCTTTATCTTGGAGGACATGAGCTTTTCCAAACCTTGATCTTTGCATAAGTTGAGAATTTCCACAATAGCAGATTCGCAGCAACTGAAAGAATCGAAATCCACACTGAAGACTGCATCGAACTTCACCACTGTCAGGAGAGCTAGAGCTATCTCCATCGAAGGGGCTGGAGAAGACGAGGGAGACGGCGAAGGCGAAATGACAGAAATCGCGAGACAAAGAGCAAGCAGGAAGACGGAATGCGAGAAGACGCTCTCCGTCAACGATAAAAACAACGATCTCTTAACCTAGGTCGACCATCGGCTTTATATTAAAACAACGATCGTCGATCTATTTAAAAGATACTGGAAACGATGGTCGAACGGTCGTTCGACGATCATTCGTAAAGCAGAGTAGTCGATCCATCGTTCGACTATTTCTGTCTTCACAAACAACAAGCTATCGTCAACCATAGATCGACGATATGCTCGACCTGTTCGACGATCTTCGAACGCCGGTCGACGATCTTCAAGCAGATAAGCCATCATCAACCATAGGTCGATGATAGGCTTGATCTGATCGACTATCTTCGAACGTCGTTCGACGATCTTCAAACAAGTTTCAACAAGGCAGACGTCACACTTAGTCTTTTCGATTAATCATGCCTAGTTGAACCAAAAAGAACAGATGCTTCTGTTCATCTAAGGGCTTGGTGAATATATCACCTCTCTGAAGGTCAGTGGATATGAACTCAAGGCTGATCTTGTTCTTTTCCACACAATCTCTCAGGAAATGGTGCCGGATCTCAATGTGTTTCGTTCTAGAGTGGTGCACAGGATTTTGTACAATAGAGATAGCACTGGTACTATCACACATGATTTTTGTGTTCTTGTGTGAGTACCCATAATCCAAAAGTTGGTTTTGAATCCCCAGGATCTGTGAACAACAACTAGCAGCTGCTATATATTCAGCCTCTGTAGTTGAAGTTGAAACAAAAGCCTGCTTCTTACAAAACCAAGAGACCAATCTCTCTCCCAGGAACTGACAAGTTCCAGAGGTACTTTTCCTGTCAACTCGACAACTAGCATAATCAGAATCAGAGTATCCAATTAATTCAAATTCTGATTCAGCTGGGTACCAAAGTCCTAGATTTGGACAGCCCTTTAGGTATCTCAAGATTCTTTTGAGAAGAATCAGATGAGATTCCTTGGGGTTGACCTGGAATCTAGCACAAAGGCATGTAGAAAACATTATATCTGGCCTACTTGCAGTTAAATACAATAGGGAACCAACAATGGCCCTATAATTCTTTTGATCAACATGCTTTCCCTGATCATCAGAATCTATAACTACATTAGTAGCCATAGGTGTATGCATTGCTGAAGCATCAGTCATCCCAAACTTCTTTACCAATTCTTTGGCATATTTGGATTGGGAGATGAAGATGCCATCAGCATCTTGCTTTACTTGGAGACCAAGAAAGTAAGACAGCTCACCCATACTACTCATCTCAAACTTAGAATGCATCAAGTTAGAGAACTTTTTGCACAGTTTGGGATCAGTGGAACCAAAAATAATGTCATCCACATACACTTGAACTAACAGGATTGTGTCCTTGTGGTGCTTGACGAAGAGGGTTCTATCAACTACTCCCCTAACAAAGTTGTGCTCTAACAGGAAACTAGCTAGAGTCTCATACCAGGCTCTGGGTGCTTGTTTGAGTCCATAAAGAGCTTTTTGCAACTTGAAAACATGTGAGGGCTGAGTTGAAGAAACAAACCCAGGTGGTTGTTCAACAAATACCTCTTCCTTTAGCTCACCATTTAGAAAGGCACTTTTGACATCCATCTGAAAAACCTTAAACTTCATATAGGCGGCATAGGCTAGAAAGATCCTTATTGCCTCTAGCCTTGCAACAGGAGCAAAGGTTTGGTCATAATCTATACCTTCCTCCTGTCTGTAGCCCTGAGCTACAAGCCTAGATTTGTTCCTTACAATGATTCCATTTGCATCCAACTTGTTTCTATACACCCACTTGGTGCCTATGATCAGTTGGCCTTTAGGTCTTGGAACCAAAGTCCATACTTTACATCTTTCAAACTGATTGAGTTCCTCTTGCATAGCAATGATCTAGTGGAGATCTAGCTCAGCATCTTTAATGGTGAGGGGCTCAATCTATGAAAGGAAACAAGCATGCATCACATCCTATCTTAACTGATGTCTTGTTTGAACACCAGCTAATATGTCTCCAATCACTTGGGATGTAGGATGATCTCTAAGTGTGACAATATCAGCAGGTGGGATGTGATCTTCAGCAATATGGGATTAATTCCTCAGGAGGAATTTGATCTACTATTGGTGTTACAGCAACAGCTTCTGCAAAGTCTTCATCACTGTCTGATTCAGTGATATGAAGAGTTGATAGATGGAGAATCTCTTGAGTGACATCTTTGCTAGATTCTGGTACCTGCAATGAACTTAAGGAAGGGAAGTTTCCTTCTCCTTGTAAAACATCTGAGATTCATCAAAAGACACATGAACAGACTCTTCAATTTTAGAAGATGATTTATTAAAAACCCTATAAGCTTTGCTTACTTGGGAATATCCAAGAAAAATTCTCATTGAAGCTTTTGCTTCAAATTTTCTAAGGTATTCTTTATTATTATTATGAATATAAACTACACAACCAAATACTCTAAAATAATTTATTTTAGGTTTCTTTCCTTTAAGCAACTCATAAGGAGTTTTACACTTAAGCTTGTGTATAAGACTTCTATTCAGCACATAATTAGTTGTGCTAACAGCTTCTGCCCAATAGGAGAGAGGCATGTTAGCATATGCCAATAATGTTCCTGCAGCTTCAATCAGGGTTCGATTCTTCCTTTCAACTACCCCATTTTGTTGGGGAGTTCTAGGAGATGAGAAGCTATGTTTGATATCTTCTCTCTCACAGAATTCTTGCATGAGAAGAGAGTCAAACTCAGTACCATGATCACTTCTGATCAAGGCCACATGAGTAGAGTACTCAGTCTGCACATATAATAGAAAATCTGTAAGGGCTTTGAAGTTATCAACCTTAGTTCTCAAAAAGAACACCCAAGTGAACCTAGAGAAGTCATCTACAATGACTAGGGTGTAATACTTCCCTCCTAAACTATGTACATTTATTGGTCCAAATAGGTCCAAATGTAATAAATACAGGATTCTAGGAGAATCACTTTTATTTACTGATTTAAATGAATTCTTGGTTTGCTTGCCTAATTGACAAGCCTTGCATAGGCTCTCCTTCTTGTAGGGGCAAGAAGGTAAATCTCAAACAAGGTTGTGTTTAGATAACCTAGATATATTCTTGAGGTTAACATGGCTAAGCCTTTTATGCCATAAGGTATTGTTATTTGTTACTTCATTAAATAAGCAGATTTCAGAGTGAGTTGAGTTAAAATCTACTAAATAAATGTTACCTTGTCTAATACCTACTAACACAACATTGTTATTTAAAGTAATATTACAAAGAGAGTTAGAAAATGATACCTGGTATCCAGCATCACATAACTGACTTACTAAAATGAGATTATGCTTCAGTCCAGTTACATAAGCAACTCTCTTGAATGTTACAGCTCCAATGGTAATTCTGTCATAGCCTTCAGTTTGACCACAGCTTGAATCTCCAAAGATTACCTTTGGGCCAAGCTTGGCCTTGAACCTTGACAGATGTTCCTTATTTCCTATCATGTGCTTGGAGCAACCACTATCCAAATACCACTTATTCTGAGTGATAGGATAGGTCTTTACCTATAGAAAAATAAGTTAAACATTGTAGACCCAGGTAACCTTGGGTCCCTTATTTTTCACATAAGAAAAACTGGAAATAAATAAATAAGCAGGTTGAGGGTGATAACCTAACGGGTAAGATCTCCTAGGTGGGATTCTCCATGCAGATGATGGGTCAATGAACCTAGGGTTTCTATTTACATTCGGGTTTCTAAAGTTCTGGTTGAAGTTTTAAAATTCATGTTGAAAACGTCGATCGGCGTTCGACGATGGGTGCTCAGATCGTCGATCTCCGTTCAACCACTGAGCCTGCGATCGTCGAGCAGCGTTCGACGCTCTTTGTATTTCCTTAAACTTTTGTTTTCTTTTCTCTCTCTTAGCTTTATTTAAAGCTTTATTAACCTGATTAACTTGCTCAGTGTTTTTTATTCCACTAGCTGAAATAAAATTCACTGGAGTTGAAAGATGGTTTTTAAGAATGATTGGGGGTTCACTAGAAGAAGCTCCTAAGCCTAATTTATTATTGCCTGACCTAGTGTTAGACATGCTGGTTATTTCAAGCAACTTAAGGCTTCTACCATTCAGAGATTCTTCTAATCTTTTGGACTTAGCTAATTCATTCTTAAGGAATTTTATTTCTTCACTAGAATTAGTGAGTTCTGCTGTTAACCTAATGTTTTCATAAGAAATTAATTCATATTCAGCTAGTTTATTTCTAAGCTCTTTTATTTCCTTTTCAGAACTAATTAAATCTAAACATAAAGATTTAAAATCTAATTTAAATTCTGCAGATGTAAAATCGTAAGAAGACAATACCTCATCTTCTGTTGGCATTTCTTCATCAGAATCTGAACTCTCTGCAGCTGAGTGATTGCTGCAGGCATCAATTGCCATAAGGCAAACTTGCTTTGCCTTCTTTTCTTCCTCATCCTCACTGGAGCTTGAGGAAGAAGATTCCTCATCAGAATCGCTCCAGGTTTCAGCAACAAAACCTCTCTCCTTCTTTTTGTTCTTGTAGGAGGATGGCTTGGAATGCTTCCTGTGCTAATCCTTGTCTTTCCTTTTCTCTTTATTCTTTTCCTTTGGACAGTCTGGAAGAATATGTCCAGGCTTCCTGCAACCATAGCAAATTATTTCTTTAGTAGGAGTACGATCATACCTTGGTTTTTCTTCATATTTTGAAGATTTCTTTCTGAATTCTTTCCTTCCCATCTTGAGAAACCTTTTGGCAAATAATGCCATCAGTTCCTCATTGGACTGGCTTCCTTTAGAAGCATCAGCAGCTTTGAGAGCAAGGGTTTGCTCTTTTCTTGTGGGAGTTGGAGTCTTTGCTTCAGCCTCAGCTTCCTTGGTCTTCAGTACTTGCTCAAAGGACTTGAGCTTGCCGAGAAGGGCTTCTGTTGAAATTTCTGTTGTGCTTCTGGCCTCCTTGATAGGTCAGATCCTCAGATCCCATGTGCTAGGGAAGCACATAAGAATCTTATCATTGACCTCTATCAATGAAATATCCTTATCAAGAGTCCTCAGCTCATTGATGATTGAGCTGAGCCTTGTGTACATTGCTTCAACTGATTCAGCATCAGTTTTCTTGAAATTTTCATACTAGGAGATAAGGTTGGACCTTCTGTCCTTCCTTTCATCAGCTGAACCAGCTACAATCTGGTTCAGTGTATCCCACATTGCTTTTGCTGAGGAACAGTCAGCAACCTTCTGGAATACTTCATCAGACATTGTCTGAGCCAGAATGTTCATTGCCTTAGCATCTGCTATCTTTGCCTTTTTGTATTCATCATTGTAATCTGGAGGAGGCACTGCACTCAAATCTGTTGAATTTGAGGCAGTAGCTGTAGCAGATGCTCTTAGTGGTCCTATCAAAATAGAAGCAAAAATACTCTCATCAATAGAGTTCATAAATAGTTTAATCCTTGCCTTCCAGATGCTGAACTTGGCTAAGTTGCATGCTGGAGGTCTGGTGCTAGAGTAATCCTTGAACTGGGCCATGATAGTGAAAGTGAATATCTATAATCCTTGGTATCTATCAGGATCTTGTGACTTAGGTGTTAGCCTATACAGTTAGACAACCTCCCTCTGATACCAATTGAAAGAAAAAGGGATAGATACAACTCTAGAGGGGGGTGAATAGAGTAATCAAAAATTGCACCAGCAAAGTTGACTGTCTACTAAACTCCCTTGGATTTAATTGCGGAATGAAGGTTATAGATATTTGAGAAGTGACCCTAAAGCCTAACACAAGTGTTGTGCACAAAAGCCAGCCAACTGTAATTACAGTTAAGGCTTGGAATCCTAAACAGCAACTAACAAACCTAGTTAAAACTAATCACAGCCAACAGCACAAGTAATAAATCAAACAACCAGACGACACAAGGGAATTTATAGTGGTTCCCCAAACAACTTGGGTACGTCCACTCTTCTACCAACAAGGTAGGAATCCACTAAGGTTTTTGATCAGGTGTCTTGCCACCAACAAGATCTGCTTCAGGTAGATCTAGAAACTCTTTAGACTTTTGATCAGGTGTCTAAAAACCAACACAGGTTTTTGATTAGGTTCCCTACCACCAAGGTATACTTTTGAAGGGAGTAATAACCCTTTACAGGAGGGGGAAAGGAGGTTAAAATGTCTTCTCTATTTTAAATAGAATTAGAGAAGCTCAAGAACTTGCACTGAGCTAGAAAGCTCTAAAGAGTCAAGGCTCCCCCTGGCTAAAAGAATGTCCAGGTGAAGTCTTGCTTCAGTGCAGAAAACACTTCAGAAAATCTGAAGGAAAAAGCTACAAGAAGATAATAAATATGAAATGAAAATTCTTCTTCAGGCAGCTATCTTCTTCTTCTTCTTCTTCAAAAAGCACTGAGTGAAGATCTTCCTGGATGCAGGAGAACTCAGGTTGAAGAAGAGTGAAGAGCTAAAACTTCTTCTCAGTTGAATGTGAACGAGCTGAGAGCAGTTGTAAACTGTAAGTTGTAAGCTTGAATGCTGCCGTTAGCTTTTTGCTATCTGAACTAGTTAATTTCTTTCTCCAAAGAATTCTTTATATAACAGCAGCAGCAACGGCTCTAATTTGAGTTTGAATCTTGTCTTCTACTGAAATCTGCAAGCTGGGCTGCAAATAACATAAAGTAAGAACAAAAAAACTGCAGACAGATATCCTATAAGAGGATAAAGCTTTCTAAGAAACTGCAAGTAACTCTAATAAAATAATACTAGAGAAAGTCACATCAGAAGAGACTCTTTACGGCCAAAGAATACTTTTTGAGTCTAACGGCTATAAAGGACAGCCTAGCAGATAAAGCAGAAAACATATTTCAACTAATAAGACAAACAACTTTGTCAGAAAAAGATTGGCTCATGCATAAGGAATGGAGCAGATATTGCATGGAAATAATATCATAAATTTATTCAAATAATCTTTTATAAAATATGCCAAAATAAATATGAAATAAATCACATCATTGAAGATGACAAAATTATTCAAGACATACAGCAAAACGTCGAACGACCCTCGGAGATCGTCGACCGAAGCACAGAGATCATCGACCTATCAGACAGATAGTCGAACAATACAGATAGTCAAACTATCAAAGAAGATAGTCGAACTACCTCAGCAGATAATCGACCTATCAGAACAGATAGTCGAGCTATCAGATAGTCGACCCATCAAGACAGATAGTCGAACTACCAAAGAGAACAGATAGTCGGCCTATCAAACAAAGTAGATAGTCGACCTATCAGCAGATAGTCGAGCTATCAAAGAAAACAGATAGTCGACCTTTCAAACAGATAGTCGAACTATCAGATAGTTGAACTATCCAAGCAGATAGTTGAACTATCAAGAAGAGCAGATAGTCGACCTATCAACAGATAGTTGAACTATCAAAGACAACAGATAGTCGACCTATCAAGCAGATAGTCGAGCTATCAGGACAGGCAATTCTACACAACTAGAGAATCTATCCTATCAACTAACCTTTGACCATAGATAAATCTTGGGTCAAGAGACTAAAAGAGAAGACTAAACTCAAATCAAAACTTGGGTACCAACAGAATGTTTTTAAATGCTTAATTACAGTTAGTTACAACTTTGATATTTAATGCAAAATATTTTAAATGAATATAGCCGTTTAAGGCAACATTAAATATGGATTTATCACAAAATTTTAATTCTAATTAATTCCAAGGTAGTTATATTCACAAGGGATTCAGACATTTCAGAATCGTTTTTATTCAAATATTTGAATTCTTCCCTGACAGTATATATATACAGAAGATTACTGCTTTAAGGTAAATCGACTAAGGAATTAGATATATAGAGATATACTTTCATTCTTCTTCAAACTATCCTTCAGACAATCTATATACACATCTGTCTCAAACATTTGCTGGAGAGGAACAACATACAAGAAGGCCTACACCCTGAAGAAAAGTCTCCTCCCTTGATCACAAATTCTATTCAAATCAGTGGGAGCTTTTTGCAACATCATCCTCTAAGTCTTCTCAGAGATTCTTGATAGAGAAGACAACATCAACTTCTTTTAGTTTATTCTTTAAACTATGTACAGGGTTTTAACTCCCTTCAAAAGTTAACTCTTGGTTCCTAAGTCACCTGATCAAAAGACTTAAGCTTAGTTTTTGGGTACCTGGTCAAAAGCTCAAAGGGTTGCTATATCTCCCTTAGAAAATAGATCTTCTAGAGGCTTGGCACCTGATCAAAAAACCTATAGTGGATACCGACCAGGGTGGTAGAAGAATAGACGTACCCAGATTTAGTGGGGAACTACTATAAAATACTTGTTTCATTTGTAATAGCTACTTTCTTTATTTGTGTGCTGTGAATTTTATATTTATATATATCACTAACTTTAAATACGCTATAAAAATAAATTAAAGTTTTAAAATACTCTATTCAGCCCCCCCCCCCTCTTGAGTAAAGTTATATCTATCCCTCACTTTCAGACGTGGTTTATGTTGAAGGATTATAGAAAAATCTGATAAGCATAAGTCAACTATGTAACAAAGGCTATATCGTTGAGTTCTACAATGACAAGTGTCTGATAAAGTCATCTGCTATTTTGGAGACGATCTTAACAGACACTCCGAGTAGAAATATATTTTGTTTAAATTTCCTATGTCTAGACAATTCTGCCCTAGTATGTTTTCTTGCAAAAGGTAGTGCGTCTTTTTCTGACCAATGACACAAGAGATTAACACATATTAATTTCAAAATCTTAATAATGTTATTTTCTCACAACTTAGTGTGTGATGCCCCCAGCATTACGTTCCTTAAAGAGAGTCCATATCACTCATGTCAAATGGGTAAGCAGAAAAGGGCTACCTTCAAGGGTATTACTTAAAAATATTCTTTGAGAAGTTTATACATACTTCATATGGACTTATTCGGTCCCATGCCAATTCATAGTAAAGGAGGTAAAGTATATAGGTTGGTAATTGTTGATGACTACTCTCATTTTACTTGGGTGTTTTTTCTGAAAATAAGGCAGACACCTTAGATTCTTTCACTAATTTTTGCCGACAAATTCAGAAAGAATTGAACTGCTTAGTTATCAAAATTAGAAGTGACCTTGGAACAGAATTTGAGTCTGGTGCCATGACAAAATTTTATGAAAGCTAAGGTATCTTTTATGAGTTTTCCTCCCCGCATACTCCACAATAAATTGGAAATGCTGAAAGAAGGAATAGAACCCTTATTGACGCATGTACAACTAAGTTGAACGACGCTTCCCTTCTGGAGTATTTCTGGGTTGAAGCAGTCAACACAGCTTGCCACATGCAAAATAGAGCTCTAATCAACAAGAACTGTCATATGACTCTCTATGAACTACTAAAGGGAAGAAAATCGACTGTGTCCTACTTTAGAATCTTTGGAAGTAAATGCTTCGTACTTAATAATGGGAAGTAATACCACACAAAGTTTAGTGAAAAATGTTTTGAAGGTATTTTGTAGGATATAATAGCCATAGTAAGGCGTATAGAATTTTTAATAAGAAAACCCTAGTGGTAGAAGAGTCCATTAATGTTGTATTTGATGAGACAAGCATGCTCCAAAGTAGCTTGTCTAGTGTAATTATTGTAAATACAGATACCAGGTTCAAGGAACTAAGCTTTGATGAACCAGTCAAAGAAGATGCTCCAAGTTCAGTCAAGGTCGTCGATCTAGGCATGGTGGACATAGAACATCTAGATGAACCAACCCTAGAGGATGCTCCTGATGCAGCAGAACCTACTAGAGGAGGAGGAAGAAATCTAGTGTTCAGACATCTAAAAGATCACCCAGTTGATCAGATCATTGGAGAGCCATGTGACGGTGTTAGAACCAGAAGAGGTACAGCTAACGAGTTATTGCATCTTATTTTTCTGTCTCAGGTTGAGCCGAAGAAGTTTAAAGAAGCAAATAAGGATGCACTTGGATCATGTCAATACAAGAGGATCTCAACCAGTTCGAGCGATGCAAAGTATGGGAGTTAGTGCTCAGACCCAAGGCACAGAACGTGATTGGCACCAAGTGGGTTTTTAAAAACAAGTTGGATGAGAATGGCGTAATCATAAAGAACAAAGTCCAGCTTCTAGCGCAAGGCTATAGACAAGAATAAGGGATCGACTTCGACCAGACCTTTGCTCCAGTGGCTAGGCTTGAGGCGATTAGGTTGTTTCTTGCGTATGCTGCCCTTAAAGGCTTCATGGTCTATAAAATGAACGTGAAGTCAGCATTCCTCAACTGGAATCTGAAAGAGGAAGTATACATAGTGCAACCCCCCAGGTTTTGTCAATTCAACCTTTCCTGAACATGTTTACTTTTTAAATAAAGATCTTTACAGCTTAAAGCAAGTTCCACGAGCTTGGTATGAGACGTTGTCTAGCTTTCTTCTTGAAAACAAGTTCACAAGAGGAAAGATAGACAAGATATTATTTCTTTGGGAAGTAAAACGCAAGATTATGTTAGTGCAAATCTATGTCAACGACATTATATTTGGCTCTACGAAAGACCATCTTTGCAAAAAGTTTTCCAAACTTATGCAAGGGAAGTTTGAAATGAGCAGTATGGGAGAGCTGAAATATTTCTTAGGATTTCATCTGAAGCAATCTGAGGATGGAATTTTCATCTCTCAGACGAAGTTCACTAAGGAGTTGCTAAAGAAATTCGGAATGGAGAATGCAACCTCTATGAGAACTCCAATGGGTTCAACTGTTTCTCTAGACAAGGATGAGAAAGGGAAACCTTATGATGAAACCAAGTACAAAAGCATAATTGGATCCTTCCTCTTCCTCACAGCCAGTAGACCAGACATAATGTTTTTAACATGCATCTGCGCTAGATTTCAGGTGAACTCAAAGGAATCTCTTTACGTCACTACAAAGCAAATTCTAAGATACCTTAAGGGTACACCCAATTTTGGCTTATGGTACCCGAGAAATATTGATGTCGAGCTAATTGATTTTTTAGATGCCGATTTTGCACTCCAACCACAAACAGGAGGCGAGGTCACAGGTTAATACCAAAATAGGTACGCATCCTAACACAGAGCATACTACCGGAAGATTTTAATGTTAAAATTGAACTCCAGCCATGAATGTCCACTTATATAAACAACCACATTTATATATACTCTTGAAGAAATGTACATCAAATACATAAACGTTTGGCCTTGAGGTCTTACAGTTACGCTTTACAAGTGTGGATTACAAACATCGGCGTGCAGGCCAGCCACACATGAACATAACAAAAGTCTTTGCTCATACTTTGAGGGCCAGCACCACCAGCAGCAGGGGCTTTAGCCCTCTATTTCCTGCTCGGCTCTCCAGAACCTGCTCAGGGACAGCCCACCATAATTGTGGCAAACAAAGCAACGATCAGCATTCAGCTAACAACTTATAATGACCCCACCCCTTTCCTGGAGCAGTGGTATTCCTTCCCTGCAGGCATATCATTTCATAAGCAGATATATCATATAATGTGCACTCATGCACAAACAACATATCACAACTGTCGGCCACGCGGCCCGACGATCCGTGCATTCAGAGCACATTCTTGGTGTACCGGCGAACCAGGGTCCCACCACCGTTCAAGGTCTGAAACCCAATGGTATTGAGCATTTATTCTTAATGGCGCACGGGCCTAAAACTCTCAATATGCGCTCCAACGAGACCAATAACTAGGTCTACCAATCGGTAAGACATAATGCGGTCCAGTTTAGCCAATCCCGTTGATCAAATCATCCAAAATGATGCGAGCCAGCTTTCCCCTTATCCGTTCGGCATGAAGCCTTCAAGAGCTCGCAGCTCATAATAGCCACACTATCCACCAAGGACTGGCTTCATAATCCAAAATGGGAGTTAGTTCCAGCATTCCTCATGGTCGCTTGGCGAGTTCAGCAGAACTCTCTTTATGCACCCAAACTAAACCCAAACATAACATACAGCACAAGAATTACAAGGGTATTTTCCTATAATTCCATTCCAGTACTTCTTGTTACTACCCTTCACAGGTACAACCCATCGACTCCACAAACTACATGTTTATACGCGGAGTCTTCTCCGGTATGCAAAATGAAACATCACCAATCCAGACCAACCTGTCTAGATGGGCTTTACACAGCATGTCTTTTCCGTACTACACATTTTCGGATCTATATGCAAGACTGGGGATTTCAAGAATCAACCCAAGGAAATCCCTCAAAAGCCACCTTTTGGTAGGGGAAATCCACGTACATGCCAAAACGAGGACTTCACATGTCCAAGAAGGAAGATCATTACCCTTGACGACCTCTTTGGAGCCAGGGAAATCTAGCCAAATAAATAGCACTGCAATGCTCTTGCCTCCACAAATCTGGACTCGCCTCTCAATTCGTAACTCTGAAGCTCCACCGGCAACCGGATCCCTTCTCCTCTTCCTTCCTTGCTCTCCCTTCTCTATATCTCTTTTAGAAAGAGAATATCCAAGATGAATGAGAGATAACTCTCAATTCCTGGACTTAATACAGTAGGGAGAAGCCTGGTCCATTAGATCCCAGTTGAAGGAAATGAACGACCACAAATTTCCCTAAAATAAATTTTCCTGGGCCGAACACAGCTCGTGACACGCCCGTGTCCAAGGACGTGTACATTAAGCGGCAAAGAAACTGATTTATCAAGAACAGGACACGGCCCTGTTACATGCCTATGTCACAGGCCATGTGCCTCGACACAGCTTCGGACACGCCCGTGTCCAGCCTGTGTTCAACAGGCCTCACAACTTGGCCAAAACCCGAGAAGGACACGACCTCTGACATGCCCGTGTCATAGGCCGTATGCCCAACTCGACTTATCTCTCGAGGAGCATCGAGTGCATTTCGTCGACCTCAGCAGGACACGGACTAGGACACGCCCATGTTGCAGGCCGTGTACCCTCTCGGGAATCGTCGAGTGCAGTTCGTTGAGCACTCGATAGGTTGTGTGTCAACTCAACAATACAGAGCAGGACATGGCTTGGGACACGCCTGTGTCCCAGGCCGTGTGCGTCACTCGAGAAACACTCGAGATCCATTCAACACTCGAGTAAATAGAGAAGGACACGGCTTAGTACACACACGTGTCCCAGGCCGTGTTGCTCAGTCTGTACTCACTCTTGAGATTTGGGGTGTTACAACCCTCCCCTCCTTAC
Organism: Platanthera zijinensis; assembly: GCA_039513925.1. NCBI lineage: Eukaryota > Viridiplantae > Streptophyta > Magnoliopsida > Asparagales > Orchidaceae > Platanthera > Platanthera zijinensis. Next base: position 120,367,798 of record CM077081.1, on the reverse strand, counting down.
AAGAAATTTCATCCCAAAATTTAGATATAGTAAGGAAAATAGCAATCAAGACATTATAACTTCACAAAAGTTTGATACAACTTGACACACACTGTACAATTGTTTACACAAACAGCTCGGGAAATTTAGCTCGCATGGTCTGCTCTCGCTCCCATATTAGCTCCTCACGGCCACAGTTGTCCCACCGGACCTTGACCATCCAAATTATCTTATTCTGTAACTGTTTATTGGCTTTATCCTTTATCCGAATGGGCCTAACCTTCGTCGTTATCCCAAATTTGACCGGTATGAGATCATTTGAAATCACTTGAGCTGGATCTTTCATGGCTTTTTGAAGCACTGATATGTTGGACACATCATGCAATCCACTTAACTCTGCCAAAAGAGATAGCTGATAGGCAGCTTCCCCAATTCACTCCACCACTTCAAACGGACCAAGATATCTCGGACTTAACTTTTTCAGGCACCGAATCCCGGACACACATTTGAAGGGCTTAATCTTCAAATATACCCAATCGCCCATCGCATATTCCACGTTCCGATGCTTGCCATTGTAGTATTTGGCTTGCCTATCCTGGGCTATCAATATCCTCTCCCGAATAGAGCGTATCGTCGAATTAGCTTCTTCGACTTCTTTATGACCATATAGTTTAGATTCGCCTGTGTTCGCCAAAGCTAACGGTGTATGGCATTTCCGACCATACAAAGCTTCAAAGGGAGTCATACTTATGCTCGCTTGGTAGCTATTATTGTAGGCAAAATCTACCATATAGAGGTGATCTTCCCACCTCTTTCAAAAATCCAAGGTGCACATTCGGAGCATGTCCTCCACCGTTCTGTTGGTCCTCTCAGTCTGGCCATCCGTTTGGGGATGAAAGGTCGTACTGAACGTTAACTTTGTGCCCAACAACTGACAAATTAGCCTCCAATCATTTGAAGTGAATCTCCCATCACGGTCACTTACGATGCTATGGGGAACACTGTGCAATCGTACAACCTGCTCAACATAAAGTTTCGCTAAGACTTCCACTGAGTCGTCCCTCTTATTCGGAAGGAAGTGGGCCACTTTCGTCAACCGGTCTACGATCACCCAAACCGAATCATTACCGCGTTGAGATCTCGGCAAACCGTGCATGAAATCCATTGAAATATCATCAAACTTCCATTCCGGAATAGGTAACGACTTCAAGAAACCTCCGGGCTTCTTGCATTATGCTTTCATCCAGTCACATGTTTGACATTTAGCCACATAATGTGATATGTCTTTCTTTAACCCTGGCCACCAGAACAACTTTTTCATGTCTTTATACATCTTTGTGCTCTTTGGGTGAATTGTGTATTTTGTAAAGTGAGCTTCATACATAAATTCTTCTCTTAGCTTACCCAAACTTGGGACACACAAACGACCCTCTTTCCATAAAAGGCCATCAGCCCAAGAGAATTGGTCATCTGACCCATCTTTTGCATAGCGTTGGAGACTTTCATCAAGTTCCGTTGCTCGCCGAACCCTGTCTGCAAGGTCATATTGTACCTCCATCTAGTTCAAGCATGCATTTATTGAGGAATTCTTGTCAACACAAGAAATCTCTAACGCTTCAAACTTCTGGATCACACGCTCATCATGCATCTGCAACCAATTTGCCCTTATCAGAGTCCTACGACTCAAGGCATCTGTGACCACGTTTCCCTTCCCGGGAGTGTAGTGAATATCAAAAGTGTAATCCCCGAGGAACTCCATCCACATTCGCTGTCGCATATTGAGATCCTTCTAATCCAACATGTACTTTAGGCTCTTATGATCTGTAAAGATATCCACTTTTACACCATATAGATAGTGATGCCATAATTTAAGTGCAAAAATCACCGCCGCCAATTCCATGTCGTGGACGGGATAATTTTGCTCATGCACTTTCAACTGGCGTGAGCCATAAGCAATCACCTTTCCAAACTGTAGAAGAATACAGCCTAAGCCGCTCCCAGAAGCATCACTATAAATCTCATAACCGTCTGTACCACATGTCGATGTTAACACAGGCGTCGTGGTCATACGAATCTTTAGCTCTTCAAAAGCTCGCGCGCACTTTGGCATCCAAACGAACTTCTAATCCTTACTCGTTAATGTGGTAAGAGGCAAAGCGATCCGTGAGAAGTTTTCCACAAAATGTCTGTAGTATCCTGCCAGTCCAAGGAAACTCCTGACTTCGGCCACCGAAGAAAACACTGGCCACTCTTGTATGGCACTTATCTTTAACGGATCCACTGCAATGCCCTCTCCACTTACCACATAGCCAAGAAAATCCACAGACAACAGCCAAAACTTACACTTTGAGAACTTGGCATAGACTTTATTTCTCTACAGGGTATGCAACACCAACCGTAAATGGTTCGCATGATCAGCTTCAGATTGAGAGTATACTAAGATATCATCAATGAAGACAATTATAAACAAGTCCAAGTACTCTCGGAACGTTCGGTGCATTAGATACATGAACACTGATGGCGCATTACATAGCCCAAACAGCATTACAGTGAACTCATAATGACCGTAGCGTGTTCCAAATGCTATCTTGGGAATGTCACTTTCCCAAATCCTCAATTAGTAATATCCAGATTGTAAATACAATTTAGAATAGACGGTTGATCCCACTAGCTGATTGAATAAGTCATCTATCCGTAGAATCGGATACTTATTTTCTCTGTCAGCTTATTCAATTCACGATAATTAATACACAACCATAGACTATCATCCTTCTTTTTCACAAATAGAATAGGTGCGCTCCAAGGTGACTTACTTGGGCACATATAACCCTGTTCTAGCAACTCTTACAATTGAACTTTCAGTTCTGCCATTTCCTTTGGCTCTACGCGATATGGCGAGCGGGCCACAGGTTTCGCACCTTGCACCAACTCAATAGTGAAGTCGATCTCCCACTGGGGTGGTAACCTAGGAATATCTTTAGAAAACATACTAGCAAACTCCGACAAAATCGGAACATCATTCACACTGGCCTTTGGCTCAATAGCCTGAAAAAGCGTGAAGAATAACTCTGTGCCCTTTCGAGAAGCATTGACGACTTGGAGAGCAGACATCAAGGTTCCGCCTACTCCTCACATACCAACGAACTTAGTCTCAAGCTCGGTATTCTTGCCCAGTATGATCTTTTTTGAATTGCAATTAATAAAGGCACGCTGCTCCGAGAGCCATTCCATACCAAAGATCACGTCAAATTCCGATACCGGTAGTACAGATGTGCTCAAGCAGAAATCCCGATGTCCTATTTGTATTTCCACGCAGCAAGTCTTATCTGCACACATCACACATCAGTTTGGTAACAACACCTTCACAGTATCTGTCGTCAAATGACTAGGTACTCTGATTCGCGCTATGAAGTCCTTAGACAGAAACGAATGTGAAGCACCCGTATCAAATAGTGCTCTCGCAGGATTGTTCCGAATCAGGACAAAGCCTAAGACAAACACATCATACACAGGCTACACACAAGGTATGCAACATAAAAAATAATCAATATCTTAAATCGTACCTGTGACAATATCACTTTGTTGTATGGCCTCTTGCTGGCCAAGATTATATACCCGGGGTTGCGCTTGGGATGCAGAGGACTCCACCACTGCTTTTCCCTTCTCAGCATAAGACGCTCCCGTCTTCTTTTCCACCTTTGGCGGACCAACCCGACAGTCACGGGCTATATATCCCACTTTGCCACATATAAAGCAGGTACGAGACTCTTGCCTTGACGTTGTCCCTGACGCAACTGTAGAAGGAGCCTGTCTAGAAGATTTGGATCTCTTATTCCACTTCTTTTGGTAGTTCAATTTTCCAGGATGGGGCTCTTTGAACTCAGACTTTGTCATAGCCAAGTCCCTCTTTCCTTGCACCCTTTTCATATCTTTCTCCAACGCATAAACAGTATCAACCAACGCCTGAAATCCTTGGTTCACCGAACTCGAGAGCAGGAATCTCAACTCATCCCGCAACCCTTCGTAGAACCTATTGGTTTTTCGTTGTTCATCAGCAAAGATAGACCCCGCATAACGTCCTAACCGTGTAAACTCATGCAAGTAAGTATCAACACTACTTTTTCCTTGCGTTAGACGTTTGAACTCATTTTCCATGGCAATACGTTGTGCCGTTGGCAGGTGCTTTGCCAAAAATAGTCGCGAAAACTCCTCGATCGAGACTTATGTTAATTTCCTGCCCGTTAGGTGATGCAACTCTATCTCGTCCCACCATAGCCGAGCCTTTCCTTCCAACAAGAAGGTGGCCAAGGTGACCTTCTGATCTTCCTCCGTCCTTATCGTCGTCAATATAGGATTGACGCGTGACAACCAATCCTCCGCCTGTGTTGGGGAACCCACACCCATAAACATAGGATGATTGAAGCTCATAAACTGCTTCAACTGCCATTCAGCTGCTCGGGAGGATCAACAGCCGCAATAGGTTCTGGCCTTTCACCAACACATTCTGACACCACTGTCGGTTGCACTTGCCCAGTAGGCTGTGCATGAATCATTGCAAACAGCGTCTCAACAACTAAGCGTATTGTTTCCGTAGAAGGAGGATGTGTAGGCACCTCAGCTGGTACCGCACTCTCATCAGAACGCTGGGGCTCAGACTTCCCAGCACTACTACGAGTCACTTATAGGTGAACAAGACACACTTTAGCGACATTGCACAAGCAATCACAACAATATAGGAACGTGCAGGTTCCTCAAAAAGGTGTATTTGCATTCCTTAGTGGACATTCCGGAGTTCATTAAAGTTAAAGCGGGTCACACTGACACGTGCTCGCCACCTCGCAAAAGAATTCGACCACGAATTCGAAAGAAGAAGACCGAGACAAGATGATACAAAAATGTAGCGACTCCATCTGTTAAATAACATATAATAGAAGGTCCGTCCGGGACCCCACACTATATGCAACAAATAGGCGGTGAGGTCACAGGTTAATTCCAAAACAGGTACGCATCCTAACACAAAGCATACTAGCGAAATATTTTAACATTAAAATTGAACTCTAGCCATGAATGTCCACTTATATAAACAATCACATTTATGTATACTCTCGAAGGAATGCACATCAAATACATAAACGTTTGGCCTTTAGGCCTTACAGTTACGCTTTACAAGTGTGGATTACCAACATCGTCGTGTAGGCCAGCAACACATGAACATAAAAAAAGTCTTTGCTCATCCTTCGAGGGCCAGCAGTAGCAGTAGTAGTAGGGGCTTAAGCCCTCTATTTCCCGCTCGGCTCTCCAGAACCTGCACAGGGATAGCCAACAATAATGGTGGCAAACAAAGCAATGGTCAGCATTCAGCTGACCAACTTATAACGACCCTACCTCTTTCTTGGGGCAGTGGTATTCCTTCCCTGCAGGCATAACATTTCACAAGAAGATATATCATACAATGTGCACTCACGCACAATCAACATATCACAACCGTCGGCCATGCGACCTGACGATCTGTGCACTCAGGGCACATTCTTGGTGTACCGGCGAACCAGGGTCCCACCACCGTTCAAGGTCCGAAACCCAAAGGTATTGAGCATTTAGTCTTAATTGCGCGCGGGCCTAAGACTCTCATTATGCGCTCCAATAACACCAATAACTAGGCCTACCAGTCGGTCATACATAACGTGATCCGGTTCAGCCAATCTCGTTGCTCAAATCATCCAAAATGACACTAGTTAGCTTTCCCCTTATCCGTTCGGCATGAAGCCTTCAAGAGCTCGCAGCTCATAATAGTCACACTGTCCACCAAGGACTGGCTTCATAATCCAAAAAGGGAGTTAGTGTCAGCGTTCCTCGCGGTCTCTTAGCGGGTTCAACAGAACTCTCTTTCTACAACCAAAATCAACCCAAACATAGCATACAACACAAGAATTATGAGGGTATTTTCTTAGAATTTCATTCCAGTACTTCATGTTACTACCCTTCACAAGTACAACCCATCGACTCCACAAACTACACGTTTATACGCGGAGTCTTCTCCGGTGCGCAAAATGAAACATCACCAATCCAAACCAACCTATCCAGTTGGGCTTCATACAGTATACCTATTTTGTACTACACATTTCTGGATCTATATGCAAGACTGCGGATTTCAAGAATCAACCCAAGGAAATCCCTCAAAAGCCTACTTTTGGTGGGGGAAATCCGCGTACATGCCAAAACGATGACTTCACATGTCCAATAAGGAAGATCGTTACTCTTGACGACCTCTTTGGATCCATAGAAATTTAGCCAGATAGATAGCACTGCAACGCTCTTGCCTCCACAAATCTGGACTCGGCTCTCAATTCGGAACTCTGAAGCTCCACCAACAGCCGGATCCATTCTCCTCTTCCTTCCTTGCTCTCCCTTCTCTCTAACTCTTTTAGAAAGAGAATGGCCAAGATGAATTAGAGATAACTCTCAATTCCTGGACTTAATACAGCAGGGAGAAGCCTGGTCCATTAGATCCCAGTTGAAGGAAATGAATAGCCACAAATTGCCCTGAAATAACTTTTCCTAGGCCGAACATGGCTTGTGACACGCTCGTGTCCCAGGCCTTGTGACTTAAGAGGAAAAGAAACCGACTTATCCTGAATAGGAAACGGCCCTGTGATACGCCCGTGTCACAGGCATGTGCCTATACATGGCTTTAGACATGCTCGTGTCGAGCCCGTGTTCAACAGGCATCACAACTTGGCCAAAACCCGAGAAGGACACAGCCTCTGACACGCCCGTGTCACAGGCCGTGTGCCCAACTCAACTTGCCTCTCGAGGAGCATCGAGTGTATTTCGTTGACCTCAGCAGGAAACGGCCTAGGACACGCCTGTGTCGCAGGCTGTGTACCCTCTCGAGAATCGTCGAGTGTAGTTCGTTGAGCACTCGACATGCTATGTGTCAACTCGACAACACAAAGCAGGACACGGCTTAGGACATACCCATGTCCCAGGCTGTGTGCCTCACTCGAGACACACTCGAGACCCATTCCACACTCAAGTAAACAGAGCAGGACACAGCTTGGGACACGCCCGTGTCCCAGACCGTGTTGCTCAGCCTATACTCACTCTTGAGATTTGGGGTGTTACACTTTCTCTCTCCTAGTCACTATTTTCAGCATTTTAATAGCAGTTTAGGTAAATTCATGCCTCCTAAAGCTAATGGGCCCCTATAATTGGGCTTAGCCCAAGTGAGTTAGGCTTGGTTCGATCCACTTAGGCTAATTTGACCTAATCTTAGGGTTGAGTTGACCTGAAAGGTCAAATTGACCTTTTAGGTTGACCCCAATGGGTCATTGGTGACCCATTGGCCTTTCCTAAGGTCTTGAAAGGGTTGGGTAGGGTTATTTTGGCACCTTGGAGGCCACTTGACCCTTAGTCAGGGCACTTTGACCATTTTGGGGCTAGGTTGACTTTGGTCAACTTAGCCTCTTTGGTTGACCCCAATGGGTCCTTGGTGACCCATTGACCTCCCTTAGGGCTTAAGAAGGTCTAGGTGGGTATAACACCCCGGGAATCTCAAAGGCCAAAATTGGAATTCAGGTTGGCTGACACGACCTGAGATACGGGCATGTCTCAGGGCGTGTCAGGTGTACACGGCCTAGGACACGGGCGTGTCCCAGGGCATGTCCCCTTTTCTCGAGACGTCGACTCGAGTTCTCGATAATGGATCGTTGAGAGGCGACACGGCCTGTGACACGGGTGTTTCATAGGGGCGTGTTGGGCACACGTCCATCGACACGGGCGTGTGCCTTAGCCGTGTCCTGCTCGGGTGATTTTGGAGATCGTGTTACAGGGGTTACACGGCCAGATACACGACCGTGTGCTGGGTGACACGGGCGTGTCAGGCTTGACACGGGCGTGTCAGTACCCGTGTTCTTGTTTATTTTTAGTCGGTTGTGCACCGCTTCAGGAACACATCCTGTGACACGGGCGTGTCACAACCCGTGTTCGGCCTAGGAAAATCAATTTCAGGGCTAATCTAAGCCTTCCATTTCCTTTGACCAAGATCCAATGGCCTAGGCTGTTCCCTGGATTGATGAGGCTGGGATTTTAGTTGAGAAAGCTCATTTGAGTTTTGTGTTCTCTTTCTAAAAGCTAAGAGAGAGGAGAGCAAGAGAAGGAAGAAGAAAGGGAATCCGGCTACCGGTGGTGATACGGTGGTCCAAATCGCGAGCTGAGTTCGGATATCCGAAGGCAAGGCTGCTGCGAAGACTTCCATCCGTTTACTTTCTCTCCATGGCTCCGAAGCGAATTCCAAGGGTAACGATTTCCTTCTTGGATATGTGAAGTCCTACTTTCCTGCATTTGCATAGGGAAAACCCTTCCCCGCGAGTGTGCGGTGGGTTGTGGTGTCCCTTGGGGTAGATATGTGAAGTCCCTCGTGTTAGAGTCCGGAATCGGAGTACGGATCTAGGCATGCTGTGTGAAACCCATCTGGACATGTTGGTCTGGATTGGTGATGCTTGTTTGCATTCGGAGGAGCCTCCGAGTATTTGATTTTTTGTGTGCAATCTGTGGGGCATACCTGTCACTTGGTGCAGCAGAAAGTACTAGAGGAAGTCCAGGAAATGGTGAGAGTTGGGTTCAACTCTTGTGGCCGTGAGTGCCATATGTTATGAAGTTGAGCCGTTAGGCTACAACTGGAGGAATGCCTTGGTGGCGGACGGGCAAGGTTAAGCTATACCCGCGTCAGTCCAGTCTTGAGTCTGACGATTTTGAGCAACGGGAAAGGTGGATCTGTACCCGCGTTATGGTTGTCTGAACTTGGGTGCTTAAGGCCCTGTTAGGATCATATAGCGAGAGTCGATGGCTTGCGTGCCGATAAGACTAGAAATGCTCAAATTTGACCGTCATGTCTGGGACCTCTGAATGGTGGTTGGACCCGGTGTTTTCGGTACACCAGAATGTGCCCTAAGTGCACGGAGTGTCGAGCCGTCGTGCCGGCATTTGTGATATGTATTGACTGTGCGGTCGTGCACATCTTGCGTGATTTGTTATACATACTGTTGGAAAAATGCTATGTATGGATGGAATTCTGCTGCCCCATGCCAGGGGCAGGGTCGTTATAATTGGTCATCTAAATGCTGACCGTTGCCCTGTTTGCCACCGCTTGGTGGATTAATTCTTGCAGGTGCAGGAGGTGCTGGTCCAAGCGAGACTTAGCGGGCTGAAGCCCAAGATGCGTTGCTGCCCTCGAAGGCTTTTTTTTGTTTCTTTTTGTTCATGTGTGGCCGGCCTGCATGCCGATGTCTGTAAACCACACCTTTGTTAATAGAAATTGGTAAGGCCTTAAGGCCAGATACTTTGGTTGTATACATTCCTATTTTGTTAGTGGACAGTTCTTGTTTTGCTTGAGTTCAAGGATTCAACCATGAAGCTTCCGCTAGAATTCTCTGTGTTAGGATTCGTTTGGTTGTATGATATTATTTAGTATCGTCTCTGCCTGTTTGTGGAATATGGTGTGGGGCCCCGGCCGGACCCTCTATTATATTCTTTTTGACGGGTAGAGGTGTTACAGTAGGTCCCTTAGCTAGGGGGTTAATTGACCTTGTGTGGGCTAGTTTGACCTAATTAGGGTTTGGGTTGACTTTGGTCAACTTGACCCCTTTTGTTGACCCCAATGGGTCCTTGGTGACCCATTGACCTCCTTTAAGGGTTAGGAGTGTTGTGGTGGGGACTTGGAGTCAAGTTGAAGCCCTAAGGTCAAACTCTAGAGGTGGTTAAAGGAATGAGCTAATTGCAGACTAAGGTGATCTCACCTTCATTCCTAGGTTCACTTTGTCTTCTTGAGCTTCCTAGGGTTTTTTCAGGACCTAATCATGACAAAACCACTCTCAGGGGTCTAGTAGTTTGAGAGATGTTACAATACTTGTGTAGAATTTATGAAACAATTAGAAAAATAGTTAAGTAAAGTTTGTCGAGTATCATCAAGTATACTCGTCGAATTAGTCGAATGTATCTAATGATACTCGTTGAATTCGTCGAATATACATGATGATATGTCGAATTCGTCGAATCATCTTGACGCTACTTCTCTTATTTTTCTTAAGGAAAATTTGTCGAGTGCATCTTAGCGTTGAGAGCATAGAGTAGATCTTGGCATCGAGAGCATTTAGTCGACGGCGTCGAGAGAGTTGAGTCTATTAGCCTATACTCGACGAATTCATCGAGTATGACTCTAGCATTGGCATTGAGTGGCTAGCCAGCTTGAGCTGAGTTTGTCTAAGTCAAATTCATCGTATATCAATGACTATTCAGCGAGTATACTATTGATACTCGACGAATATGACTTAGGTCATTTTGCTGACAATTTTTTTCTTCAAGCTCAGGTTGCGGCGGCCATGCATAGTAACTTTCGCAAGTTTATTTGGAAATGTTTTTATATCCGGTTGAAGGGGGATCTCTATAAATACCTAAGGAGAATTCCTTTCCAATAATAATCGTGTTCTTTCTCTCAAATTCAAAATCAAGAAAACTTTCCAATATCAGAAATTCCGTCGGCTCGGCAATAATGGATTTCGGGATTATTCTGATCGGTCACCGGCGTACAGTGCAATTCGATCTTTTTCGACCAATACGATTGGATTGCTTCTCACTAAAGATCTCTATTACTCCAGTCCTAGTCGTTTCAAGATTCAAGAGTAGAGATTCAAAATCTTCCAAGATTTCATATTCCGAGTTCTCCAAGATTTTCAAGATCATCTATTTTCGAAGAACGGCGGTGTGAAGCTTTCAGATCTTGTATAAGTTTGTGTGAAATATTATTGTAAAATATTCATTTACTTTTGTATGAGATTTTCTCTTAGATGTAGATCCGTTTTTGGATCGAGTGGTAGATCTGTTTGTGGATCGAGTTGTAGATCCGTTTGCGGATCGAGTAGTTGATCTGTTTGTGGATTGAGTGGTAGATCCATTTGTGGATCGAGTGGTAGATCCGTTTGTGGATCGAGTGGTAGGAGCGTCGCCTCCAAGTTGTAGGAGTTGAGGCTCCAAGGTGTAAGATTTGTAGAAATCTAAGTTGGTGAAGTAGCCGAATCTAGCCCTTCGTGGTAGATTGGCAAGGCGGTAAAGTGGGCGTACCCAACTTGGGGAACCACTATAAATCTCGGTGTTTGAGTGCTTATTTTTAAGAAATTTATATTCTGCAAAAAAAACACAAACATCACCTATTCACCCCCTCTAGGTGATTTAGGAAGACACTAGATACTTTCACCTGGTATAGATCCACGAGTCATTCAATATTCTTTGAACATCAACCTGACATATAGGTCCATCATCCAAAATAAAAGGAACTTTGCCCCTGAGCAACTTCAAGCAATCGAAGAAGAAATGGGAAAGCTCCTTGAAGCACAATTCATATGAGAAGTAGAATACCCCGTTTTGCTAGCAAACGTGGTCATGGTTAAGAAATCCTCCGGGAAGTAGAGGATGTGTGTAGATTACACGAACCACAATCAAGCTTGTCTGAAAGATAGCTTACCCTACCTAGAATCGACCAGCTTGTCGACTCAACTGTTGGACACCAACTTATCAGCTTCATGGATGCTTACTCCGGTTATAACCAAATCAGAATGAATCAGGGAGATGAAGAGCATACAACATTTCAAACAGACAGAGGAATCTACTGCTACAAGATAATGCCCTTTGGTCTCAAGAATATTTGAGCTACCTACCAGTGATTAATGAACAAGGTGTTCAAAGATTACGTCGGAAAGTCCATGGAAGTATACGTAGACGACATGTTAGTAAAAAGCACCCAGCGAGAAGATCATCTTGAGGATCTGGAAAAATGTTTCAAAATTCTTCGTCAACACGACATGAGACTCAACCTGAGTAAGTGCGGGTTTGGGATGATGTCAGGAAAATATCTAGGATTCATGGTGACGCAGCGGGGGATAGAGGCGAGCCAAAAAAATATTAAAGCCATCGAGGATATGGCACCCCCTCAATCCCTAAAGTAAGTACAATGCCTAAATTGGAGAATTATTGTGCTCTCGTGATTCCTGGCATGAACAAGAGATAGGTATCTACCATTCTTTAAGATCCTTAGGGGAGCAAAGAGCGCAGGATTCCAGTGGACGGACGAGTTTCGGGCAGCTTTCAAATCTCTAAAGTAATATCTGGCCTCCCCGCCACTCCTTGTAACATCCCTAAAATTTCTAGACCCCTAGGATGGTTTTGTCATGACTAGGTCATGACAAAACCCTAGGAAGCTCAAAAGACGAAGAGAACCAGGCATAAAGGTGGAAATCACCTTGGTCTGCCTATAGTACATCCTTATCACCAGACCTAGGGTTGTACCTTAGGGCTTTAACTTGACCCCAGAACCCCGCCACAATACCCCTAACCCCTTAGGAGGTCAATGGGTCACCAAATGCCCATTGGGGTCGACCCAAAAGGTCAATTTGACCAAGGTCAACTCCACCCTTGAATTATGTCAAACTAACACAATCTCAAACACAAAAGCACCTTAGGCTGCAAATAGTGAGTTGCATTATCATGACATTTTGAAAACATTTAGCCTCATGTTGATATAGAACCTGTCAAATTCGATGAATGGAGCAAATTCGTCGAACTGGGCTCGGGGAGTTGAGTGCGTTGAGTGCACTCAACCTCATGGGCTGATTAGCATTGAGTGCACTCAACGCCATTTTACTTAGGAAGATTTTGTCTCAGGGAATTTAGTGTGTTAAGCGCACTCAACGCCATAGACTTCTTGGCATTGAGTGAGTTGAGCTCACTCAACGCCATTATAATTAGAAGGTTTTCTTGCTCGGGGCTTTGAGTGCGTTAAGCACACTCAATGCCATACACCTATTGGCGTTGAGTGAGTTAAGCTCACTCAATGACAATTTTCTTAGAAATTATAGACCAATCGGTTTCGTCGAACTTCGCAAGCAATTTGTCTAACAAAAGCGTATTCATTGAACTCTACAAGAAGTTTGTCGAACGGAGATAATTCGTCGAACTCAGCAAGAGTTCTTCGAATGGAGCGTATTCATCGAACTCAGCAATGAATTCGTCGAGCTCAGCAAATAAATTCGTCGAGTTCGACGAATGGTGAAAATTTATCGAATGGAGTTCGATGAATAGAACAAATTCGTCAAACGAAGCCTCTGGAATTGGTGATTTGGAGGAGAGAGAAAAGATTGAGATTAATGGCCATGGAGGCTCCATAACCCTCCCTTTCATGGGGCTTTTATTCCTCTAAGGGAGAGGAGAAGTTTTCTGGAGGAGGCCGACCATTAATTTGGTTCAGCTCCTTAATTTGGTTGAAACCGAAGGAAAGGAATTACTGGCCATTAATGAAGATTAATGACATTTGGGAGTTACAAGCCTCCTCTTCCAAATTCCTTCTTTAAGGACCTTCACCAGAGCAAGGGCAAGCGTTTCCCCTGATTACTTCTCTATTCCATTGAGGTTGGTGTAGAGGTGCAGAGGAGCAAAGTTCGGTGGTTGTAAATGGTGAGGAGGCAAAGAACACGTCTTCAGGCCGCAAACCAAGTCCTCCTCTGCTCCTTCTTCTTGGGTTAGATCTTAGGAATCTTTAGTGATAAGAATCGGGCTCAGTTGAGCCAAATCCAAGCTTCAAATTCCATGAATTTTTGGATTTGGGCTTCCTCTCAGGTTCGCCAGAAACCTCCCCTTCGACGGTCGTGCCGCCGCCCGGCGATAGCCCCCACCTCAATGGAGGTGGTGGTGGTGGTGGCCGGCTAGGGATGGAACTGGATGGTCAGCAAATGGCTTTGAAAGCTGCTCTAGGTCAGGTTGATCCCGTCCATAGGCTGGAGGAAGAAGACACAATCACAGCCGTTGATTGCTTGATTATTTTAATTATCTTGTATTTGTTCCTTACAGTGCCCCTTTTAGAACAGACAAATAAGGCCCTTAGGGGCTGAAACATGAAAATTGGCCAACATGAAAATTGTAGCCCTTGAAGTCTACTTTAATTTAAAATTAAATTCAGCCCATTTGGGTAAGTGTTTTGACCTCAACATTCAAAATGGTGTAGCCTATACATAGGCTTGACCATAGACTAAATTGGTACCCCCCATCAGTCCAGCCATCCAAATAACTTGAAATCTGGTTTGGGGGTCACTCATATCTATACCTACAACATATCCAAAAATGGGAATTTTTGAAAAACTTTTTCCTATAGTTTTTTTAATAATTTAATAAATCATGTATGGTTTAATTAAAGGGTCTAATGACCTCCAAAACCCTCCCAAATTTTGGTGATTGGTCCTTTGGGTCAATATAGGACTCTGTATAAAATTTCATCCCATTTGGAGATGATTTGGGTTGGAATTTGGTAAACCCTAGCCTAGGCCAAAAATGGTTAATTAGGTTAAAATGTCCCTTGTGGTATTGGGTGACCAAATCATCTCAGCAGAGGTTGAAACTTGGGCCACTGATTTTTTATGACATTAAACACCCCATGGAGTTTTGGGTGAATTAGGGTGTATTTTCCCTAGGACCCTAGTTCGAACCTTAAGCTTGAACTTTGGGGGTTTATGAAGGATAGGGTGTGATATGTCATTGTATGGACTTGGTGTTTAGTCCATGAGATCTAAAGGTGGTGAAATGCCCTAGGAAGAAATTTGTTGATATTTAGACTTAGGCACACAACTTAAATCAATTAGGGATTGTTTAGACCTATACCTTTTATGGAAATATTGAAGGGTCATATGACTTTAGATCTTCATGAGACTTTGGTAGCGGTAATTTTAGTGTAATATTAGTCTCTGGAATTAAATGTAGAAGGTTTGGAAGACTTTAGCTCATACTTGTAGTTATAACCTTTATGTTGCCCTTATGGAAGATTTTGATATAATCATGGTTAAACAAACTTAGAATGTTATGAAGCTTAGTCAGTGATGATTTATGAGCATATTAAAGCCGTGTTAATTTTTGTGTAATTTTTGGATAACATATTGAGGTACTTCTTTCTTTAATTTTATTTTTCGTATTTATCTTGATTTAATTATTTAGGGGCTAATACTTTTATGAAAGTTTGTGAAACTTGTTTATCTCTATTATTTTGGCATCATATAGTGATCATAATTTTTACAAGGTCATGACTTAAGGAAATCTAGTACTTCATGTTCAAACTATCCATGGCCGAATTTTGGGGAAAATTTAATAAATGCCAAATTAATTATGAAAATTACAAGTTTCTGGATTTAGGCTAACTATATCATGATGAACCACCAATAATTATCTTAGGGCTTTTGGATGAAAATTTGGAGTACCTCCAATCATGTACATCATATAGCTTAGGTTTGTCTGCATATAGTAAAACTACAGAAATGGTAATAGCATGTGGAATGGACATAGGGAATTGGGGTTAATAGTTTACTGATATTTGTAAGGTGAAAATGGGTTCATCATTAGGAGTCAGGATTAGGAGGGTATTGGGTTGACTAGTGTTAAGTAGTGTTCGGGATCGACGAAAGATCGTCTTTCCCTATGGAGAGGAAGAGTCAAAATACACTAGGGTTAGATTAAGTATAACCATAAAAGGGATCGAGAATTGGGTAATAACCAATAGTAGTAAGTACCTCGCGAAAGGGAACGATGGACTTCAGCTACCATCATTGTTCTTAGTGCCCTGTGAGAGCCCTTCACCGAGAATGCCTTGGGCAGTCCGATGTTAACGTAAACTGTTAGTCTAATGGATTACAAGAGTAATTAGAAATACTCTAGGATTACACTTACACTCACACTCCCCGGTGTTGTGGGAGTTAGGTTGGGTCTCACGAGCGGTAGGCTCGGTGGTTTTGGTGATGGGCAGGTTAGCCCGACGAGCCAATGGCTCGGTAGATATTTGTGACGGACGGAATAGTCCGGGGAGCTTTGGCTCAGTGGAAAATATATTAATTTTTCATGTGCATAAGATATTAGGTGGTGGGACTTCAGTATTGGAGAGTCATCGCACCGAAACTAATACATTGACTCGGTAGGTGCGGTATAGCACTTAGCTAAATGAAGTTCGGTGTGCCAACCGGCAAGAGTATGCAGGAGCTCCGCTTAGTGCACCAGCGTTGAGGCGTACGATAGGTCTGACTGGTAGTGTTGATACCGGTTTAGAGGTGGGCGAGGCCCAACCCACCGCTTCCGTTTACTACTACGGAGGTATCCTGGGAGGTGAGGCTCCAGAAAGGGGGAACTAAAGGTCTGTGTGCACAAAGTCGGGTGTGTAAGCTGCACTTGCATGTTCTCATCATAGCATACCTGCATGACATAGCATAGTCATTTCATATAACTCTTGACACCTATTGTATAAATTGGTATGGGACTTTTTATACAATAGGCCTTGCAAAACGACCCTTGGTTTATAGGTTTGCATGGGCATTCCTATAGGTCATGGTTACTTAGCTACCTTCTTGTACTTTACTTGCTCATCTTGATCGTGTGTATACTCATACTGCTTACCTACTATTACCTTATTATACTTGCTTTATTTATGAACTCATGATAGACTAGTTCCGCCGCCACCTATTTACTATTGTTACTCTCCACCTTCATTACCTTCCCTTTCCTTCTCCTCGCTCGGTGCCTAGGATCCATGAGGGAGGGGTGGGGGATGATAGGACTTAGTCTTTTAGACTGACGGTCATTGACCAAATCATTTTAGGGGATCATGGTGCTGAACCAGGAGATGCAGTCCCAGAGGTTGGTGCGTTTGGAGACGGGACAGTCTAGCACGGGAGTTCATGCAGCAGGGACAGTGAGTCCCGATCATCAGTAGTTACTATAGATTTGCTTCTACATTGAGTGACTTGTAGTGAGGATCATAATGTATCGGGCAGGAGCCCTCTTTAGTACTTTGTTTATCATTTCTGTGGACTCTCCCTTCGTGGAGATTTATTTATATTCATGTGATTTCTGGTGGACCAGCATTGAGTTTCATTTTACTCATGTATTTATACTTTTACTCTTCTCTTCTGCGATCGGTATCGCCGGTAGGATCGGCATTTTGTAGTGACGACCATCCCAGGCATATTGGTTTCATGGCAAAGCGGTGGTTCTAGGCATAAGACCTTGTTGGTTTAAAAGAAAAAATGGGGTCTTACACTCCTCTCAAAGCCTATCCCTAGAGAAACACTTTATTTATACCTAGCAGTCATTCCCGCTGCATTGAGTTCAGTGTTGTTTAAGGATGAGGGAGAAGTTCAATGTCTGATCTATTACCTTAGCAAGATTCTCTCAGATATAAAAACTCGATATCCTACGACAGACAAAATAGCTTTAGCACTCGTCTTCTCAGCCAGGAAACTCTGACCTTATTTCCAAGCTCATATGGTCAAAGTGTTGACCGAACTCCCCCTCTACACAATCCTTTAGAAGACCAAAGCCTCTGGCATATTGGTAAAGTGGACAGTCAAATTAGGTGAGTTCGTTATCCACTTTCTACCTCACCCAGTCATAAAGTCGCAGGTGGTAACCGACTTCATTGTAGAGAACACAATTCTATTAGAAACGACCACCACACAAGCCGTTGTAACCTTCAGTTGACCTTATATATCGATGGAGCATCAGGGATTAAAGGTGCGTGAGAATAAATACTTCTAATAAGCCCAGAGTCAATCACCCTAGAGTACGGGCTTAGACTAATATTTGTGGCCACCAATAATATAGCTTAGTATGAGGCCCTGATTGCAAGAATAAGGCTCGTCGTCGACTGTTATGTCAGAAACTTAACCATCTATTCAGATTCCTAGCTCGTTGTCTTGCAGATAGAAGGTGACTATGAAGCAAAGAATGAATAACTAGTTCGATACCTTTCACTAGTGAAGTCTCTGTTGCTCAAGATACCGTAGTTCCAAATTCTCCACATCCCAAGAGAGTAGAATTTCAGGGCGGATGCCCTTTCAAAGTTGGCTACGTCACCTACCTAATATTAATTAAGGAGATTCCAAGTAAAAGATATCATTATTCCCAGCATCCAAGGGCCTTGGGAAATCATGGAGGTTGAAGAGCCAAAAGGACCTTGGATCGATCCACTGTTAGCTTAACCGGAACATCAATTACTACCAGAAGACCAGGTAGAGGCGCAATGCCTAAGGATACGGGCAGCCACCTTCACCCAAATCAACGTGGATTTGTACAAACAGTCCTTTTCTAGTCCATACTTGAAATATTTGTCTTAACCCGATGCAGAGTATGCCTTGCGAGAAGTCCACGAAGGAGTATGCAGAGAACATCTAGGCGGAAAGGCCCTAGCACAAAAAATATTACGCCATGGCTTCTACTTGCCCACGATGAAGAAGGAAGCGACCAAATTTGTCCAAAGATGTAGAAGTTGCCAGTTGCATGCAAACATTCCTCGACAACCGCTTGTTACCCTCACCGTGCTGCGAGGAGAATGGCTGTTTGCGTAGTGGGGAGTTGACCTTCTTGGTCCCCTACCCCAAGCCCCAGGGCAAAGAAATTTCATCATAATGGCCATTGATTATTTCACTAAGTGGGTTGAAGCGGAACATTTAGTTAAGATCACTGAAGAGAACGCCAGACAATTTATGTGGAAGAATATTATTAGTCATTTTGGCAACCCTGCGATCATTATCGCGGACAATGGGACTCAATTCACAGGAAGATCCTTTACAAAAATATGCGAGGACTTGAAGATTAATCTGCGACACACTATTGTGGCACACACCCAAACCAATAGGTATATTGGGGTGACCAATCGAACAATCTTGAAAGGATTAAAAATCTGACTGCAAGAAGCCGGGGGGGCAATGGGTCGACGCACTACCCAACATTTTATGGGCATACTGAACCACTGAGAGAACCCCGACCGGAGAAACACCACACAGCCTCTGCTACAGAATTTGAAGCGATCATCCAGTTAATATAGGCATTCCAGGTCCACAAGTATCCAACTTCAACCAAGAAAAGAATAAAGAAGCTCTTTGGGAGAACCTGGATCTGATCCACAAACTTCATGATGTGGCAGCTCTTCGCACCGCTGCCTATCAACAATGTGTAACACAATATTACAACCGAAAGGTGAACTCCAGACCCATTAACATCAGGGATTTGGATCTTCGAAGTGTAGAAGCTGCTAGCAAGGGACCACAAGGATACAAGCTCTCTCCTTAATGGGAAGGATCGTTCGTCGTCACCACAATTATGAAGTCGGGAACCTACAAGCTAAGGAACACAGAGGGAAAGACCTACCCTATACATGGAATGCGGAGAACATGTGCCAATTCTACCAGTGACTCCTTATTTTATACTTCCTAAAAAGTATTTTTATCATGCTTAATCTTTATGGTGTGCATAAACCACAAGCCTGGACGTGTGTACACAATCTGTTATTCAAATATTATGTTTCCTTCTCAGCAGAGCCCGACTAGTTTCATGCAAATTAAGTAGTGCGTGATCCTCGTGTAAATTATGCCGCGAGTGATCCTTATGCAAATTAGGTCACGAGTGATCTTCGTGCAAATTAAGCCATGAGTCATCCTCGTGTAAACTAAGTCGGAAGTGATCCTAGTGCAAATTAAGCCGCGAGTGATCCTCAAGCAAATTAAGTCGCGAGTGATACTCTTGCAAACTAAGTCGTCAGCGATCCTCGTGTAAAATCGGTAAGACTGCGCATGCGGTTTGAATACAAAAGCTATTCACCGAACCTACCCTTTAAGGTCGACAGGCAGACCGAACCTTCTCTTCCAAATCTCAACCTAATTGTTGGTAAGGGAGGAGCACAGATGCATCAGTCTCGCAGTACGCTTCGAACCCTGGCATAAAAAATTGGTCTTAGATAAAACAAACTATAAATCGATAATTTTTTCCCCCGTCATGTGCATGAAGGCATGTAACGTAGCAAAGCCAAAACCATACGTGTGACGCACCCAAGTTCATGCGCACAGGCAATCCTGCGTTCGTACAACCACGAGCCTGTTTACGCGCAACCTAGAGCACACGCACGCACGACCTCAAGTGCGCACGCACGCGCGCACCTTTGCACGTGAACACTAGAGCGTGCGATCAGGCGCACATGTGCTGGCACACAATCAAGCATGTGCGCAATCAGGTATGCACGTACCCTCCACACGATCAGGCATGTAAATGGCCAGGTGCACGTGCGCGGCCCAATACCCATGCGCGCCCTCACGCACAGCCCGATCCCCGCGCGCGCCCTCACACTCGCCCACGTAGCATGGTGTGTGTGTGCTCCTGCACGAATGCACGGGAATGCCAGCTGCCTTCCCCGATCTTCGGTGTAACACCTTTTTTCCCTAAGGTAACCACTCCTGTCCGCAGTCATGCATGAATAAGGCGGCGTTGGCCCTCACGAGCGTGCCCAGCTGTCTCTCCTTCTCATCCTTAGTATATTTTAACATTTTACTTCAGTTTACAGGGAGCTGCCGTCCACCGTCTCTGGCCTTTCACTGTTCATCATCATCTCCGCCATGAAGAAAATAGATATTCCTGCTCTTTCGCTCGTACCAATCTCCAGCAATACGGAATCTCGGGGGGGGGGGAATGATGTGGATGGCATCCCTCTTAAGAAGTATATGAGTGCACATAACCACACCCCCATGATCTCCACCCAAAATTAGTGGGATCATAGGTTTGACCATATGCACGATCACCACACGCGATCCCCCCGCATGTCGATCCCATCATGCATGACGTCAGAACCATCGTAGGCATTCCCTTGCTGACATCGAGCTGCCGGCATCATCCCTAAACACCGGTTGCCCACTCCTCTTGTCGTCGTAGGCCGCCCCCTTCCTCGGCGCTGGCATGCGGTCGAGGAGGCGGCCCGACCATCGGTACATGGCCGAGGGAGCTGTCGTGCTGACCGCTCCTCCTCGGCCATCAGCGCAGGTCGAGGGAGCGGTCGGGCCGGCCACGCCTCCTTTGCTGCAGGCGCGTGGTAGTGGGAGTGGCCAGGCCGGCCTCCCCCCTCGGCTGTCGGTATGGCCGAGGGGGCGGTCACTCTAGCTCGGCTATCGGCGTGTGACCGAGGGAGCAGCCGCGCCAGCCACTCCAGCTTGGCCACCGGCTCGCAGCCGAGGGTGCGGCCGAGCCGGCCTCCCCTCCTAGACCAACGTCAGTGGTCTCCCTCCTCACCGGCGAGTCCGGCGGCAAGTTTGCCGGCTCCCCAAAGGAGCACATTCCCACCATCCAATCGTCTCAGACAGTTCATGTCATCCAATTCGCGGGTAATCACCCACTAACCACCAGGTTAGTGGGGAAATTTCATTATGAAAATAATTGGTGTACGCATATCGAAAATAATAATCCAAATATGTGCCCTAAATCTATGATAAAAATATTTATGAGGGTGGTTATGGTGTGCGGATAACCACGAAACCACCATAACGACCTCTTGGGGGCTATAAAAGAAGCCCCAGGCCTCCTCATTTCTCACCTTTTTTCCTCTGAGCTTTTTTCTTCTTCAGGACGAAGCTCTGCCGGATTTGTCTTATGAGCAGCGCTCAAGCCGCATTCAAGCCACTCCTGAGCTGCATTCAAGCCACTCCTGATCTACATTCAAGCCATCTCTAAGCCTCTTTTAGGATACCTTCAAGCCACCAAACGAAGCTCGATCTCTCCATTTCCAGAAGGCCTATACGACCGTAAACTCAAGTGTTATGCTACTACGTCCAGTTCCAGTATGACACCCCATAAAGTCTATTGATATAAAGCATATTTTGTAACTAACGCCCAGCATGACGGCCTGTCATCCGTCGAGTGTTAAGTGTTCTCTCATCTATAAATTGTAATGAGGATCGGTCTGTCTCCCTGGACATTGTAAATCAACTGTAACGACAAGAAAGTAGTGGAATTTGACCGGCATAGATCCAGTCACGTGGGTTTTTACCCAGTTGAGGGGTTTTTCCACGTTAATACTTCGTGTGTAAAATTGACTCACCTCATTGACTGTGTGCACGCTCGGTCGTTCCAAGAGCTATGGCGGTCCAAATTATTTTGGTCCGACCGGGACGTCGAGTTAGTCCGCAATAATATTTATAAAATATAAGCTTAGCTTGATCAGCAAAGATCACTGCCTTGGGTGGTTGTTTCCATCAAATTTATAGAAAAGCTCGGCAGTTTGAAACTCCTTGCTGAAATTAAAATTAAATTTTTGTTGCTTGGGCGGTTAATTGAAACCGGTCCCCAGTTCTACGGCCCTCCCGCCAGGTTTCCTGATTCGTTGCAGGAGCAAATCTTTAGGCTGGACCAGACCAACTAAGTTCCCGGTCAATGGTTTGACCTGTTGAACTGATTGGTCCGATCCAGTTTTCAAAACAAGGCTTGTATTTTATTTATTTACAAGGTGTCATAAATATTAATTATTAATAAGTTTAGTTTTGTAAAAAGATCTTCCAAACTATAAACTAAGGTCAGTAAGGACCATAATAGTGCAATGAAAAAGTTTGACCATTACAGGGCATTGAAAAAGTTTGAGTTTTATTGAAAGCTTTAAGGCACTTTTATTTTATTTATATACAAGGTGTGACAAATATTAATTATTAATATGTATAATTTTGAAAAAAGACAAAAACAAGTCAAACCACTTCCAAATTATAAACTAAGGTTAGTATGGACCACTATAGGGCACTGAAAAAATATTAGTTTTTATTTGAAAGTTTAATGCACTTTTATTTCATTTATTTACATGGTGTGACATAGTATTTAATTAGTAGGTATATTTTATAAAATTATAAAACAAGCCAAAATACTTCCAAATTATAAAACAAGCCAAAATACTTCCAAATTATAAAATAAGGTCAGTAATGACCATTATAGGGCACTAAAAAAGTTTTAGAATATATTGAAAGGGTTGAGGAACTTTTATTTCATTTATTTACATGGTGTGATAAATATTATTTAATTATTAGGTATAGTTTATAAAATCATTAAAACATGTGAAAACACTTCCAAATTATGAAACAAGGTCAATAATGATTATAATACGGTATTAAAAAGTTGTCGTACTTTTTGAAACAATTTAGGCCCTTTTATTTCATTTATTTTCAAAGTGTGACATATATTAATTAATAATAGGTATAGTTTATTAACTAATTAAAACAAATCAAAACACTTCCAAATAATGAACCAAGGTCAACAATTATCGTAATATGGCACTAAAAAGTTTGATTTTTATTGAAACATGTCAGGCACTTTTATTTCATTTATTTACAAAGTGTGACATATATTAATTAATAATATGTACAGCTTAGTAAAATCACCAAAACAAGTCAAAACACTTCCCAATCATGAACAAAGGTCTTTCATGATCATAATAGGGTACTGAAAAAGTTTGAGTATATATTGAAAGGTTTTAGGAACATATATTTTATTTATTTACAAGGTATGATTAATATTAATTATAAATAGGTATAGTTTTGTAAAAAGATCAAAAACAAGTCAAAACACTTCCAAATTAACTAAGGTCATTCATGAGCATAATAGTACTCTGAAAAAGTTTGAGTATTTATTTAAATAGTTTAGGAAATTTTATTTCATTTATTTATAAAGTGTGACATATATTAATTAATAATATGTATAGTTTAGTAAAACCATTAAAAGAAGTCAAAACACTTCCAAATCATGAACCAAGGTCAATCATGATTATAATAGGTCATTAGAAAAAGTTTGAGAATTTATTGAAAGATTTAGGTACTTTTATGAAAGTGAGGGATAGATCTGACTTAACTCTAGAGGGGGGTGAATAGAGTATGTTAAAGTTTATTCACTTATTTTTATAGCGGATTAAAAGTTAGTGATATGTATAAGTATAAGTAGAAAATCACAACACACAAATAGAAAAGGTAAGGCAATCCAGACGACATAAGGAATTTATAGTGGTTCCCTAATAAACGTGGGTGCACCCACTCTTCTACCACCCTAGTAGGAATCCACTACATGTTTTTGATCAGTTGCCCTGCCACCACAGGTTTTTGCTCAGGTGCCCTGTCACCACAAGATCTACTTTTCTAAGGGAGATCTAGCAACCCTTTGAGCTTTTGATCAGGTGCCCAAAAACCAATCCCAAGTCATTTGATCAGGTGACTTGTGAACCAAAAAGGTTAACTTTTGAAGGGAGTTAAAACCTTGTACACAGTGAAAGGAAAATGTAAAAAGATGTTGTCTTCTCTGTCTCAAATCTCTGAGAAGACTAGTGGATTTGTTGATGATGTCAAAGCTCCCCCTGAGTTATATGGATCTAATTAGGAGAGGAAACGTTGCTTTAGGGTGTAGGCCTTCAAAAAAATTTCAGACTGATTTCTTATTTTGTTGTCTTTTGAAAGCTTAAAGCAGATGAAGAACACAGCAAAAACTGACAGAATATGAAATCTGTAAACAATTATGTATCTCAAGAACTGTAACCCTTAGGCAAAAAACTTCTGAACATATATATCTGGAATGCTTGGGGAATTCAAATATTTGAATTCATTCTGAATAGCTAGTGCATTCCCTAGAATGGTAACTACCTTGGAAAAGGATTAGAATTAAACTCTGTGAATAAATCCGTATTTAATGATGCCTCTAAACAGCTATATTCATAAGAATATTGAGCATTAAATATTAGAGTCATTAGCTGTCTGCATTTGTGACTTGATAATATTTTATCTTTAGAATATAAAAATATCCTGAAATTAAGCCTGGAAATAAGTTGTTTCCTGCTTAAAATAACTGCCTAAAACACTGCCTGGAAATCGTCGATCTGAGCAAGAAATTCGTCGACCTAAGCTTGGAGATCATCGAGCTTTGCTTGGCTGTCGTCGAGCTGTGATGCAGATTTTGTTGACTGGAGCTCAGCTTTTGTCAAGCTCAACTCAAAGTTGGAACATTGAGTTCATCGAGGTGAGCTTGACTTTCGTCGGACTGAATTGCAGAACTCTGAAATCATCTAAGGCAACTAACCCATGAAAAACCTATGACCCAGACTATACATATTGGGTCAATCTTAAAATCCTAACAGTATTCCTTGCCCAAATCCAAATTGGGGTTCCAACAATCTCTCCATATTTGGGTGAGGATACTATTTACACAAAATATAAAGCAAGAAATATATCTAGTAGAAATAAAACATTCAACAGATATAATACAGTGATATGAGAGTTCAAAAATAGAAACAATATAGAGGACATAAAATAGAAATTAGTTGTCTTTCTTGGGAACTTCTGAAAGAGAATCAGAGGATGATTTTGTGAAAATCATCTTTCTGGTTGGATATTGAGCCTCTAGGTGAGTCATTTTTAGATCTTGATCACAAAGAATCTTTTGAAATATGGCTCTAGGTACAACTTCCTCTGGATGAAGCTGCATGTATTCATTAGCATTGAATAAATTCTTTACTTGATACTTGTCTAGTTTCTTCAGTCTGTAGGAAGACATTGTTGTGAACTGGGAAGTGTCTTTTCCTTCTGTTTTAGCTTTATTAATCTGAGACAGACCAATAAGCTCATTAAATCTGGCCATCCTATTAATTGGATCTAGCTCTGGATCATATGTAGGAGAAGGAGGAATCTTTGGACTAGATTTATCTTGATGCTCTTGATGATCACTTTAAGAATATTTCTGCTGAGAGCTTTGAGATATCTGTTTTTATTGTAAGCTACTTTGAGATGATTTCTGCTGCTGATGGCTGCTTTGGCTTGATCTCTGATGATGGTTGCCTTGAGAATAAGACCTAGAAGGTCTATCTTGCCTACCCTAATAAGTTCAGGACTGATGTTGAGAAGCAAACCTAGGATAATGAGAAATGTTTCATGCTGCTCCTGCTGCTAGAGGAGGAGGAGGAGGACCTCTCCTAAATTGAGGGGGTGGAGAGTATCTCTTGCTCTTCTTTCTAGCTTTCAGCTCATTCTTAGAGTACCTCATCCAGTGAGGATAGTCTTGAGTAAGAGTAATATTGTGCAGAATGTAATAGGGGGTATCTGTTGTAGGAGAAGGTTTAGGAGCAGCCCTGGAGAGAACCTTCTTCTTAGACTTTCTTTTCTTAGATCCAAAATTTCCTGAATCATCTGATTCATCATCATCAGATTCATCTGATTCATCTGCTAGATTATCATAGAGATCATTTAATTGTTTTATTAACTTTGAATAGTCCTTAGCTGGGGTTGCTTGTCGTACGTGCTCAATTTCTGTAATAGCTTGTTGAATGGGTACATTCTCTTATACCATATTTTCTGGAATGATGTCATCAAGATTTGGCAAAGGAGTTTCATCCATCACATAAGTGGGAGGTGAAAAACCTTGCTTTATAGTATCCATTGAATTATCAACTATTGTATCCACAAAAATTGAAGAGATACTTGTAGACGAATTTATGAAGCTAGATTTAATCTTTTCTACAGCTGAAAAATCTATAGGTGCATAATAACATACTATAGCTTTATGATAGACTGAAAATGTTGGGAGATAACTAGGAATAACACTGTTTAGAGAATCAGAAGCTGAAAATAGGGAAAACAAATCAATTGTGGGATTAATAAATACATCACCATCAGTGATAAACTCTGGAACTGAAAGATCGGTTGCTTCTTCATCTAAACATACTGCAATCATTTCTATATCTGAAATTTCAGCTATTGCAACTGCTTCTATAACTGCCTCTAGAATTGAAACTGCTGTTTGAGGAGCTTCTTCATCAGACATCTCCCCCTACCTAGATTCAGGGAGACCTGAATCTAGGCCCCTAGAAGAAGGGACAAAGGAGGAAGAGGCAATTTTGGAAGAAAGATCAGCAAAGGCAGAAACAAAAGGGGAAACTGCTTCCTCTATGAGCTTTTTGAGTGTAGGAGAGATGAATTCAAAGATGCTTGAAGAGATGGAGGAGAAATCCACAGACATGGTTTTGAGCAGATGTAGAAGGTGGATTGGAAGAATATGGAATTGAAGAAGAACAGTTGTGACACAGATAAAATGCCTGAGGAACATCCTGAGGATTTATGGTAGGAGGGATGATATCAGGGATGAGTTCATCCTGTAGGGTATAATGAGGTGGAGTTGGAAGAGGTGTAGAAGGTTGATGTTGTTGAGAAGATAATTGATGTTGAGGAGATGAGTGAGGTGGAGATGGAGATGAGAGAAGAATGAATGAAGGAAAAGAGGATGAAGGAATGTACTCAATGAGATGAGATGGTAGAGGAGATTGAGGAGCTGGAGAATGAGGAGATGATTGATGGCGCGGCACCTCTGACGCTACTTGATGATGACCCGGTTGTTGAGGCGCTACAACATAAAGACTTTAGGCGCAATGATGATGCTAATGGAAGCCCACGTTACAACCTCCGTCCACGACGTGCTAGGCCCACTTGAAGATTAATTTGTTTAAAATATCATGTTTTAGTATTTTATTTAATTATTTGTGAATATAAACTTATTTCCTACTTGGTTAATAATTTTATATTCACTTGAGGACTTGTATTATTTTTATTTCCTGTATTTAAATATTTTGTGTGTATTTAACCGCCTGGATGGATGAGATTTCATCTCCTTCTTGGACGGTTGGTTGTGTTTTGTAACTCCTATATAAGGAGGCTTTTATGATGAGTTAAAGCATTGAAGAAGAAAAAAGAAACCCTACTTTCACTCTTGTGAAATTTCGGCCAAGGAGGTCTCTCCTCTTGCCGCCCCCCCCCCCCCCAAGGTGTGAAGCCTTCCCCCCTTGTGATCTCCATCCCGTTCGGTGTTACTCCGGTGTGGCTTCCATCGGTGCGACTCCGAGGAAGAAGGTTGCAGCCCCATTCGGTGTGAAGCCGGTGGTTCCGTGGAGAGAGTGATTCTCCCACTTATCTTGTGTGTTTGATCTTCTTGGTTGGGTAATCCCTCTCCTCCCTAGTGTTTTCTTCTTGTGAGATTTGTGGAGGTTGTATTCGAACCGTCTTTTCCGGGATTTTTAAATACATCGCTCACAAGTTTGATTCGATTTCTTTGTTGTTGAATCTCTTGTATTCCGGATTGGAAGATCCATTGTGGGAGCAAACTAGGCCTAGCCTTGACTTGCTCTCAAAGTTTGGCACTCTTTGTAACACCCCGAAACTCAAAAGAGGGACGGGTGATGTTTTAAGCCCAGTTTGGTTTTTGGAGCAGGTGTCACGGGCGTGTCACGGGCGTGTCACGGGCGTGTCACGGGCGTGTCACGGGCGTGTCACGGGCGTGTCACGGGCGTGTCACGGGCGTGACACAGGCGTGTTCGTCCTCGGGTCGTGCGGTCGACGCTTTGGCGGTCGACGCTAGTCGAGTTGTAGAACACGGCCTAGGACACGGGCGTGTCCCAGGCCGTGTCACTCCAGGCATTCTGCAAGTGTGGTACACGGGCCGTGACACGGGCACAAACACGGCCGTGTCAAATTTGACACGGGCGTGTCTGATGCCGTATCACAAGGCCGTGTACCTCTCTGACTGCGAAATGTTGGTCGATTGCACACGGGGGGCGTGACACGGGTCCCGACATGGGTGTGTCGCAGTTGACACGGGCGTTTCGCAGGTGACACGGGCGTGTCGGAGGCCGTGTCAAAGGCCGTGTGCTGGTTTTTCGACTCGATCGAGACGGCGAGTGGGTAACACGGCCTGGCACACGGCCGTGTTGCAACCCGTGTTCGGCCCAGTTTTTGTGATTTTAGGCCGAATCGTGGTCGTCCGTTTCTTTGATTGAGATTCAACGGCTGGGGGGCTAGGTCTGAGGGATTAAACTCGGGAATAGGGTTTGAAACCCTCACTTTTCTCCCATCTTTATCTCTCTTGATTCTAGAGAGAAGGAAGAGCAAGGAGGAGGAAGAAGGCCAAGATCCGGCCGCCGGCGAAGCTTCGGAGGTCCGTTTCGCGAGCGGAGTTCAGATCAGCGAAGGTGGGAGCGTTGCGGTGGTGTTCAACCGAGCAAATCTTCTCCATGGTTAGGAAGAGGGGACGAAAGGTAACGACACTTCTCCTCTCAGTTTTTAGGATTTAGGATGCATGAATAGCATCCCCTTCCTTTCGTATTTTGAGCGCCGAATCTCTCAAATAAGAGGGATTCGTGTAGCCTAGGTTCAAGAGGAACCTCCGGGTTGAGTATGTTCATCCCGACATGCTTTGCATTAGAGATTCGCTCCGTTAGCGGATTAGGCATTGTGGGTGAAGCCGTGGTCGCGACCGTTAGTCCGACCCGGTGATGTTGCATAGCGAGCTTCGGGGATTCGGTAGAAATCCGTTGCGGCAATACGTCGTTGTATGTATGTGTTTTCCCCCTTACATTTGATTGAGTACTCGTGGTCGGAACCGGACAAGGTTAGCTCCGTGTTGTGCGGTAGATGATTTCCTTGGAGCACGGGAAAGACACGGTGCGAATGGTGATTGGGGTGGGGAAACCTTTGTTTGTGCTGTGCAAAGGCGCGGCTATGTCTCCGTGGTCGGCTGGCTATCTCGTGACGCGCAATTCATGTGGGGGAAGTGTCCCGGCGAGACTAGCCCCTTGTGTGGACTGATGAGAATGTCGAGCGGAGGACAAGCCCGGGCAATGTGTCCATGAGCGGGTGGGGTCCAGCAAGGCTTCTTAGAATCGGTCAGTGTGAGACGGAACCCTGACGTGCGAAGTCAGAATGTGCGGGCAAGCCCCGGGGTATATGACCCTTGTGCGGGTGGGGCCTTTGCAAGGTTCCGTGTGACGGCGTGTGTGCCGTTAGGGACATGGTGGTTCCCTTGTGTTTGCAGGTTTAAGCCAATGGGGAAACGGAAGTACCCAGTGTTTGATGTTGTGCTAGATGCATACGAGCTAGGGTGCCTTGGGTGAAACCCGGGTTGCATTCATGTTGCATAGTAGGCCCCTTTCACTTTGTACAAAACATAGAGAACATGTATGTTGTATGAGACATCCAAGCCTGTTTTATCGCTTTAATATATATGCTCTTTTGGTATACGAAGTGCTAACTTGCAGGTGGAGTGGTACCCCGGGGTCCGTTAGGGACGGCCGGGAGGAGATGTGTTTGTTACACAGTAGAGGTCAGCCTTTGCTGACCCACGTTACTTCAAATCCTCACAGGGCAAGGATCATATGCAGGAGCTAGCGCGCCGGGCGAAAAGCCCTAAGCCTCATGAAGTGTTGTTGTGCTTGGTTTCTCCTTTTGTGTTTGCTACTTTTGTTATGTTTATGTCCGGCTTGCATGCCGAGGTAGCCTAGGAGTGCTTGGCACATTTATATGTTTTGGACTATTATTGTGTAAGGCCTTAAGGCCATTTGATACTCTATCGTTAGTGGATAACTTCTGTCGGTTTGTTCTGTTTCCGCTGTGTTTGTCTGGAGTTTTTGAGATTGGGTAGTTTCATATCATCTTTTAATACTAAAGCTGTGGCGTCCGTATGTTGTGGGGCCCCGGCCGGACCCATATTATATGGTCTTTACAGGGGAGGTGTTACACTCTTTGTGTTAACAAGGGATTTAATCTCAACATGAACTCGACTGCCTTTTGAAGTTTTCACTGCTCCTAAATAAAGCTTTTGCTGCGTTTGAAACAACTCAAGTTGAAAGTTTAGATGCTTGTGTAGGTACGGTGAGTTGTGTACTTGTTGGAGAGGTAGATCTTAAGGACATTGTATCGAGTCCGGCTTACGGCGAGTTGTGTGCTTGTTGGAGAGGTAGGTCCTAAGGACGTGGTATCGAGTCCCGGATTTTTGGGAGCCAACCGACCCCTTTTCGTTAGCTTTTGGTCGGAGCCCTCCTCTTTATTTTCATGTTCTGTGATGTTGGTTGTCCGTTAGCGTAAACAATCGCGTGTTACGACCCACCCTATATCAATTTGGTATCAGAGGCGGTCGTGTCAATTTTCTAATTGAACGTCCTCGCTTTAGTCTTGTCGGCACGCACAAAAAAACACACACACAAAATTTTATGGTCTGCCAATAGCGCTCCAAAATCTGCAATTTTCAGCGAAAAGTTAAAAACAAAATTTTTTAACGTTCCACATTCTCGTCACATCGGGAAACTATAAAAATATTCTATTTTTCATGTAGGGTCAGCCCTAGAAAAATTCATCATTCCAAATATTTTACACCCGCATGCTCACTAGACTAGGAACGGAATACTCTACACCTTCTACGTCTAGGACAGTTGCGAACGAGCATGGTGATCCAAAAACAGAGGCTATAGCAGGTCTACATACCGAAATGACCGAATTAGGAACATTTTAGCACAGATCCTTCAAAACCAAGAAAAGCCACCCCCACCTCCCTTTAATGTTGAGCAGCCCAACCGGCGCAAACAAACTCCTGATACAGATTCCGATGAGGAATCCCCTCGAGCACCCCATCGAGAACATCGCTACGAGAGAGGGTTTGATATCACGAGAGCCATTAAGATTAATGCCCCCACTTACGATGGCATGGGAGATCCCCAGATCTTCCTTAACTAGACGGTGGACATGGAGTGTTACTTCGAGTGGCATAACTTGACAGATCCCCAAAAGGTCCAAGTTACCCGGATGAAGTTAACAGGATGTGCCAAAACTTATTGGCTGAATAAAGAGCGTAGGCTTGGAGCCGGGAACGGGGTCCTACTTATTGGATGGGCTGTGATGAAGAACCTGTTAACTGATCAGTATGTCCCCGCGTACCATCGGACGCAGATGTTCGATGATCTTGCCACTCTTCAGCAAGGCTAAATGTCGGTGGCTGAATATATGGGTGAACTTAAGGACCGTATGGTGCGATGTGACCTTAGGGAGATCCCCGAAGTCAGTTTATCTAGATTTCGAAAGGGGCTTCACCCCGATATCCAAAGGAAGCTCTTGTGATATGGGCATACAGATTTGAACACGACTTTCAATGTCACCTTGGACATTGAAAAACAGCTAGCCTCTAAGGCTCACTCTCGTTACGCTCTTGCGAAGAACAAGTCCACCACTGGGGCATCTTCTTCCACATATCCTGATAAGGGAAAGTTCAAATCCACCGAGTTGAAGTCAGTCGTGATCACCGCTAGGAACACCAAAAACCCTGCGAGTGAGTGTATCCCTATAGGGAAGGTTAGCAAGGCTAACACCACTTGTTACTTTTGCGGCGTTCAAGGCCACTATTCCTATGAATGCCCAACAAAGGCAAAAGCCCTAGCCTTATTAGAGCCAGCTACCGACCCTGACGATTATGTATACGAGGCCGCAGAGGAGAGCGACCAAGAAGAAGTTCCTAGTGACTTGGAGGACGATCACCGCCTTATGGTGATGCGTTGTATTTTGACCACCCCTCATCCCGTAGACGATTGGAAGAGGACCAGTATATTCTCCTTGATCTTTAAGAGTGGCGAGAAGCTTTGCAAACTAGTTATTGATGGTGGTAGTTGCGTGAACATCGTTTCTGAGAATGTCGTTAAGCGTATGTCCTTGACTGCTGAACCGTATCCGACCCCCTATCAGGTTGCTTGGATCAGTGAGGTTACTATTAAAGTAACCCAACGATGCTTAGTCCCCCTGTCATTCAAATCCTACACGGATGAGGTTTGGTGCGACGTCCTGCCAATGGACGTTTGTCATGTGTTGTTAGGCCGCCCCTGGCTCTACGACCATGACGTGACGCACTATGGTCGTGCCAACATGTTGGTACCCTAGTTTTGTTTTGAGTTTAGTCCTCTCCTTTGTGCCCCTTGACCCAAGAAATACTTATGGTCAATGGTTAGAAGTCTAGCTGTAGAGTCCTCTCTTTTCCAGATTGAGAATTTGGTTAAGTAGTTTTTTCGTTCGACTATAGTCGAACGCCGCTCGACTATCGTCTATCGGCTGATCGATGATCGTCTATCAGTTGGTCGACGCTTTGTCTGCGTTGATAGTTCGACTATCTTTTGATAGTTCGACTATCTGCTTGGCGAGGTAGTTCGACTATCTGTTCTGATAGATCGACTATCTGATAGTTCGACTATCTGTTGATAGGTCGACTATCTGTTCCGCTTTGATAGTTCGACTATCTGTTGATAGGTCGACTATCTGTTTCGTCATGATAGTTCGACTATCTGTTGATAGTTCGACTATCTGTTGTCTTTGATAGTTCGACTATCTGTCCTGATAGTTCGACTATCTGATAGTTCGACTATCTGCTGATAGTTCGACTATCTGGTTTGTTTTGATAGTTCGACTATCGGTTGATAGTTCGACTATCTGTTTTCTGAGGTAGGTCGACTATCTGCTTGATAGGTCGACTATCTCTGTGCGCTTGATAGTTCGACTATCTGTCCTAAATAGATTGACTATCTGTTAGTTCGACTATCTGTTCTGATAGTTCGACTATCTGCCGGGGTAGTTCGACTATCTTCTTTGATAGGTCGACTATCTGGATCGTTCGACTATCTGCCCGATAGTTCGACGATCTCTGTGCGTCGTTCGACGATCTTCGAGGGTCGTTCGACGTTTTCTGTCTGCCTTTGTATTTTGTATTTATTTATTATATTTAATTAATTAATACATTTTCTGGCACATTATTTTAAGCTGTATGATAAAATAACCAGGCAATATTTGCTCCATCTCTTTTGCCTGAGTCAAATCTTTTTAAGATAAAGTTGTTTGTCTTATTAGCTGTCATTATAAACTACTTTATCTATTGTCAGCCCTTTATAGTCGTTAGACTGAAAAGTCTTCTTTTTGCTATAAAGAGATTATTTTTGATGTGACTTTATTTAGTCCTTCTGTTATTTGATTTAAGCCTGCAGCTTCTTAGAAAGAGGTTTATTCCTTTTATAGAATGTTTTGCTGCAGAGATGTTTCTGTCTTCTTGATATTTACAGCCCAGGTCTCAAGGCTCAGAAGAAGACAAATAATTCAAATGGAAGAGAGCCGTTGCTTGCTGATGATTATAAAAAGGACCCTTTGAAGAAGGATTCAAGCTAGCTAATAGCTAACCAGTTGTTCATTCAAGCTCTCAAGCCTTCATCAAGAAAAAGTTTTCTGCTCTCAGCAATTTCCATCTAACTGAGAAGTGTTAAGATCTTCATCTCTTCTTCACCTGAGTTCTCCTGCTTTCAGGAAGTTCAAACTCAGAGTTCCTTTGAAGAAGAAGAAGAAGAAGATAGCTGCTCGAAGATCTTTGATTTTATTATTATTTACTTTCTTCCTGTAGCTTTTCCTTCAGAACTTTCTGAAGAGTTTTCTGCACTGAAGCAAGACTTCACCTGGACATCTTTGAGCCAGGGGGAGCCTTGATTCTTTAGAGCATTCTAGCTCAGTACAAGTTTTTGTGCTTCTCTAATCTTTGTAAAATAGAGAAGACATCTTAACCTTCTTCCCCCTCCTGTACAGGGTTATTACTCCCTTCAAAAGTATCCCTTGGTGGCAGGGCACCTGATCAAAAACCTGTGCTTGGTTTTTAGACACCTGATCAAAAGTCTAAAGGGTTTCTGGATCTACCTGAAGCAGATCCTGTTGGTGGCAGGGCACCTGATCAAAAACCTGAGTGGATTCCTACCGTGTGGGTAGAAGAGTGGACGTACCCAAGTTGTTTGGGGAACCACTATAAATTTCCTTGTGTCGTCTGGATTCCATTGTTTAATTCCTGTATTGTGGCTGTGATTAGATATAACTAGGTTGCTAGTTGCTGATTAGGTTTTCCAAGCTTAACTGTAATTACAGTTAGCTTGTGTTTGTACACATCACTTGTGTTAGGCTTTAAGGTTAAATCAATATCTATAATCTTTTCATTCCGCACTTCACTCTAAGGGAGCTGGGTAGACTATTAAGTTTTGTCTGTGCAAAATTTGATAACTCTATTCACCCCCCCCCCCCCTCTAGAGTAGTATCTATCCCTTCACTTTCAATTGGTATCAGAGGGAGGTTGACTGACTGTATAGGCTAACAACTAAGTCACAAGATCCTGATAGATACCAAGAGCTTATAGATATTCACTATCATGGCCCAGTCTAAGGATTATTCTAGCACCAGACCTCCAGCATGCAACTTAGCTAAGTTTGGCATCTGGAAGGCAAGGATTAAATTATATATGAACTCTATTGATGAAAGCATCTTTGCTTCTATTTTGTCAGGTCCCCCAAGAGCACCTGCTGCTGCCACTGCCTCATCATCTGATATGAGTGCAGTGCCTCCTCCAGATTACAATGATGAATACAAGAAGGCCAAAATTGCAGATGCCAAGGCAATGAACATACTGGCTCAGACAATGTCTGATGAGTGTTCCAGAAGGTGGCTGACTGCTCCTCAGCAAAGGCCATGTGGGACACACTGAACCAGATTGTAGCTGGTTCAGCTGATGAAAGGAAGGACAGAAGGTCCAACCTGATCTCACAGTATGAGAACTTCAAGAAAACTGATGCTGAATCAGTTGAAGCTATGTACACCAGGCTCAGCTCAATCATCAATGAGCTGAGGACCCTGGACAAGGACATATCATTGACAGAGGTCAATGATAAGATTCTTATGTGCTTCCCTAGCACATGGGATCTAAGAATCTGGCCCATCAAGAAAGCCAGAAGTACTAATGAGATCTCAACTGAAGCTCTCCTCGGCAAGCTCAAGTCTTTTGAGCAAGTGCTGAAGTCCAGAGAAGCAGAAGCTGAAGCCAAGACCCCCACTCCAACAAGAAAAGAGCAATCTCTAGCTCTTAAGGCTGCAGATGTTTCTGAAGGCAGCCAATCTAATGAGGAACTTATGGCATTGTTTGCCAAAAGGTTTCTCAAGATGGGAAGAAAGGAGTTCAGAAAGAAGTCTTCACGCTATGAAGACAAACCAAGGTATGATCGCTCTCCTGCTAAAGAAATTATTTGTTATGGTTGCAGGAAGCCTGGACATATTTTGCCAGAATGTCCAGAGGAGAAGAATAAAGAAAAGAGAAAAGAAAAGGAACAACACAGGAAGCACTCCAAGCCATCCTCCTACAAAAACAAGAAGAAGGAGAGAGGTTTCATTGCTGAAACCTGGAGTGATTCTGATGAAGAATCCTCCTCATCAAGCTCCAGTGAAGATGAGGAAGAGAAGAAGGCAAAAGAAGTTTGTCTAATGGCAATAGATGCCTGCAGCAATCACTCTGCTACAGAGAGCTCTGATTCTGATGAAGAGATGCCTACTGAAGATTAGGTACTTTCTTCTTATGATTTTACTTCAGAAGAATTTAAATTAGAATTTAAATCTTTATGCTTAGATTTGATTAGCTCAGAAAAGGAAATAAAAGAACTTAGAAATAGGTTAGCTGACTCAGAATCAATAGCCTCTGAAAATGTTAGGTTAAAAGAAGAACTCACTACTTGTAGTGAAGAAGTTAAATTTCTTAAAATAGAGTTAGCTAAGTCTAAGAGATTAGAAGAATCCCTTAATGGTAGAAGCCTTAAGCTGTTAGAAATTACCAGCATGACTAACACTAGGTCAGGTAATGATAAACTAGGCTTAGGAGCTTCTCCCAGTGAACCCCCAGTCCTTCTTAAAAATAATCTTTCAACTCCAGTGAACTTCATTTCAGCTAGTGGAAAGAAGAACACTGAGCAAGTAAATCTGGTAAATAGAACCTTAAATAAAGCTAAGAGAGAAAAGAGAAAGAAGTTTTTCAAAGAAATGAAAAGAGCGTCGAACGCCGCTCGACGATCGGAAGCTCCATGGTCGAACGAAGCTCGACGATCTGAGCGCCCATCGTCGAACGTCGATCGACGATTTCAATATGATTTTCAAAATCATAATCAATTTCATAGAAACCTAAATGAGAATAGAAACCCTAGGTTTGTTGACCCATCATCTGCATGGAGAATCCCTCCTAGGAGATCTCACCCACTAGGTTATCACCCTCAGCCTGCATTCTCATATATTTCCAGTTTTTCTTATGTGAAAAACAAGGGACCCAAGGTTACCTGGGTCCACTCTGTCTAAATAATTGTCTTGCAGGTGAAGGCCTATCCAATCACTCAAAATAAGTGGTATTTGGATAGTGGATGCTCTAAGCATATGACAGGAAATAAAGATCTACTGTCAAAGTTCAAAGCTAAGCTCGGCCCAAAGGTTATCTTTGGAGACTCCAGCTGTGGTCAGACAGAAGGCTATGGCAAGATCACAATTGGAGCAGTTACTTTCAAGAGAGTTGCTTATGTCAATGGACTGAAGCATAATCTGATTTTAGTCAGCCAGCTATGTGATGCTGGCTACCAGGTTTCATTTTCTAATTTCTCTTGCAATATTACTTTAAATAATAATGTTGTTTTAGTAGGTATTAGAATAGGTAATATCTATTTAGTAGATTTTAATTCATCTCATTCTGAAATCTGCCTGTTTAATGAAGTAACCCTTAATAATAATTCCCTATGGCATAAAAGGCTTAGTCATGTAAACCTTAAAAATATATCTAGGTTATCTAAGCACAACCTTGTTAGAGGTTTACCTTCTTGCCCCTACAAGAAGGAGAGCCTATGCAAGGCTTGTCAGCTAGGCAAGCAAACCAAAAATTCTTTAAAATCTGTAAATAAAAGTGATTCTCCTAGAATCCTGTATTTATTACATTTGGACCTTTTTGGCCCAATAAATGTACAGAGTTTAGGAGGGAAGTATTACACTTTAGTAATTGTAGATGACTTCTCTAGGTTCAGTTGGGTTTTCTTTTTGAGAACTAAGTCTGATAACTTCAAAGCCCTTACAGACTTTCTATTATGTGTGCAGACTGAGTACTCTACTCATGTGGCCTTGATCAGAAGTGATCATGGTACTGAGTTTGACTCTCTTCTCATGCAAGAATTCTGTGAGAGAGAAGGTATCAAACATAGCTTCTCAGCTCCTAGAACTTCCCAACAAAATGGGGTAGTTGAAAGGAAGAATAGAACACTAATTGAAGCTGCTAGTACATTGTTGGCGGATGCTAACATGCCTCTATCCTATTGGGCAGAAGCTGTTAGTACAGCCAACTATGTCTTGAATAGAAGTTTGATACACAAACTTAAGTGTAAAACTCCTTATGAGTTGCTTAAAGGAAAGAAACCAAAAATTAATTACTTTAGAGTTTTTGGCTGTATTGTTTATATTCATAATAATAATAAAGAATATATTAGAAAATTTGAAGCAAAAGCTTCAATGGGAATCATGCTTGGATATTCCCAAGTAAGCAAAGCTTATAGGGTTTATAACAAGTCAACCTGTAAGATAGAAGAATCTGTGCATGTATCATTTGATGAGTCTCAGATGTTTTATAAGGAGAAGGAAAATTCTTCTTCCTCCAGTTCTTTGTAGGTACCTGATGCCCCTCAAGAAATTCTTCAACTATCAACTCTTCAGATCACAGAATCAGATAGTGATGAAGATATTGCTGAAGCTGTTGAAGCTGTTGTTGTACCACCAACAGTATATCAAATTCCTCCTGAGGAATTAATCCCAACTGTTGCTGAAGATCACATCCCACCTGCTGATATTGTCACACTTAGAGATCATCCCACATCTCAAGTGATTGGAGACATATCAGCTGGTGTGCAAACAAGACACAAATTAAGACAGGATGTGATGCATGCTTGTTTCCTCTCACAGGTTGAGCCCCTCACCTTTAAAGATGCAGAGCTAGATTCCCACTGGATCATTGCAATGCAAGAGGAGCTCAATCAGTTTGAGAGATGTAAAGTTTGGACTTTGGTTCCAAGACCTAAAGGCCAACTGATCATAGGCACCAAGTGGGTGTATAGAAACAAGTTAGATGCAAATGGAATTATAGTAAGGAATAAAGCTAGGCTTGTAGCTCAGGGCTACAGACAGGAGGAAGGTATAGACTATGACCAAACCTTTGCTCCTGTTGCAAGGCTAGAAGCAATAAGGATCTTCTTGGCCTATGCAGCCTTCATGAAGTTTAAGGTGTTCCAAATGGATGTCAAAAGTGCATTCCTAAATGGTGAGCTTAAGGAAGAGGTGTTTGTTGAACAACTACCAGGGTTTGTTTCTTCAACTCAGCCTTCTCATGTGTTTAAGTTGCAGAAAGCTCTTTATGGACAAAAGCAAGCTCCTAGGGCCTGGTATGAGACCTTAGCTAGTTTCCTGTTAGAGCACAACTTTACTAGGGGAGTAGTTGATAAAACCCTTTTCGTCAAGCATCACAAGGACACAATCCTGTTAGTTCAGGTGTATGTAGATGATATTATTTTTGGCTCCACTGATCCCAAACTGTGCAAAAAGTTTTCCAACTTGATGCATTCCAAGTTTGACATGAGTAGCATGGGTGTGCTGTCTTACTTTCTTGGTCTCCAAGTTAAGCAAGATGCTGATGGTATCTTTATCTCCCAATCCAAATATGCCAAGGAATTGGTAAAGAAATTTGGGATGGCTGATGCTTCAGCAATGCCTACACCCATGGCTACTAATGTAGTTATTGATTCTGATGATCACGACAAGCCAGTTGATCAAAAGAATTATAGGGCCATTGTTGGTTCCCTATTATATCTAACTGCAAGTAGGCCAGATATAATGTTTGCTACATGCCTTTGTGCTAGATTCCAGGTCAACCCCAAGGAATCTCATCTGATTCTTCTAAAGAGAATCCTGAGATACCTGAAGGGATGTCCAGATCTAGGACTTTGGTACCCAGCTGAGTCAGAGTTTGAATTAATTGGATATTCTGATTCTGATTATGCTGGCTGCAGAGTTGATAGGAAGAGCACCTCAGGAACTTGCCAGTTCCTGGGAGAGAGATTGGTCTCTTGGTTCTGTAAGAAGCAGGCTTCTGTCTCAACTTCAACTGTAGAGGCTGAATATATAGCAGCTGCCAGTTGTTGTTCACAGATCCTGTGGATTCAAAACCAGCTTGTGGATTATGGTTACTCACACAAGAACACCAAGATCATGTGTGATAGTACCAGTGCCATTTCTATTGCACAAAATCCAGTGCACCACTCTAGAACCAAGCACATTGAGATTAGGCACCATTTCCTGAGAGATTGTGTGGAAAAGAACAAGATCTGTCTTGAGTTCATATCCACTGAGTTTCAGAGAGGTGATATATTCACCAAGCCTTTAGATGAACAGAAGCATCTGTTCTTTTTAGTTCAACTAGGCATGATTAATGGACGAGACTAAGTGTGACTATATCTGCCTATGTTGAAATCTGCTTGAAGATCGTCGAACGATGATCGAAGATCGTCGAACGGATTAAGCCTATCGTCGACCTCTGGTTAATGATAGCTTATCTGTTTGAAGACCGTCGATCGACGTTCGACCATCGTCGAACAGGTTGAGCTCATCGTCGATCTCCGAACAACGACAGCTTGTTGCTGGTGAAGCCAGAAATAGCCGAACGATGGTTCGACTACTCTGCTTCTGAGCCGATCATCGAACGGCCGTTCGACTATCGGGTCAAGTATCTTTTTAATAGATCGACTATTCCCGGTCTAATATAAAGCCGATAGTCGACCTAGGTTAAAAGATCTTGTGTTTTATCGTCTACGGAGCGTGCCCTTTCGCATTCTATTTTCCCGCTTGCGATTTCCGGGCGTTTCGTCTTCTTCGTTCTCTGCAGCTTTCTCGAGCTTTCTCTAGCAAATCAATGGCGGTTTCCCTAGCAGTTCTAGCCGTCGTGAAGTTTGATGCAGGATTTAGCGTGGATTTCGACGCATTCAGCAGCTGCGATGCAGGATTCGTAGAAGTTCTACAGCTGTGCCGGGATCAGGGTTTAGAGAAGTTAATGTCTGCAAGGATTAAGATCAACATCCCAGAAATCAAAGAATGGGCTTTCACGTCGTCTTCCACAGACGAATCGATGATCGGTACCATCGGCGGAGAAGAGGTAATCCTGACTCCGGCCGTTTTATCTGATGTTTTTGGATTAGTTAATGGTGACGAGGATTATGAGCAAGACGCTCAGGAATTCGGAAGAATGCTAGTTGAGCTGGGACATGCTGAGGGCATTCCCACGAAGCTGCTCAAAGTGAATTTTCCTTTCAAAATCAAGTTTCTGGCTGAGTTAGTAGGAAAAGTGCTCTTGGGTAAGCACTCTGCTCACGATAATATAACAAGGCAGCAATTCGCACTCATGTGTGCGATTGTTAATCGAAAAAGGATAGATTGGGCAGCAGTTGTGTTTGATTTAATCAGGAAAAAGACTAGTAAGAAGGAAGTCACCCTAGGAAGGGTCATTGGAATCTTCCTTAAGGAAAAATTCCCCCAGCTGCTAAGTTCAACTGCAACAACAATCAATGCGAGCAAGAAGATGGATCCCAACTTGTTCTCTAAGTGGAAGAGAACGTTTGTGAAACCTGCTCCAGCAACATTTGAGGACACAAGGACTGAATCAGTCACTCCTCACCATGTTGAAGCTGGCTCAGCTCTTCCTTCCTCCTCCTCTGCTTTGCCATCTGCCTCAGTTGAAGTACCATCAACTTCAGCTGAAGTACGACCTTCTTCCTCTGCTACTCCAGAAACAACTACGGTTGTTCCTCTTTCCCCTCCAGCTTCTCCTCTACCTGCTCATCTGGCTAGGATATCTGCTCCTATCTTTGATTTGTTAGGATCAGAGAGAATTCCTACTCCTCCTGTATCTCCCGTTCATTCCCCAGTTAATTCCCCAATTAACTCTCCTGCTCCATCTCCTGCTCGATCCCCTGTCCACACCATTTCTCATCCCAGCACCACTACCATATCTGCTGCAGCTCCATCCACTTCACATCCTTCATCTATTGAGATCTCTCCTGAGCTTATCTCCCGCATTGTGGAGTTGATTACCCCCTCAATCAAAACCATGATTGAAGAGGCAATCGCTCCCCTTGCAGCCTCCATTGATCTCTTATCTGCCTCCATCAAATCCCTTTCAAAATCTGCTGAGCCATCTTCCTCAAGGGGCCTAGTTTCAGTATCCACTGAAATCAGGCAGGGGGAGATGTTCCATGAAGATGCCTCAGACCATCCTGCCTCCCCTCCAGCTATAAAAGATACAGTCATGTCTGCCCAGGAAGAATCTGCTCAAGCTGAGATAGAAATAGTTCCAGATGTTGTAATGACTGCCCAGGAAGAATCTGCTCCTACTGAGGAAGAATCTGCTCCTGCTGAGAAAGAAATAGCTCCAGTTTTGTCTGATAAGGAAATAGCAGATGGAATCTTGTTATCTGAGATTGCAGTTAAAGTCTGCTTAGAAGATCTTACCTCACCTGTGATTGCTAGATTCCTAGAAGGAATTATAACTTCATATCTGAATGAATCATGGGAGATGGTTAAGTATGAAGGTAACTCTTTCATTCGTTTTGTTGATGAGTCGATTAATTTGATAGTTTGTGAATACCTTGAAGGAATGATTATCGCTTATTTAGCAGATATGTATTCATAATTCTACAGATGTTATTAGAGAAGATCTAGCTACTCAGATCATAGCAGTTGTTTCTGAAGCTGATCCAAGTGTTTCTGATACTCAAGTAGATCCTGAATTGGAGTCCTTTTTAGATGATAGAGAGGATGAATCTGAGAATCAAGATGAAGTCAAAGTTGACTCTCCTGTTCTGAATTTGGAAGAAGCTCAAGCAAGAGCTGCCTGGGAGTTAAGAGTACAATCTTTAAAAGAGAAGGAAAAAGATCTGCAAATTGAAAAGTCAACCATCTGGGATGACTCTCTAGGGTTGGACTTAGATTCCCTTCTGGCTCTGGATGCCATGGAAGAGGAAAGGGAGAAATCTGATCCTAAGCTTAAAGAAAAGGCTGTTTCAGAAGCCTATGATCCTTATGAAAATCCTCCCTCATCTCATTCTGATGATGATGATGATTCTGATGTTTCTGAGAAGTCAAAGAGAAAGAAAGCTGCCTCAAAGAAGAGAAAAGCTGCTCCTCCTCCACCTCCCAGTAAGGATAATGATATTCCCTATTACATTCTGAAGGGCATTGACCCTAAATCCAAGGAATTTCAGCACTAGATGAGGTTTTCAAAGAATCAGCAGAAAGAAAGAAAAAGAACTAAGAGGTATGATAGTCCTGCTTCAAGATGGACTCCCAGAGGTCCCCCTCCTCCACCTCCAGGTGCAGGAGCCTCTGGGAACCTATCAGCTAATCCTGCTGCCTCTTCTGGAAGATCTGCTTCTTTTCAGCCCCAGCCAAGACAAAGTTATCAAAGCTCTCAAGGCAAATCGTTTTCTGGTTCTCAAAGACAAATGAAGGAGGTTGTGGTTCAAAGACCAACCTTTTCCCC
This sequence comes from Platanthera zijinensis, assembly GCA_039513925.1. Lineage (NCBI taxonomy): Eukaryota > Viridiplantae > Streptophyta > Magnoliopsida > Asparagales > Orchidaceae > Platanthera > Platanthera zijinensis. Next base: position 120,324,730 of record CM077081.1, on the reverse strand, counting down.
ACCTCCTTCTCCAAAGAAGAGAATTCCATCTCCAACACCAGTTCAGTCTGAGGAAATTGTTTCAAAAGGTAAATAGTTTACTTTGTTCTAAAATTTCTAGCAAGAACCCCTTTTGCTAAGTATACTCTAATGTCTTATCTAGTTATTCAAGATAAAATAGCTGATGCTGCTTCTCCTGAGCCTGTGTATGAAAATCCTGAGCTCGATCCTAACTTTAGGATGGCTCGCTTTCAAGAACTAGCTGGAGCAGCTCAAATAAGAAAAGCTAGAGCAGAAGGAAAAGATACGACTGGTCTAACTACCATGTCTGCTTACAGAAAGAAAGAATTTGAAAAGTTCCAGGTTAATCCTGAGATTTTTGATCCATCAAAATATATGGAAAAGCATCCTGAAGCTGTAGTCCCAAGAGCTACAGAACTGAAGATCATTGGTGTGCAGGACCTGAAAATGTCAAAGAAAGAATCTGATGATCCTTTAAGGAAAATCTCTTTTGTTTCTAGCTCTTCTGTAGCTAAGCCTGACTCTGTTGATCCATAGTTTGATTAACTGTTGTGCTATATTTGTTTATCTGTTTGATAATCTGCTAGTTAATTGTTAACTATTTTCTGTATTATTTTATTGCTCTTTAGCTAGCTGTATGTTTTAGATATTGAGAGACTTAACTCAAATAGGGGGAGATTGTTGGTACCCTAGTTTTGTTTTGAGTTTAGTCCTCTCCTTTGTGCCCCTTGACCCAAGAAATACTTATGGTCAATGGTTAGAAGTCTAGCTGTAGAGTCCTCTCTTTTCCAGATTGAGAATTTGGTTAAGTAGTTTTTTCGTTCGACTATAGTCGAACGCCGCTCGACTATCGTCTATCGGCTGATCGACGATCGTCTATCAGTTGGTCGACGCTTTGTCTGCGTTGATAGTTCGACTATCTTTTGATAGTTCGACTATCTGCTTGGCGAGGTAGTTCGACTATCTGTTCTGATAGATCGACTATCTGATAGTTCGACTATCTGTTGATAGGTCGACTATCTATTCCGCTTTGATAGTTCGACTATCTGTTGATAGGTCGACTATCTGTTTCGTCTTGATAGTTCGACTATCTGTTGATAGTTTGACTATCTGTTGTCTTTGATAGTTCGACTATATGTCCTGATAGTTCGACTATCTGATAGTTCGACTATCTGCTGATAGTTCGACTATCTGGTTTGTTTTGATAGTTCGACTATCGGTTGATAGTTCGACTATCTGTTTTCTGAGGTAGGTCGACTATCTGCTTGATAGGTCGACTATCTCTGTGCGCTTGATAGTTCGACTATCTGTCCTAAATATATCGACTATCTGTTAGTTCGACTATCTGTTCTGATAGTTCGACTATCTGCCGTGGTAGTTCGACTATCTTCTTCGATAGGTCGACTATCTGGATCGTTCGACTATCTGCCCGATAGTTCGACGATCTCCGTGCGTCGTTCGACGATCTTCGAGGGTCGTTCGACGTTTTCTGTCTGCCTTTGTATTTTGTATTTATTTAATATATTTAATTAATTAATACATTTTCTGGCACATTATTTTAAGCTGTATGATAAAATAACCAGGCAATATTTGCTCCATCTCTTTTGCCTGAGTCAAATCTTTTTAAGATAAAGTTGTTTGTCTTATTAGCTGTCATTATAAACTACTTTATCTATTATCAGCCCTTTATAGCCGTTAGACTGAAAAGTCTTCTTTTTGCTATAAAGAGATTATTTCTGATGTGACTTTATTTAGTCCTTCTGTTATTTGATTTAAGCCTGTAGCTTCTTAGAAAGAGGTTTATTCCTTTTACAGAATGTTTTGCTGCAGAGATGTTTCTGTCTTCTTGATATTTACAGCCCAGGTCTCAAGGCTCAGAAGAAGACAAATAATTCAAATGGAAGAGAGCCGTTGCTTGCTGATGATTATAAAAAGGACCCTTTGAAGAAGGATTCAAGCTAGCTAATAGCTAACCAGTTGTTCATTCAAGCTCTCAAGCCTTCATCAAGAAAAAGCTTTCTGCTCTCAGCAATTTCCATCTAACTGAGAAGTGTTAAGATCTTCATCTCTTCTTCACCTGAGTTCTCCTGCTTTCAGGAAGTTCAAACTCAGAGTTCCTTTGAAGAAGAAGAAGAAGAAGATAGCTGCTCGAAGATCTTTGATTTTATTATTATTTACTTTCTTCCTGTAGCTTTTCCTTCAGAACTTTCTGAAGAGTTTTCTGCACTGAAGCAAGACTTCACCTGGACATCTTTGAGCCAGGGGGAGCCTTGATTCTTTAGAGCATTCTAGCTCAGTGCAAGTTTTTGTGCTTCTCTAATCTTTGTAAAATAGAGAAGACATCTTAACCTTCTTCCCCCTCCTGTACAGGGTTATTACTCCCTTCAAAAGTATCCCTTGGTGGCAGGGCACCTGATCAAAAACCTGTGCTTGGTTTTTAGACACCTGATCAAAAGTCTAAAGGGTTTCTGGATCTACCTGAAACAGATCCTGTTGGTGGCAGGGCACCTGATCAAAAACCTGAGTGGATTCCTACCGTGTGGGTAGAAGAGTGGACGTACCCAAGTTGTTTGGGGAACCACTATAAATTTCCTTGTGTCGTCTGGATTCCATTGTTTAATTCCTGTATTGTGGCTGTGATTAGATATAACTAGGTTGCTAGTTGCTGATTAGGTTTTCCAAGCTTAACTGTAATTACAGTTAGCTTGTGTTTGTACACATCACTTGTGTTAGGCTTTAAGGTTAAATCAATATCTATAATCTTTTCATTCCGCACTTCACTCCAAGGGAGCTGGGTAGACTATTAAGTTTTGTCTGTGCAAAAATTGATAACTCTATTCACCCCCCCCCCTCTAGAGTAGTATCTATCCCTTCACTTTCACAACACATATGAGTTCAAATTCAACGGCAAGACCATCACCTTGAGACCGACTGTACCGAAAGAGCCGGCAGTGTTGGCTAAGGATACCACCGTCCCTGTAGAGAGGAAGGCGTTGACTTAGTTGGTAGGAAAGAATTTGTGAAGGATTCCTTCATTGAGGGTATGATGTACGCTCTCGTTCTCATGAGTGCAAAGACTGACAGTAGCGTGTTGGATGATTTACCTCGAGATCTATGGGTATTGTTGGACGAGTTTAGGGACGTTTACCCGGATGAGCTGCCTTTGTCGTTGCCACCACTTATAGATATAAAACATGTCATAGACCTTATCCCCGGATCGTCCCTACCCAACCAACCTTACTATAGGCTTAATATCGCTGCCCACAAAGAGTTACAAACCCAGATAGAGGATTTACTGAGTAAGGGATTCATTAGGACGAGTATGAGCCCATGTACTGTCCCAGCCCTTCTTGCCCCTAAGAAGGATGGCACCTGGCGCATGTGTGTTGATACCCAGGCTCTCAACAAAATTACTATAAAATATAGGTTTCCAATCCCGCGACTAGATGACCTCTTGGATGTCCATTCGGGTGCCACTATCTTCTCGAAGTTAGACTTACGGAGTGGTTACCACCAGATTAGGATCCTAGAGGGGGATGAGTGGAAGACAGCGTTCAAATCTAAGGACGGGTTGTATGAGTGGCTGGTGATGCCCTTTGGGTTATCCAATGCCCCCAGCACCTTCTCCCGGATGATAACACACATCTTTAGGCCGTATATGGGGAAGTTTTTTGTAGTATATTTCAACGACATCCTAGTTTTTAGCACCTCCCCCGTCGAACACATCTCCCACATCAAAGTGATCCTCACCACCTTAAGGAAGGAAAACTTATTCCTAAACCTTAAGAAATGCACATTTTATGTTTCGGAGGTCAAATTCTTGGGTTACATAGTTGGTTTTGAAGGTATTCGTGTTGACCCAGGAAAGGTTCAAGCGATTAGATACTGGCCCGAGCCCACTAGCCTTCGAGAGGTGCGTAGTTTCCACGAATTAGCTACCTTCTATCATCGTTTCATACACGATTTTAGTAGCATTATAACGCCCATTACTGACTGCATGAAGAAGGGCGAATTCACATGGATGAAATCCGCTACGTTTGCATTCCGTCGTATTAAATAGCTTATGACCGAAGCACCGGTGTTGTGTCTCCCTGACTTCACCAAGGTCTTCGAGCTTACGTGTGATGCATCTGGCGTAGGAATTAGAGGTGTCTTGATTCAAGAGGGTCACCCGATTAGTTATTTTAGTGAGAAATTAGCGGGCGCTAAGTTAAATTATTCCAATTATGATATGGATTTTTATGCGATCGTTAGGTGTTTACATCATTGGAGGCACTATCTCCTATCTAAGTACTTTTTCATCCTCTCCGATCATGAAGCATTACGATTCATCAACGGTCAGCACAAAATCAGCTCGCGCCACGCTAAATGGGTATCCTTCTTGCAGGAATACACATTTAATCTTAAGCACCTTAAGGGGTCCGAAAATCGAGTCGCCGACGCACTCAGTCGCCTCACCCTCTTGTTTTCCTCCATGCAAGTCCATGTGGTTGGGTTCGAGCGCATAAAGGATGAATACGCCACATGCCCAAACTTTCAGGATCCATATTTATCTGCCCAGGATAGCTCTCCCATGACCATCACGGCCTTTTCACTTAGGGACGGTTATCTATTCAAGCACGGGAAATTGTGTATCCCTCGCTCCTCTTTACGACTCCACATCATTTGGGAGTTATATAGTGGCGGCCTGAGTGGACACTTTGGGAGAGACAAAACGATTACGCTCGTAGAGGAGAAATTCTATTAGCCTAAACTAAAGGCGATGGTTGGGAGGGTAGTGAACAGTTGTCATACGTGTCAAGTTTCTAAGGGTACTAAGTCCAATGTAAGTTTGTACACCCCGCTACCTATCCCGTTCGTGCCGTGGGAAGACATAAGCATGGACTTCATATTAAGCCTTCCCCCCACCCTTCGACGTCACGACTCTATTCTCGTTGTTGTGGATAGGTTCTCCAAAATGGCATATTTTATTCTATGTAGTAAGACCAACGACGCTTCTCACATAGCGAAGCTGTATTTTAAGGACGTCGTTAGTCACAACGGAGTGCCGAAGACTATTGTCTCGGATAGGGACGTAAAATTCACTAGATGCTTTTGGAAAACCTTGTGGATTCTTATGGGAAAAAAATTACTATTCTCCGCGGCTTATTATCCGCAAACTGATGGGCAGACAGAAGTAGTTAATAGGAGCATAGGAAACCTTCTTAGATGTCTAGTGAGCGATCACAAAGGCACTTGGGATTTACTTCTTCCACATGCCCAATTGGCCTACAATAATTCAAAAAATAGGTCCACGGGTATGTCTCCTAACGAAATTGTTCACGGGTATAAGGCCCCTGTGCCGCTTGACTTAGTCCCATTGCCTACAACATACAAAATAAGACAGTTTGTACAATCCTTTGCCCAACATATTCATGACTTACATGCACGTATACGAGCTACCTTGACTGATCAATACGAGTATTATCAAACGCACGCTAATCTATATAGGAGGGTGTCACACTTTAAAGTCGGCGATCTGGTTTTAGTCCGGTTAGTTGCCGAACAAATGCCAACTGGCACCGTTAAAAAGTTAGCACCAAAGCACGCCGGCCCTTTTCGGATTATAAAGAAGCTAGGTGACAATTCTTTCGTGTTGGATTTTCCTGTTGATTGGGGTATCTCCCCTATTTTTAATGTCTCAGATTTGACGTCGTTTGTTTCGCCTCTGCAAGATTTGGATTCTTTATCGTTTTCTCCCTCCACTAAAAATTTGGATGGATTGGGGAGTGGTAGTTCGGATGATCTCTCTCCTTCGTTCCCCGCAGGTATAACATCGGATGGTAAGTTGCCTTCTTTTATTCCTACTGCTTACATATTTCCCAGGTTCCCGAAGACATTTCTCACACCAGATGTGATTCTTGCTGCTGAGCCACTTACTACTCCTGATGGTGCTACCTACCGCTTCCTCATCCATTGGCGTGACCGCCCCTCTTCAGACGACTCATGGGTCATTGCAACTGAGATTCAATATTTGGATGCTGAGCTTCTCGGACGCTATCTCTCGGACCACGCATTGGAGATACGTGATTTTGAGTGGGGGAGGATTGATGGCGCGGCCCCTCCGACGCTACTTGATGATGACCCGGTTGCCGAGGCGCTACAACATAAAGACTTTAGGCGCAATGATGATGCTAACGGAAGCCCACGTTACAACCTCCGTCTGCGGTGTGCTAGGCCCACTTGAAGATTAATTTCTTTAAAATATCATGTTTTAGTATTTTATTTAACTATTTGTGAATATAAAATTATTCCATACTTGGTTAATAATTTTATATTCACTTGAGGACTTGTATTATTTTTATTTCCTGTATTTAAATATTTGGTGTGTATTTAACCGCCCGGATGGATGAGATTTCATCTCCATCTTGGACGGTTGGATGTGTTTTGTAACTCCTATATAAGGAGGCTTTTATGATGAGTTAAAGCATTGAAGAAGAAAAAAGAAACCCTACTTTCACTCTTATGAAATTTTGGCCAAGGAGGTCTCTCCTCTTGCCCCCCCCCCAAGGTGTGAAGCCTTCCCCCCTTGTGGTATCCATCCCGGTCAGTGCGACTCCGGCGTGGCTTCCATCGGTGCGACTCCGAGGAAGAAGGTTGCAGCCCCATTCGGTGTGAAGCCGGTGGTTCCGTGGAGAGAGTGATTCTCCCACTTATCTTGTGTGTTTGATCTTCTTGGTTGGGTAATCCCTCTCCTCCCTAGTGTTTTCTTCTTGTGAGATTTGTGGAGGTTGTATTCGAACCGTCTTTTCCGTGATTTTTAAATACATCGCTCGTAAGTTTGATTCGATTTCGTTGTTGTTGAATCTCTTGTATTCCGGATTGGAAGATCCATTGTGGGAGCAAACTAGGCCTAGCCTTGACTTACTCTCAAAGTTTGGCACTCTTTGTGTTAACAACGGATTTAATCTCAACTTGAACTCGACCGCCTTTTGAAGTTTTTGTTGCTCCTAAATAAAGCTTTTGCTGCGTTTGAAATGACTCAAGTTGAAAGTTTAGATGCTTGTGTAGGTGTGGTGAGTTGTGTTCTTATTGGAGAGGTAGGTCTTAAGGACGTTGTATCGAGTCTGGCTTACGGCAAGTTGTGTGCTTGTTGGAGAGGTAGGTCCTAAGGATGTGGTTCCGAGTCCCGGATTTTTGGGAGCCAACCGACACCTTTTCGTTCGCTTTTGGTCGGAGCCCTCCTCTTTATTTTCATGTTCTGTGATGTTGGTTGTCCGTTAGCGTAAACAATCGCATGTCACGACCCATCCTACATCAATGATGCAATGTCTTCAATAACCATGGATGGTAGAAGTGATGGAGGTAGGGTTGTCAAATGAGCAGGAGAGGGAGGAGGAGTAGGAACTTCTTCAGGGGTTGAGAGAGTGGCTGCTACAGCTCTTGTGTCTTTTGAAGCTATCCTAGAAGATGAAGCTATGGAGGGCTTAAGGATGACCCTCTCCCATCTACAAAATAGAGCAGAGGTAAGCCTCTTAGAGGCATTGATGAAAATGGTCTGGGAGACCAAAAGTTCAGGAACCTTTGCCTGGAGGAAGATACCCAGAACTCTACCAAAACTAACATCCTTCTTACTAATCTTCTTTTGAATCAAATCAAACACAATCTCTCCCTAAGTCATTGATTTTTTATTTACCAGGGCACTCATCAGAAAAAATTGGTGTTTGGTTATGTATTCATGGGCAGAGTGCTTGCCCAAGATTATCTTTCCAACCACATCTGCTAGGAACTTGTATTCAACAGACAAGTTCTTTTTCAGCAATTTGTTAGGGTTTCCCTGGGAGTGACCCATTATAACTAGAATATCCTCAAACTCAGTGCTAGATAATTCAATATCATCTTCCTCATTGATAAAACCAAAAATTTCAGTTAGAATAGCAGGGGTAAGAGAAACCTAGTATCCAGAAATCGATCCAGTAATGGTTGTTTGATCTGGAAAAGTTGCTGTGAATACCCACTCCTTGATTTCCTGCACTGGAAGTTTAATCCTGGAGGTCATGAACTTCCTTAACTGTGGAGGCTCAAACAATTGTAAGATGTCCTTGAATATTTGATCAGAATGGCTGAATGATTCGATATCAATGTCAAATCCTGCATCAAATTTCATTCCAGAGAGGGTTGCCGCTGAAATCGCCATTGCCTGCAAAAACAAGAGATCAAGTGCAAAAGAACTAGAAAGCACGGGATGGAGTTCGATGAAAACCTAATTATAGGTTTTCAGAAGTTGAAGCGGCGAACTCCGTCCAACAAAAAAAGAAAAGATTCGAACTTAGTTCGACGAAAAATCTCATAAATAAATAAAAATCGTCGACCTAAGTTTGAAGAGGGGGAAAACAATTCATCATTCACCATTCGACGAACAATTTTCTGAAACAAATTAATCGATCTCCATTCGATGAAAGTTTCGCAAAGAGATTTCTTCGAACTCCGTTCGGTAAAAAACTCAAGAAGTGTTCACAGATCGTCGATCTCCGTTCGACGAAAAGTGACCAATTCGTCATTCTCAGACAAAAAATTAAATTTATAAATCTCCATTTATCATCCCCAGTTAATTTATAAAGAAAAGATGTTTCTTTTCATCGAAGGGTTTAGTGAAAATATCTGCCCTTTGTAAATCAGTAGAAATGAAGACAAGATTAATTTTATTTTTGTTTACATTATCTCTAAGAAAATGATGTCTTATTTTTATATGCTTAGTCCTACTATACAGAACTGGATTTTGTGCAATAGAAAATGCACTAGCATTATCAAAAAATATGGTTGAATTATTTAATTTATAACCATAATCCAGTAAGTGATTTTGAATCCACAAAATCTGTGAATAGCAACTACCTGCTACAATGTATTCAGCTTCAACAGTTGATGTGGACACATAAGTTTGGTTCTTACAAAACCATGACACAAGCCTATCACTAAGAAACTGACAAGTTCCTGATGTGCTTTTTTTGTCAACTCTGCATCCAGCATAGTTAGCATCTGAGAATCGAGTAAAGTCAAATTCTGACTCTATTGTATACCAAAGTCCTAGATTAGGACAACCCTTTATATATCTTAAAATCCTTTTTAATAAAATAAGTTGAGATTCCTTAGGATTTATTTGAAACCTAGCACAAATACAAGTAGTAAACATAATATCAAGCCTACTAGCTGTAAGATACAATAAGAATCCAATAATAGCCTTATATGTTTTCTGATCAACTGGTTTGCCATGTTCATCAGAATCAACTACAGCATTGGAGGGCATGGGTGTTTTCATTGCTGAGGCATCAGACATCCCAAATCTTTTTATAAGCTCCTTAGCATATTTAGACTTGGATATAAAGATAACATCAGTGGATTGCTTCACTTGGAGACCAAGGAAGTAGGATAGTTCACCCATGCTACTCATTTCAAACTTTGAATGCATCAGGTCAGAAAACCTTTTGCAAAGTTTGGAACCAGTAGATCCAAATATTATGTCATCTACATATATTTATACTAGCAAAATTTTATGCTTATGATGTCTAATAAATAAGGTCATATCTACAATGCCTCTACAGAACTTATGCTCTAAAAGAAAACTATCCAAGGTCTCATACCAAGCTCTTGGATCTTGCTTTAGACCATTAAGGGCTTTATGCAACTTAAAAACATAAGAGGGATGAGTTGAATAAATAAAACTTGGAGGTTGTTCAACATATACTTCCTCTTTAAGTTCTCTATTGAGAAAGGCACTTTTGACATTCATTTGATATACTTTGAAGTTCTTGAATTTTGCATAAGCAAGAAAGATCCTAATAGCTTCAATTCTTGCAACAGGAGCAAAGGTTTGATCATAATTAATGCCTTCTTCCTGTGAATAACCATGGGCTACCAATCTGGCTTTGTTTCTTACTATTACACCTTGTGCATCCAACTTATTCCTAAAAACCCACTTAGTTCCAATGACTGGGTAGTCTTTGGGTCTTAAAATTAATTCCCAAACTCTACATCTTTCAAATTGATTGAGCTCCTCTTGTATTACAATAATCCAGTGGGGATCTTGCTCTAAATCTTTAATGGATCGAGGTTCAATCTGAGAAAGAAAGCAAGCATGCATCTGATCATGATTTAATTGATGCCGTGTTTGCACACCAGCTGACATGTCTCCAATCACTTGAGATATGGGATGATCTCTAAGTGTGACAAGATCAGTGGGTAGAGTTAGTTCTTCAATAACCATTTGTGGTACTAATTCCTTTGGTTGAGTTTCATTAGCCACAATGTTTTCAACAATCTGTTCCTGAATTTCTTCTTCACGATCTTCATCAAAAATCTGTTGAGAAGGATGTGATATATTCTCTTTTGTTAGGATTAAATAATCTATTTTCTCACACAGATTTGGTACCTGCAAATTTTTTATGGTAGAAGAACCTTCTCCCTATAAAACATGTTAGTCTCATCAAAAGTTACATGTACAGATTCTTCTATTTTGAGAATTGATTTATTATACACTCTATAAGCCTTGATAATTTTGGAATATCCAAGAAAAATTCCCTCTACAGCTTTGGCTTAAAACATTCTAAGATATTTCTTGTCATTATTGTAAATATAACATATACAACCAAATACTTTAAGATAATTTATTTTAGGTTTCTTCCCTTTAAGTAATTTATAGGGGGTCTTACCCTTTAGATTATAAATTAGACTTCTATTCAAGACATAATTTGTTGTGCTTACTGCCTCTACCCAAAAGGATAGGGGCAAGTGAGCATCTACAAGTAATGTCCCTTCAGATTCAATCAGGGTTCTATTTTTCTTTTCAGCTATCTCATTTTGTTAAGAAGTTTTAGGAGCATAAAAACAATTTCTGATACCTTCCTTCTCATTGAATTCTTGCATGAGAAGAGATTTAAACTCAGTGTCATGATCACTTCTGATCAATGCAACTTGAGTAGAGTACTCAATCTGGATGCTCTCAAGAAAGTTTATAAGAACTTTAAAGTTATCTGACACTTTTCTAAGAAAGAAAACTCAAGTGAATCTAGAGAAGTCATCAACAATAAGTAATGTATATGACTTCCCTCCCAAACTATGTACTGCAAATAGGTCCAAAAAGGTCCATATATAGCAAGTACAAGATTCTGGGTGAATCACTTTTATTAATGGATTTGAAACTATTTTTAGTTTGCTTGCCTTATTGACAAGCCATGCAGAGTCCTTCCTTCTTGTAGGAGCCAGAAGGTTGTACTCTGACAAGGTTGTCCTTACATAATTTAGCTATGGTCCTAAGTTTTACATGTCCTAATCTCTTATGCCAGAGTTCACTAGTTTTACTAATCTGATTGAACAAACAGATTTCTGATTTAGCAGAATTAAAATTAACTAGATAAATGTTACCTTATCTAATTACAGTTAAAACAGTTTTGTTTTTATCAGAAGTAATTGAGCATAAACACTTATTAATGTTACATGATAACCTTCATCACATATTTAATTGATAGAGATGAGGTTATGCTTCAGACCATTTACATATGCCACCTTCTTGAATATGACTGCTCCAATCTTGACATTTCCATATCCTTCTATTTGTCCATGATTGGAGTCTCCAAAAATAACTTTGGGTCTAAGCTTTGCTTTGAAGTGACTTAGGTTGGCCTTTGAACCTATCATGTGTTTTGAGCAACCACTATCCAAATACCCCTATTCCTCTATGGTAGGATAGTCCATTACCTGATCTTCTTCTTATTCAGATTCATATTCTTCTTCAAAATTATTACATGAGGCATTGATTGCCATCAAACAAATTTCTTTTGATTTTGCTTCTTATTCATCTTCACTAGAACTAGATGAAGATTCTGACTCAGATTCACTCAATATTCCAGCCACAAATCCTCTTTCCTTCTTTTTGTATTTGCTATAAGAGGGCTTGCTAGAATATTTCTTGGAGTCTTTCTCCTTTCTTTTGTCTTTCTTCTTATTCTCTGGACATTCTGGAAGTATGTGTCCAGGTTTCTTGCAATCATAGCAAACTATTTCTTTAGTTGGAGTCTTGTCATACCTTGGCTTATCTTCTTTTCTGGAAGATCTCCCGAAGTCCTTCCTTGCCATCTTGTAGAATCTCTTAGCCAAGAGACTCAATAAATCTTCATTGTCTGGAATGGCTTCTGTTTCTTTAGTTGCTTTAAAAGCAATGCTTAGCTCTTTCCTTGCTTAAGAAGAGGTTTTTTGTTCAGCTTCTCTGGTCTTGATGAGCTGCTCATAAGATTTGAGCTTGCCTAACAAGGTTTCAGTAGAGATTTCATTTAGGCTTCTGGATTTCTTGATTGGTCAGATCCTAGAGTCTCATGTGCTAGGGAAGCACATAAGAATTTTGTCATTTATCTCTGTCAATGAGATGTTCTCATCCAGAGTTCTCAGCTCATTTATTATGAGACTGAGTCCGTTATACATATCTACAACATATTCTGACTCTTCCTTCTTAAAGTCCTCATATTAAGAGATCAAGTGTGATCTCCTATCTTTCCTTTCATCAGCAAATCCTGCTACCATCCCATTTAGGGAATCCAAGATATCCTTGGCTGAAGTGCATTCAGCAACTTTCTGGAATATGTCATTAGACATAATTTGAGCCAAAATGTTCATGGCTTTAGCATCTGCAACTTTTAGCATCTTCTGAGCCTCTATCCACTCAGGTGATGGTACAATTGAGGTTCTTGTTGATGTAGATGGAGTAGGGGGACCTGACAAAATAGAATTATAAATGTCTTCATCAATAGAATTCATATAGAGACTAATCCTTGCCTTCCATAGTGCAAACTTATTTAGATTGCACACTGGAGGTTTGGTGCTTGAAAACTCTTTATTTGTGCCATGAGAAAAGGAGCAAACTAGAGTAAATGAGATCTATCAAAGATCTTTTAGTTCAAGTGTTAGCCTGTGAAACCAAAGAACAACCCTTTGATACCAATTGAAAGTGAGGGATAGATTTGACTTAACTCTAGAGGGGGGTGAATAGAGTATTTTAAAGTTTATTCACTTATTTTTATAGCGGATTAAAATTTACTAATATGTATAATTATAAGAAAAAAAATCACAACACACAAATAGAAATGGTAAATGCAATCCAGAAGACACAAGGAATTTATTGTTGCTCCCAAATAAAACTGGGTACATGCACTCTTCTACCACCCTGGTAGTAATCCACTACATGTTTTTGATCAGGTGCCCTGCCACCACAAGTTTTTGCTCAAGTGCCCTGTCACCACAAGATCTATTTATCTAAGGGAGATCTAGCAACCCTTTGAGCTTTTAATCAGGTGCTCAAAAACCAATCTCAAGTCTTTTGATCAGGTGACTTGTGAATCAAAAAGATTAACTTTTGAAGGGAGTTAAAACCCTGTACACAGTGAAAGGAAAATGTAAAAAGATGTTGTGTTCTCTATCTTAAATCTCTGAGAAGACTAGTGGATTTGTTGATGTTCTCAAAGTTCCCCCTGAGTTATATGGATCTGATCAGGAGTGGAAGCTTTACTTCAGGGTATAGGCCTTCAAAAAACTTTCAGACTGATTTTTCATTTTGTAGTCTTTTGAAAGCTTGAAGCAGATGATGAAGAACACTGCAAAAACTGACAGAATATGAAATATATAAACAATTATGTATCTCAAGAACCGTAACCCTTAGGCAAAAAACTTCTAAAAAAATATATCTGGAATGCTTGAGGAATTCAAATATTTGAATTCATTCTGAATAGCTAGAGCATTCCCTAGAATGGTGACTGTAACGCCCCCGATTTTTCTGCGATAATTTTATTCTCGTTTGGCATTACGGTGACGCGTTTTCGTGGCTTGTGCCATTTGTAGAGTGTGGTTTAGCTCCTTAGAACTGAATGGCCAATTTTGTATCCTATGGGAAAGGTCTCCCTAGCAAGCCGAGTCGTTTTGGGTGACCCGGTGTGGCCTCTTGGGGGATACTTGTGTTTTGGCTTTAGGTGGGTATAACTAGAGTTTTGTTCGTCAAAAGTTAATTTCGACTTCGCCGATGTGTTCATAGCATGGGTATTTAGCTACGGTGTGAATTTCGTCGAATTCCGAGGTAGTTTGGTTTTCGTGTCGCTTTGGGTGTGCCATTAGTAAAATCTAATTAGAAACCCTCTTAGTTTAAGTGAATCGGTGGCTTGGGAGACGGTTAGGCTGAACAGGCGTGGTAAGGCTTATTTATAAAGCTTTGGTTAGAAGTTGGCGGGCCCACTCTCTTCCTTCTTCCCAAGACCGAAACTGCCTGCTCCTGTTTGCGGAAAACAGAGGCGTAAATGGCGGACTGCCCTAGCCTTAGGCCGGCGATTTCGGGAGCTTTCGTGGACGGAATTCATTTCCGAAAGCGGCGTTGGCTTGCTCTCGCTCAGATCTACGTTTCGATGGTAAGAGATTCGATTTTCATGGAGTTTTAGGAGACTTGGATTTTCGGGTCTTGTGGATTTCCGCCATTTAAGTGCGTGTTGTTTGTTAGGTGCTTTTTGGTGCTGTTCCTGCTAGTGCCGAGTGAAGAGGAGGGAAAGTCGTCCAAGCTTCGCCGGAAATTGAGGCAAGTGGTATTCTTGCCCTTGCCATTTTTTATTCTCTTACTGAATTGAAAAATCCCGGTTAGCCCTAGGGTAGAGGCCAAGCTGTTCTTTTATCTTGCTGAATTTTAGGGCTTAGTTTCTCCTAATGAGCCCCCCCCCCCCCCCCTCTTTGTGTTGTTGGTACCCAACCCATCGGCCTAATACTGCTAATATAAACTTTAGATTTCAGTCTGGTTGATGCTTGCGAGTGAAGCCGAGAGAGAGAGTAGGAGGGGGTGCCTATTGTGTGTCTGGGAAAGAGCCAGATTTGGACTCTCTATCTGGCCGGCGTTGAGTGTGGTGCACACACTCAAATCCTTTGCGGGTTTGGCGTTGAGTGTGGTGCATACACTCAACGCCACAACTGTAGCTAGTTTGAAAATTTTGGCTAAGTACTGCGGCATTGAGTGAGGTGGACTCACTCAACTCCGTAGCCCCTGCTAGCGGCTAAGTACTTTTGCGTTGAGTGAGTCGACCTCACTCAACGCCATTTCCATTTTGGCGTTGAGTGAGGCAAGCTCACTCAACGCCGCGGTTTTTCCGAGAAGCTAAGTACTTTGGCATTGAGTGAGGTGTGCTCACTCAACGCCACAGCCTTTTCTGAGGCAAAGTACATTGGCGTTGAGTGAGTCGACCTCACTCAATGCCATTTTGTTTTTGGCATTGAGTGAGGTGGAATCACTCAACGTCGTCGCTTTCTGTGCAGCTAAGTACTTTGGCGTTGAGTGAGGTGTGCTCACTCAATGCCACAGCCTTTTATTAGGCTAAGTACTTTGGCATTGAGTGAGTTGACCTCACTCAACGCCATTTCAGTTTTGGCATTGAGTGAGGTGACCTCACTCAACTTCGTAGGCAAGTTTGCGGCCAAGTACTGTGGCGTTGAGTGAGTGAACCTCACTCAACGCCATTTCTGCTTTGGCGTTGAGTGAGGTAGACTCACTCAACGCCACAGCCCTTCTTTGCGGCCAGAACCTTTGGCATTGAGTGAAACAACCTCACTCAACGCCATTACCGTTTTGGCATTGAGTGAGGTCAGCTCACTCAATGCCGCAGATTTGCCTTGTTTGCGGCTAAGTGCCAGGGCGTTGAGTGAGTGAACCTCACTCAACGCCATTGCTGTTTTGGCATTGAGTGAGGTGGACTCACTCAACGTCGCAGTCTTCTTTTGCCGCTAAGTGGCAGGGTATTAAGTGAGTGAGCTTCACTCAACGCCATTGTTGTTTTAGCATTGAGTGAGGCCAGCTCACTCAACGCTACTTTCTCTGATTGTGGTTAAGTACCAGGGCATTGAGTAAGTGTACCTCACTCAACGCCATCGCTGTTTTGGCATTGAGTGAGGCTAGCTCACTCAATGCTAGAGTATTCTTGCGGGAGGCATTGAGTGAGTGAACCTCACTCAACGCCATGCCTGTTTTGGCGTTGAGTGAGGCTAGCTCACTCAACGCCAGAGTTTTTCTTCTGGAGGGCGTTGAGTGAGTGAACCTCACTCAATACCATGGCTGTTTTGGCGCTGAGTGAGGCTAACTCACTCAACGCTAAGGTCTGGTTAGGCGTTGAGTGGGTCCCACACAACGCCAAGCCGTGTTGAGTCATTTCAACACTTTTTCCCTACCTCGATTTTCGTTCTCGAGTGAATTCCTTGTTTATGTTTTGAGTTTCCTTGTCGGCCATGTTTTTTTTCTTTCCTAAAGGCCGAATCATGGGTCATGGTTAGTAGTGGTGGTTTGGAGCTCTTAAGAGGGGAGGTATTGTGTAATTTAGCCAAGGCCACCCTTTTTTCTTTTATCTTGCCTCAGGTACGGGCTGGACAAGGGGGTGGAAGGTCACTAGTGCTTTCACATGTAGACCCTTGAGCTTTGTTGGTTTGGAAATGGTGGTTGGGGGACTGAGTTTGCCTCTAACCAGGATCCACATTGTTTATTTTTCTACTACCATCTCCCACAGCTTAGGGTATTAGACGTTTCTTCCTTGGTAGATTGCAGTATTTTGGGCTCTTGGTAGGTTAGTAGACTCTACAGGAGGTAGTTTCTAGGTAGGGTTGATACTGTTTCCTCGCACCTAGTGCATTTTTTTTTGTCTTGCCTTAGGGCAGTTGTGACTTTTATTGCTGTGTTTTTTCCTCTTTTCATTTATCAACTGTTAGACACTTTCGTGCAATTTTCCTTGTTTTGCTTGCTGAGGTATTCTTTCTTCTTTTGTTTGCCTCAGGTTCTGAGCAGTGGCCAGTTTGGTGGCTAAGTTGTTGTGGCGTTGTTGGTGGTTTCTTGGACTTTGGAGATCCTTCGGGATTTGTTTAGTGACGTAGTTTTCTGCACTTTTCTTACAGACATACATATTTGTCAGTGGGTTCGTGTCAGGTTGTTGACGCCCACTGGTAGTTTTTATATTTGTACTAGATATATTACTTTTGCTGCTACCATTTTTTCGAGATAGTCTACTTGCTCTGAGGAGGATTTATTTTAGGTTGTTAGTTATTTTTAAAACTACAATTATTATTATAAGTATAGCTCATGATCAGCATGTTTTATAAAACTCAATCACTATTTTCCAAACAACGTAAAAAGATCGTTTTCTTATATAATATAAATTAAGTGTAGAGTCTTGCATAGCATAAGTTGTCCTCTTGGGGCACTTATGCACTCCTTAGGATGTCAAACCTGAATAAAGTATTTTTCCGCAACGCATGAGTATAGTTTTAAACTGTGGACTAGGTGATCCACCGAGCTGAGGGATACGGCCTCTAAAATATAACTGATTTTCTAATCATCAAACTCATGAATTTCTTTCATAAAGTAAAGTAGATGGTTTTGCCTGAGCATTAGTAGTTATCCCCTGTTTGACGTGGCATCATGACGCGTGTTTTCTCATACTCTGATAATTCCTAAATTCATAGAAAATGCAGGTTGTGACAGTGACTGCCTTGGAAAAGGATTAGAATTTAATTCTGTGATTAAGTCCATATTTAATGATGCCTCTAAACGGCTATATTCATAAGAATATTGAGCATTAAGTATTAGAGTCATTAGCTGTCTGCATTTAAGACTTGATAATATTTTGAATTCAGAATATAAAAATATCCTAAAATTAAGCCTGGAAATAAGCTGCTTCCTGCTTAAAATAACTGCCTAAAACACTGCCTAGAAATCGTCGATCTGAGAAATAAATTCGTCGACCAGAGCTTGGAGATCATCGAGCTTAGCTTGGTTTTTGTCGAGCTGAGATGCAGATTTTGTCGATAGGAGCTTAGCTTTCGTCGAGCTCAACTCAGAGTTGGAACTCTGAGTTCGTCGGGCTGAGCTTGACTATCGTCGAGCTGAGTTCGAATTTCATCGAACTAAATTACGGAACTCTGAAACCTTCTAAGGCAACTAACCCTGGAAAAACCTATGACCTAGACTATAAATATTGGGTCAGTCTAAGCATCCTAATATTAGTCCTTGCCCAAATCAAAACTGGGGTTCCAATATTTTATTCCATTTTTATATGGTGTGACATATATTAATTATTAAAGTGTGCAGTTTTGTAAAATTATCAAAACAAGTCAAAATGTTTTCAAATAATGAACCATGGTCAGTTATGACTATAATAGAGAACTAAAAAAGCTTGAGCATTTATAAAAAGGCAAAATGCTTTCAAATCATATACCATGGTTAGTTATGACTATAATAGAGCACTGAAAAAGTTTGAGCATTTATAAAAGGGTTTTAGACACTTTTATTTCATATGATGAATTTTGATTTTAGACTATAGAAAAAATATTCCAAAACATCCAAGTCTCTACCCATAGGTTATAGTCCTCTTAAAGAGTTCATACAAAAAATTTCATATTTTTATTAGGTCATATGCTAGAAAAATACACAAAATATGGTGGTATTATAGTTTATATCATATAAATTTTGAAAATTAATTTAGGGAGTTATACACCTCCTCAGAAAACGTGACATCCCAATTTGGAAAGCTTAGACCAAGCCCCAACAACTTTCATGATGGTGACTTGGTATGGTTCAGCCCTTAAGGTGCCTAAAAAGTGTTTAAAGTTAGCTGAAGGAGTGTACATATAACAAATTTAATTTAATACATTCTATTTTTTATTTTAATCGAATTATATGGATCTTGGCACAGATCTAAGGGCTCGGGGAGGCAGTAGACATAATTTGTCATTCCCCCATAGTGTATTTTATATCAATCTCGTGTGTAAATTACGTTAATCATTAATTAAGGATGTTACGGCTATTTTTCTTCTTTAACCTTGGGTTGATATTGGAGATCGATCCTGCCTGGGAGGAGGTTTTAAGGTTCCTCCACCATCGTCTGGACATCGCTACCCATCTCCACCAACGCCAACAACTTCAAATTATTGAGGAATATTGATTGCACATAGTCCAATGAACTGACATCGGCGGCGGTAGCCAAAATCACGGGTTCATTTTGACAACGATTCTCCATTAAATTCTATGAAATCAATGTCATTAGAACTCAATTTTTTAAAAAAACTTTCTAAGATGCATATAGAAGAGGAAGGAGGAGGAATCTCACTTTAATTAGCTTTGCTCTCCTTGATCGTTTTTAGGCATCCATGGCTCACACGACTAGCATGACTCTACTCCTCGAGAGGGATCCTCCTCACTTTCTTTGCTAAAAAATTTTGCTTGGGGTTGTTGTAAGCTTTCTGAACTTGGTGGGGGAGATTTTATAATCTGGGGTTAAGGTTTGGAGTTTTGCCCTTACCCTCACCATCGTCAATCGTGCATGTAGTTTAGGTTGTCCTCCTAGCCATCATGTATCCTAAAGAGGGTTTTATATAAGCTTGGGATTTATTGCCTCATCCTCCCAAAGTGGAAAGAGTTCAAGTGTGGTTAAAGTTCTTTTGATTTGAGATTTTGCCATTTTGGTAAATTTTGCTTAAGGGAAAACTTGGCTTAATCCATGGCCATCTTAATATGATCATGGGTTAAGTATTTAAATGTGTTTAAGATTTTATTCGGGGGCCTTTGGGTTAGTATGGGGTTAAGGTATTTTAAAAAGTGGGTTTAGGCCATAATTAGCTCATGGTTTGTCCATGCTTAATTTAAGTTGACTTTATGATGACTAAAGTCAATATTTTTGGGGTTTGTCAAGCTTTGTTCATGGGTCATGTGTGGATAATTTAATTGAACAAGAAGGATTTCAATTGAGTTGATTTAGACAAGTTGGCTAAAGGCACATCATGCCCTTTTTAAGGGTTCTACCTTGTCATCAAGATGATATAGTTCATCAATTAGGGTGCTAATATGTAGGTAGGTTATCTTGTGTCATGTGAAGGCAGTGGTTAACTCAATTGGCCAAGGGTTAGGTCAATTGAGGTGATTTGATCAAATTTGGCTAAATGCACATCATTACTTACCTAGGGTTCTACCTTATTGTTGGAGCATGCATTCTACATCTCTTGGTTTGAGAATAATAAATATCGTGATGTATTTGATCTAGTCTTTTGTGTGTTTATAGTGTGCAGGTTGTGCATTTTGAATGTGGAGACAAGTCCTCGGTCATGGGCATGACCCAATGGTGTGTACACTTTAAAAACACCAAAAAGATTAACATTGACAGCTGAATACTAAAATGGCCACAACTATCAATCCGGGGAGAGTTACAGGATGTGCACCCCATTCTAGAAAGAGGACGACGACATCTATAATCTAGAAAAATGTTGGGATGATAAAAGTGAAGAGGAGATATTGCTAGGCGATAGCGATATCACAGGCGATAACTAAAATAACGTCAGTATGATGGCTGTCATGTTCCACACAATCCATACATGGTGCACATTATTTGGCGGTATTGCTAGGTGATAGTGTTATTGTCGTGCGATAGTCCCACTTGCGTACATGATCTCCATTTTTCTTGCATAGTTATTGTAGAGTATGACATATGGCAGCTGGAGGAGATATCGCCTGTGATAGCTACTTATTGTTGGGCAATAGCGCAAATTTTATATAATGGCTAGATTTTGGGAAATTTAGTTTACACACCTCTTGGATCTTTCATTCTTGTGCACTCTCAGCTCATTAATCTCCGAAATTGAGGGAACTTCCTCGTGCAAACATGAAGATCAAAGGAGATATTTGAAGGAGAAGCGATATACTGCAAATTCTACACGAAGGATGATCGCATCAAGAATGCCAATATCTACATCATCTTCATTTTCACCTTTTGAAATTCTTAGGGAGTCTCTCTTACTTTTTATTATCATATAATCTCTTTTTGTTTTATCTTTTTGGATCAAGAGAGGAAAAAATTTTTGGGGAGACGTGTAATTCGGGGAAGGATTCCGTAGGAAATTTGGCTTATTTGTGACGACTAGGTCCTTGTCCAGCTTAGGGGGAATTTCACCACAATGTGAGTAGTTACTAGGTCGAGGTTTGATCTAGGGGAGGCTACAGGCCATATCCGGGTTAAGATAGGCTATATATAGCCTTTCTTTGGGAGAAGGATAGGTGAAGCATCAAAAAGAATTTTTTTTATTTGCCTTAATTTCAAGCGTCATTGAAATCAAATATTTTTGTATTCAATTTCTAATGAAATAAAATCATGTTTTTCTCATTATCTTGATTTTATTTTCATGTTATAAAGTGTTTAGAAATATATTCTTCAAAAGTTTTAACGCAAAATATATTGCAAGGTTCGTTTTTGTTAGATATAAATGCTTGAATTCAATATATGTGAACAAACACTTGGCAGTAACACTTAACATCGGTGGTAGTGAAGAAATATTAAATTCCTACATTTTCTATAATTAATATCCAATATAATCTTTTATAAATTATTAAATTAATATTTCTACAAAATATTTTGAAACTTCATTTACAAACTCAGATTGATTTATTTAAGAAATAAATATCCAAAGAGCTCTCAAACCCACCCACCCCCACCCCCTCTAAGGGCTCTAAAAGATCCAACACGTAGTTCCAGAGCTAGGTTATTCCAAAACGGCTTCACAACTGGGAATAATGATGCTTTTTGATCTCGCTTCCACTAGAGTTGATAATCTTCTATTTAATGAAAAATCGTTATCACCGCCTTTATTTATGGGTGAAAATTATAATGGGTGGAAAATTTTAAAGGAAAAGTATATTAAATCATTAGATAAAGAAGATTGGAATATAACTATTAAAGTGACCCCAAGTATTCTAAATAAAAAATGAACTATTTTAAAATGCTAAATCAATGAATAGTTTATTTTGAACGCTTAATCAAGAAAGTTTCAAACTTATTTACACTTTGCCTGCTGCTTATGATATTTGGAAATTTCATGAGATTACTTATAGTATTCCTGCCATAGTGATGAACAACAACAATTCCCTTTGGTTCCAAGAGAAGAAACTGATGAGGACTTATGTTTAGAGGAAATGAAGAAGAATGCAAGTTAACAATATTATGATCGGATGGAGACACTACATGCACATCATGCGAAAGAGAAGATGAAAACTCATCTATAGAAGATGAATTCTAAGAAGATGTCAAAGGAACTTCATGTTCAAATCTTAGCTCATCTGATAATAATGTAAGAAAATCTAAAACTACTTTTTATAACAAATTTTATTTCTACATTTTATATACTTGAAATTGCTAAACGTAAAATTTTAACGTTGAAAAATCCTAATTCCAAATTACGTTTAGAAAATAAAAAATTTAAAAGCAAAATTTAATGTAGAAATAAAAATTGATGTGTCTTGTTCTCTTTCATGCTTTTTAGTTAAAAATGTCACACCTTGTTCTGATTGTAATTCTTTTAAAGAAGCACTTAAGGTTTTGAAAAAGTGCTTTTAACTTACAAAGAGCATAATGAAAAATTGATAAATGAAAATAATGCTATATCTCATAAACTAGAATCTCTAAAATCACTTGTGCAAGAATTTTCAAATAATTTTAAATCTCTTACTTATAATTTATCTTCAAATTTATATGAGGTATCTACTAGTATTTCAAAGTTCATAAAATATACACCTAGTAGAGTACTTAATCATAAGAACATGTTGATTTCTAATAATGAGAGTGAAACACAAACTGTTTGTAAATGTAATTCCAAAACATAGTTATCATATTCATTTAAAAAATCAATCCACTCCCAACATTAAATTGTTGAATAAATGTAAATTTCAAACAAATCAAAATTCTAAAAGTCCTTATGTTAAGCAACTCAATTCTAGTTTGAAAACAATTACAAAACTCATAAATATTCAATGCATTGTTCTTCAAATAATTATCATCATTTCTCATAAAATCAATTATCTCCCAATTTTAAATTAAATACACTCAAATTTTATAAGAATCAATTCTTCAAAAGTGTCACTATTATTCTAAGCCTAAATTTAATGACTATGGAAATTTGATGCATAATAATAATGGAAGGCCAAAATTAAAAAGGAAATATTAACTCCGCTTGAAAGGAAGCATTCATCACTTTCTCTCCATAAGCCAACACGGTATATTTTGATACCGATTAGAACTATCACACTCAGTTCACTTTGGATATCTAAATCTATGATTCTTTAGTACCTAATAAAATGTGTGAAGTATAAATAAATCAAAATGGAATACTGAATAATCTACTCCATGATGTGCTTAATGTCTTTTTTTTATTTTCTTTATAGCCAACATGTTTTATGTTCACTTTATAGTTATTGCAATATGACTGCTCATTTAAAGCCTAAAATTCTTGTATGAATCAAAAAGAATAAAATTGAATAATAAGTCATAACATTTTTCAAGTGACCTATTTATCTTATTTTCTTATTTTTATCCTTATTAAATTCATTGCCTACAATTATCTTATAATATCATTATAAATTGAACACTGAACAACTTATGTGATATTACCAAGATTAATAAAACATTTTTTTAAATAGATTGAATTGAACTAAAAAAATTATATATTACATAGTTAATTCATTGTAAAAGATAACAATTATTGAACATTCTTCATTGAAATCTTATGCTTATAAATAATCATTTTGAACAAAAACTAAAATCCACAAGTTTTTAAATTGACTATTCTAAAGTTGCTTTCAACTTTAATAAAGTAATATGGATTATTTGTTTTTATGATTTAAATGGTTATTATGGGTATTTGGCTAAAATATTAAATGCACAGCTTTTTGCTTATTTGTATATTTTTTTCCTTTCGTGTATATAATAGCCCCAATAATGAAACAACAAAATAAAAAAATCAGTATTAAAAATTTGCAAAACTATGTTTAATTTATGCAAAATCTAAACTTTGTTGCTAGTGCCAAATGTTAGGCCCTAGCACCGGCGGTAGCAAATTCTCTTTAAAAATTTTGATTTCTCTAAATACTGCTTTTTGAAAATCTTATTACTGCATTATTTATCATATTTCTATGGTTCCAGAAAAAAAATTAGTATATATAGGTTATTTTTTCTTTCATTTTAAATTAAAAAATAAAAGAAAATTTACAACACTTTTCAAAATAACCAAAAATAATTTCTCATTTAAAAATAATAAATTTGAACTTTACATACACCATAATGATTTATCATAATTAGATTAATATCCTATGCTTAAATTTTCTCGAATCATATATCATAATTCATGATCTACCAAGAATTAATTCTAATTAACAATTTCTATCACACTTAGAATTATGAATCATATAAACACTATTTGTATTATACTTTATGTATTGAGTGTGTGTTGTGTTTCACTCTTACTTGCATGTATCTCATTCTTTTATATAAACCCTAGAAACAAATAAAAAGCTTAAGCACTTTATTCTAGATTTATTTGTTTGAAACTCATTTTTGAATACGTGCAATATGATCTTCAAATCAAATTTATATATTAAATTTTACCATTGTTAGCAATACAATGTGTTCAAGCTCATCCTCTTAGCATAACCTCTTAATATATGCTTATTTGAATGTCTATGCTAGGAAAAAATTTTAGAATGTCATGCTAAAGTAAAAAATGAAAAATTCAAAATTATGAATAAATAATGTCTATGTGATGAATTAAAAGATTATTTATAATAATCATGCAAAATCAAAAGATCTACTAATTCAATCATCAAACATAATTAAAAAAATTTCTATACCTTTCAAAATTTATGTTATTTGTTCATGATCATTATATGAATGTATTATGTGTCGTGTTTGCATGAATCTCATTTTATTTAGACCCTGGAATCATTTTTGCACCAATAAGAACAAATCAAATAGAATCATCCCTTCATTCTAGGTCTATAGGTTGAAACTCTATTTTTGGATACATATAACATTATCTCTTATTAATCTCATGGCAAAAAATTTAATTTAAATACATCTTTCTAGCATTGTCACATAATAAATATTATTATTTATGTTGGTTATCTTATATTATCATATTGTGAAAATATAAAAACAAAAATTTGAAATACATGATCACTATGTGGTTTTCAAAATCTACTATAATTCTAAAAATCAAACAAATCCATAGTTTATAAATCTATATTAAGGCACACTTAGTCTGTCCAAGATCATTTACCCATTTCACCTATCTCAATGTAGCAAGTGCGTAGGATTGTGTGCATTAGAGACCTAACCTCTAAGCCATATATTGTCCTTAATCGAGGAGGGTTCTAGTGGAGCCTTGCGAGGCACTTGGGGAAGTCTGCTAGTTGAGCGTCGTCTTTTGTATGCATATGGGATTAACAACCCCAACCTACAACAAGTATGCAGCTTCTCATGCTCATCTATCACTTAGTATGGGGCTAGGGTGTAGACATATAACTTGGGTAGTCTAATCTAGGGAATACTCATATCATATTACATTGACTTTAATTTACACTTTATGATTATTTATGTCATTCTTATTGGTTCGAACATGTGTATCTTGTGTTTTTCATACTATATTTATTTGGACATGAATGATTTTGAAAACATAAATATTTTTTAAATAACCATTTTTTCATGTTATAAAATGTTTTGAAATATATTCTTCAAAATCTTTAACACAAAATATATTGCAAGATTCATTTTTTGTTAGATATAAATGCTTGAATTCAATATCCGTGAACAAAGACTTGGTGGTAACACTTAACATCCATGGTAGTGAAGAAATATTGAATTCCTACATTTTTATAATTAATATCCAATATAATCTTTTCTAAATTACTAAATTAAAATTTTTATAAAATATTCTGAAACTTCATTTATAAACTCAGATAAGTTTATTTAAGAAATAAAACTCCATAAAGACCTTATTCACCCCCCACCACCATCTAAGGGCGTCGTGAGATCCAACACTTATCTCAAAGGTGAGGTTGTGCACCAATTAGGGTTCCAAAGGGCGACTTGAATCTCTTAAATCACAAGGAAGGGTGTGATAGGTTCAATTTTTTATAGGTGAAGTCATGGGGTGATTTGGTCGAATTTTGCTAAGTGTACACCTTTATATACCAAGGGTTCCACCTTGTCTCAAAGGTGAGGTAGTGCATCAATTAGGATTCCAAAGGGTGACTTGACTCTCTAAGGTCATAAGGAAGGGTATTATAGGTTAATTCATCCTAATTGGGGTCTATGGGGTGATTTGGTCAAACTAGGCTGAGTGCACCTTTTGCCCCTATTGAGGGCTCCACGTTGTTTTCAAGGTGATGTGGTGACTCTATTATGGTGCCAATACTCCTAGGGTCCCCATTTAAAATTGGGATATTACATGATGCTAGTGTGTTGACTAAAAGGAATGATCGACTAGGCATCCATATTGACTGAAAGGAAGAATCAATGAGACAGTGTATGTCGACTGGAAGGATGAATCGATGAGACTAAGCTTATTGACAATCACTAAACATTATTGTTAATGTGTCACGCTACTTGGAAGTTCACATCAACAATCCTAGTGCTCAGCGTGGATGTAACACCACACCCATCATGAAGAATATAACAAAATGTACAGTCGGGGCCCTATACCATATAAAACGAACAGACAATGGGGCTATGAAATGAAACAAAAATCCATGTAACCTAACACAGAGCCACATTCTAGCGGAAGTAATTAAATAACTATAATCAATAATCAAGAATATCCACTATATAAATATAGGTATGTGAGTAAACAAATGTTTAGCCTCAAAGCCTTACAAAATAGCATTAATGTTTATATAACCATGGTGGTTTACATACATCGATAAGCAAACCGGCAATACATGAAAATAGTAAACACAACACTTGGGCCTTCGAGGGCCAGCACAATAAAAGGGCTTTAGCCCATAATTTCTCACTCGGCTTGTCAGCATCTGTACAAGTATAATCCACCAAGATGTGGAAAAAAACACTGGTTAGATTTAGCTGACCACAATTATAACGACCACACCCCATACCCGGGGCAATGGTACTCCTTCCCTACAACAAACAGTATAACAACATATATTAGACAATCATTACAAGTGGTGGCCCACACGACCGCACGCTTTGTGCTTTCATAGCACAGTTACGGTGTACTGAATTTCATGTACCACCTTCATCCTAAGTATTACTCACTTAGACGATTCCTTTGAGCTTTGACCATCAAGGCCACATTACCTTATGGACTTCCCCAAGATCAACCGGTGCACCGAGGAGCTACCTCTTCACAGACTAGCATGGGATGGGTTCAGATTTGCTTTGCCCACGCTCAAAATCGTTGGAATCTCGCTGTCACGATGTGGGTATGGCTTCACCTCAGCTCACTAACACGTTAACCAACATTATTTATTATGGTCAGCACACAAGGCTACATGCTAGGCACATTAGGCCTTTAAGCTTTTCATGTTACAAACCCAATCCCCAAGACTTCGGCTTCATATCCATCACAATGGCTCACTGGGAACTATTGCTAGCGATATCACTATCGTTCAGTGATATCAACAAAACCTCCTTTTCTATTGTAACTTCGGGTGTTTCCTGGAGTGAACCTCCAGTACTCCTTGCAATAACCTGCAGCACTCAAAACCCTAAAACTATTCATTTTTTCCAGTCTTTTTCGGCATGCAAATCAACATCACAAATCTGAACCAACTTATCGTAGATGGGCTTCACACAGCATGTCTATGTTCGTATAGTGATCTGAACTCTATATGAAATTTTTATCGGGATACTCTATATCAACCTGTTGAAAGACTCACCTCCCACTAATTAGTGGAGGTACTCTCATGCAATTATGTCAAATACAAGGACTAGCATTCCCTAATGTTTAGAAAGAGAATTGTTACCCTTGAAGATCGTTTTGGTGCCATGATATTGTAGTTGATCCAGATGAAAAGGCTCACAATGCTTTCCTCTCTGTGGATCT
This sequence comes from Platanthera zijinensis, assembly GCA_039513925.1. NCBI lineage: Eukaryota > Viridiplantae > Streptophyta > Magnoliopsida > Asparagales > Orchidaceae > Platanthera > Platanthera zijinensis. The sequence continues at coordinate 120,296,827 of CM077081.1, read as the reverse complement.
ACCGTTGGCTCACAAATCCAAGATTAAAAGCTCCTTTAATGGCTGACAACCAACCCACTTCTTCCTCCTCCTCTCCTTTACTTTTCTCTTTCCTCATTCTTTTCTTATCTTGAAGAGAGAGTGAGAAAGAGAGAATGAGAAGAAAGTTCACTCTTCTACCACTTAATGTTCTCAGGATTAAACCCAGCCACAAGATCTCTAAGTCAAAAGAAATGGATGGACTTATTTATGTTGAGAGACCTATTTAAACATTATCGTGATATTGTTATTACCACAAGATATCTCTAGCAGTGGTCTCTTGAATAAGTCAGCGTCGCTCAACAGCCGCTTCACAACTAACTGACACATGGCCATTTACCATGTGGCATACTATCGCCACGCAATACCACTATCGCCAGTGTTAGCAAATCGACTTCATCATTTTGTCTACTACATCATTTTGTCGACTATATCAGCCTGACAACTATTGTCAGCGATATCGCTATCGCCAGTGTTAGCACAAAAAACCAAACTTTGTTGTTTTTCAATAGGGAAAACTAGAGTGTTATAGTAGGAACTTGGTGAAAACCCTAGAAAGAAAATGTCACTACTGCTCCAAGTAGCCCCTACCTCTCCGTGGTGTCATGGGTTTGTAAGGTATAATCCACTGCCTACCTTGTCTTCTACTAGCCAGTTGTAAATATGCTAAATAAAGAACACTTATCGTGTCGCACAAACATTACTGCTCTACATTAACTGATGATCAAATGGAAAGTGCAGATACCTTCCTTTCGAGGAGTAGGGATGCTTTGATAAATTGAGTACACTAACTCTACTATCATGCGATAACCTTACCATTGGCAATAGCTTACTTGAAATTTGTATAAAACCTTTTTTCTTTCTCCTTGGTGAGACAGGCACTCGATAGGATTTCCAAGAAGTCTTTGAAGCAAGGAACTGCTGACTAAGATGAAAAAAGAGAGAATTTGCACCCTCTTGTTTAAGAAAGAAGATCTCCATAGATTTCAAGTATGAATGACAATCTGAAGATGATAGAGCGCCCAAGGAATGAGAATCACAAGCGTCATTTGCTCACCGCCTTTGGAGAACAACTTTTGATGGAGTATCTATTTTCTTTCTTTGATCTACTTCTTATCTTGATTTGTATTTCTCTCTTTCGATTGTATTGTGTCACGAGAGAAATTGTCTAGGGAGGACGTCAGAATCCGGGGAGGATTCCATAAGAAATTATCTGATGATGACATCATAATCCGGACAGGATTCCATGAGAAATCATTTGGGGAGGATGTCTAGACCAAGGAGGTCTAGGTAGGGATAGAAGACCTTCAGGGAGAATAGAGAGAGCTGGCTAAAAGGCCTTCGGGGAGAATGGAGAGAGCCAATCGGCCCTCAAGTGAAGGGTTGGTATAGAAACCAAAAGAGTATTTCTATTCATCGCCCACAATCTTTGGCATCATGGAGATTAAGAATTTATAATTGTAAACATTACTTTAATATTCTGAAGAATTTATGTTTTCATGCTTTGATTTTTAATTACATCTGAATATTGCTGGTTTTCTGAAGTCTCAAGCATACGAACACTGAAGCAATCATCTATCAAAGAAAATACAACTTTTGTCGATGCCACTGACGCCCTGCACTAGCATCTAGAAAGCGTATTACTGCTGAGAAAAGTTTTAAAAAGGCGCATAAATGTTGCAAGCCTTATTCAACCCCCTCCCTCTAAGGTTGGCCATATATCCAACATTACCGCTAATCGGTAGCTTTCTGGAATCGAGAAATCAACAACAAATAGCCTTTAAAAGACTATGAAAATATAGCTATATTTTCCCAAATGGCTCTAAATCCTCCAGATCATCCCTATTCTGCCTCCACTCAAAGTTAACACAACCACATAACTAGATCGAGCCATATGCTATGATTCTGGCTTTACACAAGTGAAACTAAAAGGAATAATACCTAAAGAATAAGCAAAAGATTCATGTGCATCCAAGAGACCGGGAGAAGGAAGTTGTTACACTTGGAGCAAGAGTCAGATTCATAGAAACTTGTGATACTTGTAGAAGAATCACAATGACCCAATGGCTTCCTTTCTAGTGACGGTGCTTCGATCAAAACGTCAGAGCTCAGACAACTCTTCTTCCTCAATGGTATGAAGCACCATATTTTTCGCTCTATCTCTAACCTAGATCCAAAATGTAGGGAAGATAAGGAGAATGGCTAGATATGGTTCGACTTCCCTATTTAAACATTCAGGTGCACCACTATGGCCATCCGGTGGGGCCTTCATGGAGATCTACTGGCTAAAATTACTGGATTAAAGTTTGTCTGCTACCACATTGCGGTAAGTGATGGACGACTATGGTAAGTGCATTGGTCGTCCAAGTAATATAAAATGAGTGATCCCTAAGTATAAATCTCGAAGGAATGCAGGTTGGGGCATGTGATTCTATTGTTTAGAAAATTAATTATAAGGATTCAAAAATGGAGCTTTGAAATTGGCTTGGTGATTTACAAATTAAAAGGAACTAAAACTAAACTAGGCAGGTCACAAGCACTGTATCAAAAGGTGGATGGAAACTACATAGGACACTATGAACTACTTCGTGAGAAAGATAGAAGATTAAGCAAGCAAATGGGGTGGAATCACCGGCGGAATTGAGGGTCGCAAACCCCTTCTTGCAAAACATGCCACTATAAATTTCTAATGCGGAAATCCAAACAATGCAGCGATGAAATGGAAGGTAAATGGTGGTGCAACCTCATACACACATAAACCACAATAATTTCAAAGACATGAAATTAATCATTACAAAGGAGAGTTTAGTGTGCATCATCTAATAACATTAGAAATGAAACATCAAAACAATAACAAAGAGTAAAGGTGACCGAGATACAATCGTGGTCGAAGTCTCGTCACGGCTTCTCAGAAGGAATTGATGGGGCATGACTCCACGTACTTACTCGGTCCATGACTGATGTATGAAGAATAAGAGGGCTCTGGCCTCCTCTCATTTTGTTGGGTACACGTAAAAATGTGTACCAGATTTGGAGAAGCCTCCCCTTACTCAATGATATACATCAGTTTGTATTTGATGGGATGTTTGAGTTTCATTGTGCAGGTATAATGTTTGCAAGAAAATTCTCTAAGTACAAGTGTAGACACTTGTGAAGAATTTTGTCGACACCCAGAAGTTGTGTCAACACTAGAAGTAAGGCCTGTGTCAACACCTAGGCATTGTGTCGACACCTGAAGAAGAAGTTGTGTCGACACCCAGAATTTTGTCGACACCTGAGGCAGGAATTGTGTCGACACCTGAAGCAGAAGCTGTGTCGACACGCAGGAGTTATGTCGACACTAGAAGAAACGCATGTGTCGATACCCAAGAATTGTGTCGATGCCTGAAGAAGGTTTGTGTTGACACACAGGACTTGTGTCGACACACACTCAACGCCATCTATCAGCAATAGCTATACTGAGTCTGAAGGGCTTGTGTCGACATAAAGGACTTGTGTCGACACAAACTCAATGACGTTTGGACAACACTCAACTCCATCTATCAGCAATAGCTATACTGAGTCTGAAGGGCTTAAGTCGACACACACTCAACGATGTCTAGACATACACTCAACTCCATCTGTCTGCATCAGTTATGTCGAGACCAGGAGCAGTTGTATCGACATACGGGACTTGTGTCGACACATACAAACAGAAGCTGTGTCGAAAAGCAGAAGAATGACTGTGTCGACACATTGAGTGTTGTGTCGGCATCATCAAGGCTTGTGTCGACACTTAGTCTATTTGTGTCGACACATATGAAGTAAATTGCTAAGTATTTCCTGCTGAGATATAAATTCATTGCAAAATCAGTTGTCACGGCTGAATACTTGACAGCTGTCATAAACAACAAGTCTGACACCTTTTTTAGAACTGTTACAAGGTTGTTACAAACTGGATCAGCCGATAACCATTGAGAAACTCTATATAAAGGACTGATCCATGACAACCAAAGTAACTAAGCAAGAAATTATAGGGGAACGAACCAACACAGAACCAGAGAGAGAACACAACAATAAGAAAGGGGGAACCCTTAAGAAGGCAGATCCTGAACAGTCTGCAAAGAAAGATTAAGATCTATTTCTGAATCTAAGAAGGGAGCTGTCTGAAGATCAACTTCTACTCCAAGTCAGATCAACCTCATTTTGTTCAATCAAGAAGCTTTGAAAAATCCAAGTCAGGTTGGATCTGAAGTATACAGTTTATTCATGAACTGATCAAGAAGCTAACATCAATTAAGAGCTATTTTTGGGTGAAATTTCTATACAACTAAATCTTCTTTTTCCTTATAAGATCTTCTTAGTTCTGAGTTGTAAGCCTGTGTATATAAAAGCTGAGGTAGGGCTGAGAGCCTGAGGTGTAGGACTTGTGAAAGTCTGAGTTGTAAGCCTGGTGATAAAGGATGAGGTAGGGTTGTTGCCTGAGGTAGGGTTCTTGGGAAGAATCTGAGGTAGGACTTGTATAATTCTAAGCTGTGGGAACCTGTCAGGTTCTTAGGTGTAAGATTTATGGATTTGAGTTAGTGTAAGGAAGTTAGGCTGAATCAAGTTCTCTACTGGATAGGCGAAGGGGGGAAGTGGATGTACCCATAACTTGGGGAACCACTATAAATCTGGTATACTATGATGTGCTGTGATTATTGTGCAGTGAATTGTATTATCTGTGCTAAGTTAGAACAAGATAATTGCCTAAAATTTATTAAAAAAAATTAGAACCTATTCACCCCCCCCTAGGTGTCTAGGCTCTTGAAATCAAGTCTTTCAAGTGGTATCAGAGGGATGTTACTCAAAGATAGACCTAATAGTCTGAGTGAATCTCCAAGGCAATTAACAAATTTCAAGAATTGGTTCAAATGAGAATCAAAAGGAATTTTGATCTATGAAACTGCCTATCTGTAGGAAAGAATGCTTTGGCATATGGAAGGAAAGGGTCAGGTTGTTCATGGAAGAATCTGATCCAAGAATCTACATCATAGTACAAGAAGGTCCCTTTATTCCAATGAAGGTATCAACTCTGGATGCAAATGTTAAAACCCCAAAGAGTTATTCTGAAATGACCAAGGATGAGATCATCCTAGCAACATTAGACAAAAGAACACAAAACATTATTGTATGTGTTATAGATGATGTCACATTTCAGAATCTGGTGCATTACAAAACCTCTAAGGAGATGTGGGACACCTTGATTGTCTACATGGAGGGAACTGAAGAAGTTAGAGAAGACAAGAAATCTATGCTGAATCAAGAATATGAGACCTTTTGACAAGCCAAGTCTGATAGCATAGCTGAATGTTACTAGAAGTTCTTCAGGATAGTAAATGAGTTGATGACCTATGAAAGAGTATTCAACATATATGAATTGAATGACAAGTTTCTCATATCACTAACAAAGGACTGGGACACAAAGATATGTGCCATCAGAGAGGTGGCCATGCTTGCTGATAAACCTCCACCCATACTATTTGGAAAGCTGCTATCCTATAAAATGCAGCTCACTGCCAGAAAAGTGGAGGAGAAAAGCAGTAAGTCTGAGTTCAAAGAGAAGTCAGTAGCCTTCAAGCCTGAAGGCACAAGAAAGAGTAGGAGAAAGTCTCCTTCTCCACCCAGAAGGAGTGCTGAGGCAGAAGAAGAGAATCCTGACAGCAACACATCAGTTAGCCACACATCTGATGAGGACTTTGTTGCCTTTACATGGCAGTTTCAAAGGTTTATGAAAAATAAGAAATGGAGAACTAGACCATCAACATCCTTCTCCAAGGATGATTATTACAAGAAAAAGAAGACTCCCAAGGAGGACAGGTATGCCTCAAAACCTAGTAAACAAACTAATTCTAAGATTGTTTGTTATTGCTGCAACAGGTATGGACATGTCATAGCTGACTGTCCTGATAAGAGGAAGGAGTCTAAAGACAAGAAGAAGCATCAAGCAAAAGACAAGAAGGAGAAATCCCTTATTGCTCAGAAGCAGAAGAGTTGGACAGACTCTTCATCATCAGATTCAGGAGAAGAAGATGATGCAGAAGCATATGTTGGGTTGTTCTTTACATAAGAAGATTCTGGGGAATTAAAATTCCAATAAATGTTGAACTCCATAAATGGAGTTGAAGACTATTGCTGTAGAGGGCTGATGGCTCTATCAGAAAATGATTAGTGCTAGGATCATCCTGTTCCAAGTAAGGTATATAATTCTCCCTTAGCTTCTGATAATTTTACTGGATCAGAATCAGTAGCATCAATTTTAAGAGAAGTGGATGGTTCTGATTCTGAGGGGGATGTACATTAACTCATTAATGAGTATGGTGGGTTGTTGCAAGCTCTGGAGAGAAGCAAGTTTCTTGTCAAAGAGTAGGTCAAGGAAATTGAATCTCTTAAGCAGGTTGCATCAGATTCAGCAAAGATGTTGGATTTGAAATTGAATGAGGTTGCCAAACTGAAAAACATAACTGTTATTCAGATGGGCACAATCACCTTCAAGGAAAATCACATCAAGAATCTGGAGGCAAAACTTCTGAAAGAAAAGGAGTTAGTGGCTAAATTCTCTAAGCTAAAGTCTGTCTTGCCCTTAATAGACAATTTCTATTCTCAAAAAGGAATGACAGGTCTAGGCTTTAAGGGAATAACAAGGGCCACCAATTCTCATAGAAAAGGCAAAGCACCAGTTCATCCACTAGCCTCAAAGCCCTCTATCTTTATTAGGAAATTTATGCAACACACAAACAGGTATGATCATGATATTACTCATGGTCACTGTGAGTATGGAGATCTCATTGGAAAGGGTGTATATACCACTAAGCCTCTCTATAAGGAAACTCATCAGGTTCTTAAGGAATCCTTGGGGTTTGCTGCTCCAGCACCTACACTTAAAAATACTGCTTGCAACCAAGTTATGAAGTCTGTACCTAAGAGAAGGTACAATAGATTTGATTGTTGGTGTTGTGGTAAGGTGGACCACTTTTTCATAGATTGTTGGTTCAACACAAGTGTTAAGAACAAGAACAACTAACCTGTCAGAAAAGCTGTAGGTAAGCATGATAGATTTCAAACTAACAAGGACCTAGGACCCAAAAACAATTTGGGTTCTGAGGATAGGTAAATCTTTCTTTGATGGAGGTGAATCTAAGTGGCCATACCCCTATATAGTACTTGGATAGTGGATGTTCCAGGAACATGACTGGAACAATAAGAATGTTGAGGGACTATGCACCCATAGAGAATGGACCAAAAGTAATCTTTGGTGGATCTGAAAAAGGAATCATCAAAGGATTTGGTAACATTTCTAGTAATTTTATTACTATCACTCTAGTGGCTTATGTGAAGGGTCTGAAACATAACCTGATTAGCAAAAGTCAGCTTAGTGATCTAGGTTATGATATCTCTTTCCTCAAAGGGGAGTGCCAAATAAGGAGGTCAAGTGATCAAGAGATCATTCTGACTGGCACTAGTAAAGGGAATGTATATTGTCTTAACCTTGATTGTGAGTATAACATCTCACCCATTTATCTAGTTGTAGGTGAGAAAGCATCACAGTGTGTCCAATGGCACAAGAGGTTGGCTCATCTAAACTATAAGTCAATAGGACAGTTATTCAGTATAGGGGTAGGGAGGAATGGTCTTCAAGTCAAGTGCTTTAAAGAGGGTGTGTGTTCAGCTTGCCAAAAGGGCAAACATAATAAGTCCTCTTTCCATGTACTTGATACCAAATATTCAATGAGATGTCTATATCTCTTGCATATGGATTTGTTTGGTCCTATGCTAGTTCATAGTCTAGGTAGAAAAGTATACACATTAGTTATTGTGGATGACTATTCTAGATTCACATGGGTTTTCTTCTTGAGGTAGAAATCTGAAACCTCTACTGTTTTCCAATCCTTTGTTAGACAAATTCAGAATGAATTTAACAATTCAGTGGTCAAAATCAGAAGTGACCATGGAACTAAATTTCAGTCTAAGTGTATGACAAAGTTTTGTGAAGAACTTGGGATTCATCAGGAGTTATCCTCACCTAGAACACCCCAGCAAAATGGAGTTACTGAAAGAAAGAATAGGACTCTAATTGAGGCAAGTAGAACACTACTTAGTGACACTACTCTCCCTGAGTACTTCTGGGCTGAGGCAGTAAATATTGCATGTCATGTACTCAATAGAGCCTCCATCAATAAGAAACATAAGATGACTCCCTATTAGATTTTGAAAGGCAAAAAACCAAACATTTCCTACTTTAGAATCTTTGGTAGCAAGTGTTATGTCCTAGTTAATGGTAAGCACTACCAAACTAAGTTTGCTACCAAATCCTTAGAAGGGATATTTGTTGGGTACAGCAATAATAGTAGGGCATACAGAATCTGTAACTTGACTACACAAGTTGTAAAAGAATCTGTCCATGTAGTATTTGATGAGTCTAAGTTGATAAATAGTGAATTGTCTAGCTCTTCAAGTGGTTCTACAGGTTTAAAGGACAGGCTAGACAAGCTGATTATTAATGAAGAAGCACCTGCTAAGCTAGATGAAGAAAAGTATGCATGCTATCTAGGGGGAGAACAAGACTCACTGGATGAAGAAGATAATGAGGAGCATCAGGTTGAGGAAAATGAAGAAGGTCAAGAGGTTATTTCCTCCAGCAAGAAGACACCTGAAGGATCATCCAGCTCATCAAATCATTGGTGATGCAAGTCAATATGTAATAACATGGAGCAAGAGCATGAACACAGTTTTATGTTCAAGTTTCTTGTCACAGATAGAACCCAAGAATATTGAAGAGGCCATGCTAAACACAAAATGTATTGATGTTATACAAGAAGAGCTGAATCAATTTAAAAGATGTAAAGACTGTGAACTGGTTCCTAAACCAAAGGACCACAATGTAATAGGAACAAAGTGGATCTACCGAAATAAACCTTATGAGAATGGCACCATAATCAAGAACAAGGCAAGGCTGGTAGCAAAAGGCTATAGGCAAGAAGAAGGGATTGACTTTGATCAAACCTTTGCCCCAATGGCAAGGCTGGAAGCTATAAGGTTGTTCTTGGCCTATGCCGCCTATCAAGGTTTCAAGGTATATCAGATGGATGTAAAGTCAGCATTTATGAATGGTTACATAAAAGAGGAAGTCTATATTGAACAACCCTCTGGTTTTGTAGACTCTCACTATCCTAACTATATATATAGACTTAGGAAAGCTCTATATGGTTTGAAACAAGCCCCTAGTGCTTGGTATGAAATTTTGTCTGCTTTTCATATTGAGAATAAATTATCTGGAGGAAAGATAGACAAAACTCTATTCTTTAGGGAATATAAAGGCAAGATCATCCTAGTCTAGATATATGTTGATGACATTATCTTTGGATCTACTGAAAATAACCTTTGTAGAAAGTTTGCCAAACTTATACAAGGGAAGTTTTAAATGAGCAGTATGGGTAAGCTAAAGTTCTTCTTGGGACTTCAAGTTAGACAGACTGATGATGGATTGTCCATATCTCAATATAAGTTCACCAAGGAGTTGATTAATAAATATGGAATGGACTCAGCCTCCATCATGAAAACTCCAATGGGAACAAGTATGCCTATAGGCAAAGATGAGGCAGGGAAACCTGTTGATGAGTCTTTGTATAGAGGGATAATTGGCTCTCTACTCTACTTGACTGCTAGTAGACCTGACATCATGTATGCAACATGTGTCTGTGCTAGGTAACAAGCATGCCCAAAGAAATCTCATTACACTATTGTTAAGAGAATTTTGAGATTTATTAAGGGCACACCTAATCTAGGTCTTTGGTACCCTAAGAATAGAGATTTCTTACTAATAGGCCTTTCAGATGCAGACTTTGCAGGGTGCAAAAAATACAGGAAGAGTACCACAAGAACTTGTCAATTCCTAGGTGAAAGGCTGGTGTCATGGAACAGCAAGAAGCAAACAAGTGTAGTTATCTCAATTGCTGAGTCAAAATATATAGCTGCAAGCAGCTGTTGTGCACAGTTAATGTAGATAAAGCATCAACTTGAAGACTATGACATCAAGGTAAGTAGAATTCCACTATTCTGTGATTCTACTAGTGCTATTTCTATTGCTAAAAACCCTATTTCACACAGTAGAACTAAGCATATAGAAATTAAGTTTCATTTCATCAGAGAATATGTGGAGAAGGAAGATACTAGTCTAGAATTTGTGAACACAAATAATCAAATTGCTGATATTTTTACAAAACCTTTGGATGAAACTAAATTCAATTATTTTAAAATTGAATTAGGAATGAGGAACCTAGAATAGGTTAGCACAAGCTTTCCTAAGTAGAATATGTAAGCATAAAATTTCTCAGGAAATTTGGATAAGTAAGAAAGTTTGTGTTGACATAAGCAAATTGTGTCGACACTCTCAGTATGTTGAGTCAACACATACATAGTATTTGTGTCGACACAAGAATTGGTGTCGACACACTCTGTCGAGACTTGACTAGCCCGTGTCGACACTGACCCAAGTATGTCGACACATAGACATGTCGACTAAAAATAAGTTTTGTCAAGACCTAAGTATTTTATGTCGACACATGTAAAACTAAGTCGAATAGTATTATGACTAAGTTAGGCATGTCTTTTGACCAACCCTTTACCAATAGACTATAAATAGGGGGAGACAAAATCTGGTCGACTACGCCTTCAGATTTCTCGACTCTAGACCTTGTGTCGACATAGATATTCACCTCTCTTCTCTTCTTTCACTCTCTCTCTCTCTCGTCAATGGCGCCCCACCAGGATGACAAGGTGAAAGTACTGGAATTCTACTATGGACACTGAGGGAAAGAAGATCAAAGCAATAGTTCAGGATTCAAGAGTAAAACTCACACTTAAGACAATCAGGAAATCACTCCATCTTTCCAAGATTACAGATGATGATGAAATAGTTCCATCCATGACCAAAGATGCACTAAGTTGGTGCGGGTTGAACCCTAATACCAAAGTTGGATCATCAATTACCAGAAAGGGGATGAATTCCCAAGGTAAGTTTCTTTCTGAAATCATAGGCAAGGTAATTCTGTACAAGACTGGTGGACATGACAGAATATCTGCCTACATGTTCAACCTAATGACCAAAGTCATATAAAATGTAAAAACAGACTGGTCATCAGTAGTGTTTGATAAAATCCAAGAAGGAATTAAGAAGCCAAATCTGGGTAGAATCCTAAGCTTGTGTTTAGCTTTAACAATACCAGATATTATGAACCAACTGCCAGGATCCAAGATAAACCATATGAGGAGGATGGACATGAGAATTCTATCCAGATGGGATAGTGTTGGGTATTGTATCCACAATATACCTTATTTGAAGAAGCCCCTGTACAAGCTAATATGAATTCACAATGTATTTGACAATCTTCTGTTAACTTGTGCTTGTAGCTATTATATGCTAAGTACACACTAATGTCAGGGTACAGTAGGTCAATATACACGGGTCTGTCCAATGTAATCCCTCGTTGAGTAGATCAGTATGTTGGCGCATGTGTGCTCTCTCTATTGGAGTGTACTTATTCTCAAGTACAGGGCTAAGATAGATCAAGAGCAGAAGAGGAGCAAAGATGGGTCAAAGACCAAGTTCATGGGAAGGAAGAGGAAAATCGTCTAAGTCAAAATCGACGGGAATCACTAAGTGATTCTCGCCGATTCGACGGGAATCACTAGTGATTCTCGTCGAATCGTCGAGAATCAGCCAGTGATTCCCGCCGATTTTATCTGGCTTACTGTCCTCCTTCAAGAATTCTGCTAAGGTAGAATTGACGGGAATCATTAACTGATTCTCACCGATTCGTCGAGAATGACGTTGCATTCCCGCCGATTCGTCGTGAATGACCTTGCTTTCTCGTCGATTCCCTCCGGATGACAAGAGTTTCAACTGGAATTCTGCCAAGGCAAATTCGACGGGAATCATGAGTGATTCTCGCCGACTTCGACGGGAATCACCAATGATTCTCGAAGAATTTTCCTTAGGAAAATTTGCTCTATTCGCTGGACCGAATCAAGAAGCTGTGCGTTGTTTTGACCGGAACTAGGGCTTCTTTTTGGGGGCCTCACAACGGTCATTTAGGGTTATTCTACAGTATTTATACTCGCGTATTTTGAACTTACGCAGTAGCGATTCACGAAAAATCAAAAGCAGCCGTGCGTGACCTAGCCGATCGCGGAACACCACCGCTCGCCGTCGCCGCTCGCAAGGTAGTCGTTGCTGCAGATCTCAGATCATCTTTGATCTCCCGACGACAGAACCGAGGCTTGTATAGCGTCTCATGCTTCTCTCTCGAGATCTCTTGTCTCTCAATTTGTTGAACAAGGATAGTTCTTCATTCCGAATCGATTGAGATGACTAATCCGAGTGAGATCGTTGGTAGAATTTGCTTGCTTCGTCAAGAAGTTTGGATCTACAAAGCATCGCCGTCGTATTCACTTGCCGCCGCCGATCTTGTCAAGATCCTCTCCAAGATAGTACTCCGGTCGTGGACTCATCATCTTCATCAAGAACTCTTCAACGAACGAAGAGGGACATCGGGTTCTCCATACATGTAGTTTGTATTTCTTGTATATTCTATTTTTGTTTTGTTGTAAAGGAATATTGATTCCTAGTTGTAAGGGTTGGGTGCAACCCGTGGTGGAGGATTAGTGACTCCTTTGGTTTGAAGGGTGCCTTCCGTAGTGTGAGGATTGGATTTCAATCCGTTTGGTGAAGTGACCGAGTCGTCCCTTGGTGGGAGATAGGTCAAAGGGGGAGAGTGGACGCACCCAAATCGGGGCACTATAATTGATTGTGTGCTTTTCTGTGTTGTGTTTGTTTAATTATGCAGGTTATTTAAATTCCGAAAAAGACTGCAGTTCACCTATTCCCCCCCCTCCCATAGGTGGAATTAGTTGACACTAAAGACTTTCAAGTGGTATTAGAGGGAGGTTACTCGTCAATAAGGTTAACACCTTGAGTAAGATCCCATGTCTAGTGTCAAGAAGAAAACAAGACTCAAGCATGGAGCTATACTCTGATGTCTCTCCTCTGAGACTCCCTGCCTGCACAATGGAGTATTATCCCATCTGGAAGATGATAGTTATGTTTCATCTGGAGGCCATTGACCCTCGCACATCATTTATTATGGAAGAGGGTCCCTTCATTCCCATGCAGGCTTCCGGATCTGGAAAAGATCTCCTAATCCCCAAGAGTCCCGAAGAGATGTCTGAGACTAAGCTCTCACTTTTCAACCTGGACAAGCTGATTCATCAGATCATCACAGATGTCTGGTCTGGATCATCTCGTTCAAGATTGGACAAGTGTAGGACTGCAAAGTCTATGTGGCAAACTATCTCTTACCTCATGGAGGGATCGGAGACTGCTGGGACTTGATGCCTGCAAGAGGATGAAGCATATGTGGGGGTCCTCATCTCTGAAGATGAATGTCAAGAACAACTTCTCAATATCAGGGCTCCGGTATCTCTATCAGAGACTGAAGAAGAGAATGAGGAATGTTGTTGTGATGAAGCTGAAACCTCAGTCTCAGCTGACCACAACTCCAACCCTGATAAGCACGATCAGGATAAGGTATCTTCCTCTTCCTGCTCTCTTCCTCATGTATCTCCTGAAGACAGGAGAAGTTCAGAGGTTTGTCCCTCTTTTGATGCTAGGGAAATAGACAGTTCCAATCAAAAGATTGAAACTCTTGATTCCCTTCGTAGTGCCCTTCAGAAGAGCAACTTACTTGTGGAGAAACAAGCTATGGAAATTGCTCAGTTGAGGACCATGATGGATCTCCAATTAGAATCCATCAAGGTGAAGGACTCAAAGATCTCGGATCTAGAGTTTTCTCTAGAGACCGAGAAAAGGATAGTATCTAATTTTTCCAAGATAGATGTTATTAAGAGAAAGGGAGAAGCCGGGTGGATCTCGTGAATCATAAATTCGTAGAGAAATGGGGAAACTGTGTTCAGACCCCCCACACCGGGCAGGAAGGGCACACATTATGCTTTCAGGTATGACCATAAGAACAACTATAGTCACTGCAATAGTAATCAGCCCTCATGTGGAAATACCCATAGTGTAAGAGCTGTTATAGCTACCCATTAGGGAATACACAAGGCTCATTATGAACCTTTTGTATTCACGGCCTCAGTCCCAACTCGTCATGAAAGTGCAGGAACCAGCTCTCATAGTAACTCTCACCACCCTAGGGCACAGGGAAAGGGGGTTGGGAAACATGTAGCAAGTACCCATGGGGCCCTCGGATGTGTGCAGGATGAAAAGAAGACACCACCTCCCAGGCCTCATGACACTCACCACATGTTCTCCATCCACCCTCCCTCATGTCTCGGTGGAAAGGGCAAATCTGTGAGCAGAACCTGCTCTGCCCCTGTCAGACTTAAGATCATGACTAACTCAGTCAGTAAATCTGGTCAAAAAAGGAGATGCAACATTCATGAGTGTTGGTGATGTGGCAAAGTGGGTCACTTTGCCATAGATTGTTGGCACAATCCTTCTGTGCCAAGGGCAAGGGTATGTCCACTTCCTTTGGCTAGAGATAGCCTTCCTGACAGAAATCCTATAGGAAGGCATTCAGTAGTTTATGCTGACAGTAACCTAGGACCCAATGCATATTGGGTTCCTAAGGTAAGGTAATTCATTTTTGCAGGATAGTCTTGATTCCCGTGAACATGATGGGACCTAGACAAGAGATGTTCCAGGAACGGTATGGAACAAATATATGGAGTAAGAGATAATGCTAACTACAATGGCCTACTTCAACTGGATACCTGTTGTACTTCAAATAGAGGATCTGAATGATCAACTTAATGATCCCAGGTACGCGCATTCAGTTTCGAAAATTGAATCGCATTACATATATATTTATATATATATATCCAGACAAATATGTAGATTCTCTCTCTAAAATAAATATACATAGATATATATATACACCCACCTGATGGTAGGACACGAGAGCTAATAAATGTATGATTCTTAGCTTGGAATCTGATGAATGGTTTATATATCTGTGAAAAGTAGCAAACAAAGGACTAAAGTAGCGAACAAACGACTAGAAAACAAGCCAGAACTTTGAATAATTAAAATTTTATTATCCAAAAAGATATCATTTACAAAGGTATGGCCTCCCTTTTATAGAATGGAGGAGAGAGGATAGAATACAAACTAACAATGTGGGACTAAAGATATACATCAGATCCGGGCGGCTAGAACAACAGACCGGAACAGGCCGCGCGGTTAGACAATGTTCTAACCGCTCGGCAATACTAGAAGAGAGAGAGAGAGATGCGGTAGGAGACCGCTAGACCGCCCGGTTTCCAAGCCGCCGGAGATAAACCGTCAGACCGTCGTACACCACACAGCAACAGTCTGGATTCATCCACTCCGGACACAAACCGCCAGACCGCCCGGTCTACAACCCGCCAGGCTCAAACCGCCAAACCGCCCGATCTCATACTTCGACACTCCCCCTCAAGCTGGAGCATAGATATCAATCATGCCCAGGTTGTCACAGATGTGGAAGAAGGAAGTAGAAACCGGCTTGGTGAAGATATCTGCCAACTCTTTGTCGGAGGTGACGAACGGAGTGCAAATCTGTCTCTTCAAGACCTCTTCTCGGATGAAATGGCAGTCGACCTCTATATGTTTCGTTCTCTCATAGAAGACCGGATTTTTGGATATGTATATAGCGGCCTTGTTATCACAGAACATAGGCAGAGGATAGTCGTAGACCTCTCCTAGGTCAAGCATGAGAGCTCACAACCATTTTAACTCACATGTGGTTGACTTCATACTCCGGTATTCGGCTTTTGCACTGGACCTTGAGACAAATGACCACTTCTTGCTCTTCCAGCTCACAAGATTACCTCCAACAAATGTGCAAAAACCCGATGTAGATTTATGGTCACCATTATCATCCGCATAGCTTGAGTCTGAGTAGGCTTCAACTCTTAGATGACCATGCTTCTGAAAGAGTAGCCCTTTTCCTGGTGTTGCTTTGACATACTCTAGTATCTTCAAGGCAGACTGAAGATGACATTCCCTAGGAGCTTGCATGAACTGACTGACCTTGCCTATAGCATAGGCGATGTCGGGTTTGGTCACCGTGAGATAAATGAGTTTGCCCACCAGACGTCTATACCTCGTGGCATCGGATATAAGAGGTGAGTCATCTGTCCATGTTTTGTCCTCTCTAGTGGCCATGGGATACCGGGCCAGTTTGGCACCGGTCAATCCTGCCTCTTGTAGAAGATCAAGAGCATACTTCCGTTGGGAGAGAACAATGAGTCGGGCTTCCGAGAGATTTCTATCCCCAAAAAATATTTTGGGGAGCCCATATCCTTCGTGACTAGGTGTTGACGGAGGTGTTTCTTTGTCAAGTCCACCCCAGCCTGGTCATCGTCGGTAAGAAGAATATCATCCACATACACCGCCAAAACCACAAGGCCCAATACGGTTTTGCGAATAAACAATGAGTGATCGGCTGAACTTCTTGTAAAGCCAATGGCAGCCACAATGCCACTAAACTTGTCAAACCATGCCCGAGGGCTCTGTTTTAGGCCGTAGATGGCCTTCTTCAACTGGCATACTCGTGTCTCCCCCTGAGCAACATACCCAGGAGGTTGCTCCATATAGACGTCCTCCTGAATATCCCCATACAGAAAAGCATTCTTGACATCAAGCTGGGAAATAGCCCACTTCCTGTTGACGGCCACAGAAAGAAAAAACCCGGATGGTGCTGAGGCGAGCAACCGGGGAGAAAGTATCAAAATAGTCAACTCCATAAGTCTGAGTAAAGCCTTTGGCCACCAGTCGGGCTTTGTAACGATCCACAGTGCCGTCTGGGCGAAACTTCACAACGAACACCCAGCGGCAGCCAACCACATCAGTACCTACCGGTGGAGGAACAAGGGTCCAGGTACCCCTTTCAGTAAGAGTGGCGATTTCCTCATCCATGGAAGATTTCCAATGAGGAATAACAAGAGCCTCCTGGTAAGTACGGGGAGTGGTAGTAGCCGAGATAGCCAAAGCAAAGCACCTGCGAGAGGGAGTAAGCCGATCATAGGAAACAACAGCCGCAAGCGGGTGTTGGGTACACGCTCGCACCCCTTTGCGAAGGGCAATGGGAAGATCAAGGTCGTCTTATGCCTCAGGGACCGGAGCGTCCGTGGAGGAGAAAGCTGGCCCGGGACTAGAGAGAGACGGCTGCGGAGAAGAAGGAGGGGATATAATAGGGAGAGGAGGAGACGGAGGAGGAGATGATATAGGAGGGGAGATGTCGATATGCGTGGAAGGATCACAGAGAGATGGTGGAGAGTCAGAGACAGCAGGAGGAAGCGGGGATGGAGAAGAAAAGTAAGATGCATTTTCGAAGAAGGTGACGTCCGCAGAAACAAACTGTTTGCGCAGAACGGGGTCAAAGCAACAATAGCCTTTTTGAGTGGTCGAGTATCCCAAAAAGACACATTTTATGGAACGGGGGGAAAGTTTGTCACGGGTAGCAGACGGAGCATGCACAAAAGCCGTACACCCAAAGATACGGAGAGGAAGAGGAAATGGTTCCTTGCCCGGGTAGAGAATGGAGAAGGGGGTCTTGCCGTGAAGAACCGAAGAGGGAATGCGATTGATGAGATAGCAGGCAAGAAGAACAGCATAGCCCCAGTAGGAGCGAGGTACCTGCATCTGCGTCATTAGAGTGCGAGCGATATCGAGGAGATGACGGTTTTTACGCTCCGCCACCCCATTTTGCTGGGAGGTGTAAACACAGCTGGTCTGATGAATAAGACCATGTTGCATACAAAAAGACGAAAACTCATGACTGAGGTATTCATTAGCATTATCAGAGTGCAGTACTTTAATAGAAATAGCAAACTGAGTTTTAATCATATTATAAAAAGATTGCCAGACAGATAAGAGTTCAGAGCGATCTTTTAAAAGATACACCCAGGTACATCTAGAGAAATCATCAATAAAAGTTACGAAATAAGAACTACCCCGACCAACGGTGAGAGTAGGAGCAGGACTCCAGACATCGGAATGAATGAGATCAAAAGGGCGGGAGGAACCACGGCCTTGCTTCGGCGGGAAGGAGGAGCGGTGATGTTTGCCAAGCTGACACGCATCACAGTTGAGCGGAGGATTGGTCTGAGGTAAGTGGGGAAGAAGCTGACGAAGAATCCGAGGAGGAGGATGTCCAAGGCGAAGATGTCATTGAAGCAGATCAGTAGACGAGGAAGAGAAGGCGGACAGAGCGGAAACATTATCGAGGAAGTAGAGACCGCCGCTCTCAGTCCCAGTAGCAATCGTCCATTGGGTCCTCGGGTCCTGAAAACAAAGGATACCATGTGAGAAGTAGCGAACAAAGGACTAAAGTAGCGAATAAACGACTAGAAAACAAGCCGGAACTTTGAATAATTGAAATTTTATTATCCAGAAAGATAACATTTACAAAAGTATGGCCTCCCTTTTATAAAATGGAGGAGAGAGGATAGAATACAAACTAACAATGTGGGACTAAAGCTATACATCAGATCCGGGCGGCTAGAACAACAAACCGGAATAGGCCGCGCGGTTAGACAATGTTCTAACCGCTCGGCAATACTAGAAGAAAGAGAGAGATGCGGTAGGAGACGGCTAGACCGCCCGGTTTCCAAGCCGCCGGAGATAAACCGTCACACTGCCGGACACCACACAGCAACAGTCTGGATTCATCCACGCCGGACACAAACCGCCAGACCGCCCGGTCTACAACCCGCCAGGCTCAAACCACCAGACTGCCCGGTCTACAACCCGCCAGGCTCAAACCACCAGACCGCCCGATCTCATACTTCGACAATATCATCGATAATGTGTGACACTGGGTGTCAATCAGTCCGATGAAACTCAAGGGACGTGTGCCAGTAGTTGTAATGAAAACTGTACATTTTTGACTTACCAAGAAATACCCAGTGCTTATTTCTAGGGTTAACATCCCTTCGACTCGACTTAGCTATTCTGACCTGGAAATAAAAAGGGCAAAGTTTCAACATTCAAATCGACAACTCAAAGTTTCGAAATAAAAAGGGCAAAGTTTCGAAAGGTTCGAAATTCGAAACGGTCAGTAGAAACCGGCTATTCACAACGGAAATATCAGCTACCCCAGCTTTCGGAGGAGATAAATAGCGTAAACCACAGAAATCCCGACCCTTCGCATTTTGGACGCTGCGAAAATCTCGTCGACTCTGCGGAAACCTCGCCAGATCCCGTCGGTCGTGCGGAAACTCCTCCCGTGCTTCAGTCTCTCGGTGTTCTCATCGACTTCCCCTTGCCTCCCGATGACTCCAACTCCGTCGATTGTAGTCTGCCGCTGTCCTCTCTCCGTCAGATCGGTGCTCCCTTCTCCGGCATCTACTTGCCACAAAGTTCCTGCCGATTCTGCATTCCCTCTCTCTTTGTATCCCACTCCCATCGCCAGAAGTCCCGACGCAAGCCGACTAGGGACTCTCTCCACTCTGCGCAAGGGTAACGACCGTTCCTCCTTGTATCATACACTTATTTGTAACTTGTCTAGTTCCTAATCTAGAGATTGAGATAGAGTAAAGTCCCTTGGATGTCACTTATTTAGGTTTACAATGGCTCCTCGAACCACAGTCGGGCTCCTCAGGAGTGAGTTGGTTAGGACTGGCTTCGCCCATGCCTCCGATGAATTCAGGAACATAATCTTGATGCTTGAGCAAGCAGGGCTCTCCTTTATCCTTGAGCACCCGTGCAAAATTCTGGATAAAGAAGCTCTCGAATTCTATGCAACCACCAAGCTACGTCACGAGGACACCTTGATAAAAAGTAAGATTGCTGGACTAAGGATCAAGATGTCTGCAGCAAAATTATCGCGTCATCTGCAGCACAACAGCTTTGAACAAGAGGACCACCTGGATGAGAATGATCGTGCACGGACACTACTGTTCTGTGGATTAGCACGAGGGACAAAGGCCATCAAACGCAAGGACATGAATGAGGAAGGAAATCTCCTCTCTGATATCATTGGGAAGGTCCTGATCTACAAACCGGGCTCCCATGATCATATTTCAGGGGATATGTTCAAAATCCTGATGGCTGTGGTGTGTAGAAAAAGATACAACTGGGGGGCCATGTTGTTTGAAAAGATTAAAGATACCATACGAACTCCCAACTTTGGGAGAATCATCAGCCTGTACCTCAATCAAATGGACGGAGACAGGTTTGATATGAGTAAGGGAGTTCCTCTTCACTACTTAAAGAGGATGGACTCCAGCGTTTTTGATAGATGGGAGAGGAGAATTGTCCTAGGAGGTGCAGCTGAAGCACAGGGTGATGAAGATGACAAGGCTCCGGAGTACAGAAATCCCTTGGATGAACCTAGTGACGTTCCTGATCTGCTGCATGCAGGAACTGAGGGGGAGTCTTTCACCATTCCTTCTGATGCCCTCGGGATGGATGTCTCAGTTTGAGATCAAGCAGATGCCATTGCTAATATTACTCTGATCGCAAAGGATGCTGTGGATACCCTCTCTACCGATCAGGCTGACGAGGAGGAAGTGAAGGATGACATGGAGGATGATGCTGCTGATGAGGATGATGTGGATAATGTGGCCACTGATGATGTGAACAATGACCAAGCTGGAAATGGGATGGACATGAGGGAAATTGATGTTGACCTCCCCTCTGAGGAACAGGTTCCATTAAAAGTTCCTGATGAATCTGGTGCAACAATTGAGGGGGAGACCTCCCGACAGGGGATGATGAGTATAGAAAAAATGACAGAGGCTGCCCCAATCCCCCCTCAAGAGACTGTGAATCTATCCAGCTCCACCAGTGTATCTGCAGATGAAAATCTTGACTCCCAGAGTCCTATCCCCCCTGAGCATGACCAGGCCATTCATCAAGTTCATCCGCTAGGACCTAGCCTGGCAAATCACACGGTAAATATCATTCAAGGTATAGTGGATGAACTGAAGGCCTCTTTTGAACGATCTCACAACAAGGTGCTGAAACGAATTAAGCAATCTGAGGATCTGATGCTTAAAAATGTTGTGGAGATAAATCATAAGTTGGATATGATGGAACAAAAGTTTGAAGCTAAGTATGTAGAGGCCGCCACTGCCGTAAATCTTCTAATGCAAGGGCTTAAGAAGAATACAGTTATCTAGCAGTAGTAAACCAAAATGCACATGTTGTGACCAACAACATCAAGTTGTTCGATACCAACATGGTGGCACTCAACACAAATCAGACATCCCTGCTGAACGAGTTCACTAAGACTGTTAAGCATATAGATGAGTCACTGCATACCTATGCAAACTCCATTGCCCTAGAAGCCAAAAAGGGGGAGAATGAATATACAGCTAAGATGACAGGGCTAGAACAAATCATGGTCGACAACTTCATGCAGTCAAATAAGTATGTTTTTGAAAGCTGTCACGGGCTAGTTCAGCAAGCATCTGGTATACAAATTCCGGTTCCTCCTACTGATGAGGTTGCTACTGCTGCTGATGAGGTTGCAAGTGCTGAGGAAGTTCCCCTGAGTGAAGCTGATGCCAGAAAGGCTGCTAGGGCCACTATCAGAGCTGCTCACATGGCTATGTTTGATCAAGAGGCCATTGCAAAAGGGAAACGAAAACTTCAAGAAGGAACTTCCAAAGAGACTCCAGCTGAGATGAAAGTAAGATTGAAGGAAAGTGAAGTAAAGAATGAACGATAGAGCCCTACATCGAGGAGCATCATATTGGACACATTCATGTTACAACTGCGGGGAGAACTTGATCGAAATAAAGTGTATAGTCAGTATGAGTGGGATATGCACAAAGAGTATGAAGCTAAAATAAACATATTTTTCTGGACTAACACTGTGGAACATAAAGCTACTCCCCCCAGATACTACCCGAAGCCGAAGGAATTATTTGAGAGGCAAAGCAAGAAGTACATGGCTGAACAATTAAGAGAGGCTCAGGCAAAGGAGAGATAGAATTGGAATCTAAATTGACTTATCATTTTATATATGCGTGTGTATCTTTTCATGTATTTATATGAATAATTTTGGATATATTTATATGATCACATATTGACTAAATTGTTGTTCTGAATACGTTTATTATTCTGTGTCTTGTCTCGCATATTTTGTTATGCATTTTCTTCTGGTTGGTGTAATTCATCTTAGCTAGTAGGATTTTGGCTTCTTCAAATAGGGAGAGATTGTTGGGTATTGTATCCACAATGTACCTGATTTGAAGAAGCCCCTGTACAAGCTAAGATGAATTCACAATGTATTTGACAATCTTTTGTTAAGTTGTGCTTGCAGCTATTCCATGCTAAGTACACACCAATGTCAGGGTGCAGTGGATCAATATACACGGGTCTGCCCAACGTAATCCCTCGTTGAGTAGATCAGTGTGTTGGCTCACGTGTGCTCTCTCTATTGGAGTGTACTTATTCTCAAGTACAGGGCTGAGATAGACCAAGAGCAGAAGAGGAGCAAATATGGGTCAAAGACCAAGTTCATGGGAAGGAAGAGGAAAATCGTCTAAGTCAAAATCGACGGAAATCATTAAGTGATTCTCGCCGATTCGACGGGAATCACTAGTGATTCTCGCCAAATCGTCGAGAATCAGCCAGTGATTCCCGCCGATTTTATCTGGCTGACTGTCCTCCTTCAAGAATTCTTCTAAGGCAGAATCGACGGGAATCATTAATTGATTCTCGCCGATTCGTCGAGAATGACGTTGCATTCCCGCCGATTCGTCGTGAATGACCTTGCTTTCTCGCTGATTCCCTCCGGATGACAAGAGTTTCAACTGGAATTTTGCCAAGGCAAATTCGACGGGAATCATGAGTGATTCCCGCCGAATTCGATGGGAATCGCCAATGATTCTCGCCAAATTTGCCTTAGGCAAATTTGCTCTGTTCGCTGGACCGAATCAAGAAGTTGTGCGTTGTTTTGACTGGAACTAAGGCTTCTTCTTGGGGGCCCCACAACGGTCATTTAGGGTTGTTCTACAGTATTTATACTCACGTATTTTGAACTTACGCAGTAGCGATTCACGGAAAATCAAAAGCAGCCGTGCGTGACCTAGCCGATCGCGGAACACCACTGCTCGTCATCGCCGCTCGCAAGGTAGTCATCACTGCAGATCATAGATCATCTTTGATCTCCAAACGACAGAACTGAGGCTAGTATAGCGTCTCACGCTTCTCTCTCGAGATCTCTTGTCTCTCGATTTGTTGAACGAGGATAGTTCTTCATTCCGAATCGATTGAGACGACTGATCCGAGTAAGATCGTTGGTAGACCTTGTTTGCTTCGTCAAGAAGTTTGTATCTACAAAGCATCACCGCCGCATTCACTTGTCTCCGCCGATCTTGTCAAGATCCTCTCCAAGAGAGTACTCCGGTCGTGGACTCTTCGTCTTCATCAAGAACGCTTCAACGAACGAAGAGGTACATCGGGTTCTCCACACGTGTAGTTTGTATTTCTTGTACATTCTAATTTTGTTTTGTTGTAAAGGAATATTGATTCCTAGTTGTAAGGGTTGGGTGCAACCCGTGGTGGAGTAGTAGTGACTCCTTCTGATGGAAGGGTGCATTCCGTAGTGTGAGGATTGGATTTCAATTCGTTTGGTGAAGTGACCGAGTCGTCCCTTGGTGGGAGATAGGTCGAAGGGGGAGAGTGGACGTACCCAAATCGGGGAACCACTATAATTGCTTGTGTGCTTTTCTGTGCTGTATTTGTTTAATTGTGTAGGTTATTTAAATTCAGCAAAAGACTACAGTTCACCTATTCCCCTCCCCCCATAGGTGGAATTAGTTGACACTAAAGACTTTCAAGTATTGACCAAAGAGGTTTCTACTCCACAGAAACAGGTCAAGAAGGATAAGAAGAAGAAAGAAATAGTTCAACAAGCAGAATCCTTCAGTGATTCTGAAGAAGAGGAAGTCTTCTGTTCATATGAAGACCATCAACAATAAGAAGCTCAAGATCAAGTTGAGAGCAGTCATCACCCAAAGCAACAGATAGCCTTCACTCTAGGGGGAGAACACCCTGAACCAGCAGTACATGACACTGAACTATCTGAGCTGCCTGCCCAAGGGGGAGGCATTGTTGAAGCTACTCTAGAGAGTGAGTATGCTGCTGATACAGTGATGGACATTGTATCAGACATAAACAAAGAAGCATTGATCATTGCTGAGAAGGAAGCACGAGATGTGCAGATGAAAGAAATAGCTCAAGATGAGCAAGTAAGTATCTCATTTAAAGATCTTGATGTTCAGGGAGAACCTTTTGTTTCCCAAACTAATCTTGTTCCTCATGTTCAGTTGCAGTAGGATGTAACTATGGAAGAGCTGTTTCCTGATTTACCAGCAGCAAGGATTGAGGGGGGAGCAGCCACAAGTAGAAAAAGAAGCTTTTAGAACAGAGGGGGAGGAGCTACTGGATGCCCCAGTTAGTAAAGCAACTGTAGATATAGAAAGCTCATCTCAATCTTCTGATGATGCAGAAGCCTCCATGGCTAAAAGGATAAAACAGGTTTCTCTGAGGAAAAGGAGCTCAGGCTACAAGAAAGCCTTGCAAATAGTCACACCACCACCTGCTCCAAGCATGGACTTCAGTTCATGACTGTCCAACTGCAAGTTAAATTGGATGAACAAAGGCAGTTCTTAGAGAAATATGTGGATGAGTCAAGTAAAGAACTGCAGTTTCAGCTGGCTCAAGACATTAAATCCATCAGATTCGAAGTCAATCTGAATAAGTAAGAGATGACAGATTGCTTGCGCAAAGGAGGTAAGGCTGTAGTATATTTGGCTGAGCAACAACAACTGATAAAGACTGAAGTTGAGGACATTACAATCAAGCAATGATATATTTTAGAAAAACAATTCAGGTCAAATGAAAATCTCAAAGACTCCCATGAAGAAATTCTCAAAAAACTGGGAAGTATTTCTACTGATTTGAAAACTGAAATATCAAAGCAAATACAAGAAGATCTAGCTGCTGTCCAAACAGCTATTGGAGCCTCTCAAAAGACTATTTTTGATTACGTGACTAAATTCAAAGCCTACTACCAAGAAGGTACAGAATATCTAGCTGATCAAATAAGGTTTCAAAAGAATGATCGGAGAGATCATATAGCTAGAGAAGTCATAAAGGGGGAGAGAATGTTAGTCAAAGCCAGCTCTGATCATGCAAAATGGGTATATAATACCATAAGAACTACACTTGGATTTCCACCCCTATGTGAAGATGATAATACAACTGAGTCTGGTGTTCAACCTGCCTACATTGAAGGGGATCAGCCAGAGGTTGCACAGGTCATTTTTCCTCCACCTGATTTTGACATAGTCCAGCAAGAAGTTCAGCAAATGTATAGCCCTCCACAGGAGGCACAGAATATTATTATTGAAAAGGTAGAAATGTCAGAGGCTGCCAAGGAAGCTGAGAAGGAAGCACAGCTGTCCAAGAAAAGGTTTAGAGAACATGCTGAATTAAAGCCTGATTTTGAGCAGTGGAGCCCTACTTCCAGGAACATTATTTTGACTACCTGGAAAGTTGTGAAGGACAAGACATATGATAGAGGTAAATGGTATTCTGAGCAAGAGTAGAACAAGTATCAAGCCAAGTAAGAAGCCATTCTTCAGTACAGGAGGAGTGTAAAAGCTGGGAAGTTACCTGCTATTGCTCTGGAGCCTAGCAAGTACTTCCCAAAGCTTTTTCACTATTTTGAAAGGCAAAGGATAAAGGCTGAAGAACTGAAGAAGAAGGATCTGAAAGGAAAGAAACCAGCTGATGATATTGAACCTACTGTGCAGGCTAAGATCAGATCTGGGTAAAGAATTGTAATTAAGGAGCCTAGTCAATCTTAGGATTGATAGGCTAATGTCTAGAACACTGTAATCTTTTTTATGTTCTAAAGAAAAACATGTAAACCTAGAATTTTCTGATTAATGAATGAAATCAGTTTTAGTATTGATTTTAGTTGTTATCCTGCAGTGAAATGTATGTACATCTATTTTTCTGTGTTTTATTATGAGTGTTGTATATCTTTGACTAAGAGTTATGACTTCTATAAATAGGGGGAGATTGTTACGTACACTGAAAAATATGTACCAGATTTGGAGAAGCCTCCCCTTACTCAATGATATACATTAGTTTGTATTTGATGGGATGTTCGAGTTTCATTGTGCAGGTATAAGATTTGCAAGAAAATTCTCTAAGTACAAGTGTAGACACTTGTGAAGAATTGTGTCGACACCCAGAAGTTGTGTCAACACTAGAAGCAAGGCTTGTATCGACACCCAGGCATTGTGTCGACACCTGAAGAAGAAGTTGTGTCGACACCCAGAATTTTGTCGACACCTGAGGCAGGAATTGTGTCGACACCTGAAGCAGAAGCTGTGTCGACACCCAGGAGTTATGTCGACACCAGAAGAAAAGCATGTGTTGACACCCAAGAATTGTGTTGACACCTGAAGAAGGTTTGTGTTGAAACACAGAACTTGTGTCGACACACACTCAACACCATCTACCAGCAACAGCTATACTGAGTTTGAAGGACTTGTGTCGACACACAGGACTTGTGTCGACACACACTCAACGACGTCTGGACAACACTCAACGCCATCTATCAGCAATAGCTATACTGAGTCTAAAGGGCTTGTGTCGACACACGGGACTTATGTCGACACACACTCAATGACGACTTGACATACACTCAACGCCATCTGTCTGCATCAGTTATATCGAGACCAGGAGCAATTGTGTCGACACACGGAACTTTTGTCGACACATACAAACAAAAGCTATGTCGATAAGTAAAAGAATGATTGTGTAGACACATTGAGTGTTGTGTCGACATCATCAAGGCTTGTGTCGACACTTAGTCTATTTGTGTCGACACATGTGAAGTAATTTGCTAAGTGTTTCCTGCTGAGATATAAAGTCATTGCAGAATCAGCTATCACGGCTGAAGACTTGACAGTTGTCATAAACAACAAGTCTGACACCTTTGTCAAAACTGTTAGAAGGTTGTTACAAACCGGATCAGCCGGTAACCATTAAGAAACTATATATAAAGGACTGATTCATAAAAACCAAAGCAACTAAGCAAGCAATTACAAGGAAACGAACCAACACAGAAGAGATAGAACACAACAACAAGAAAGTGGGAACCCTTAAGAAGGTAGATCCTGTACAGTCTGCAAAGAAAGATTCAGATCTATTTGTGAATCTATGAAGGGAGCTGTCTGAAGATCAACTTCTACTCCAAGTCAAATCAACCTCATTTTGTTCAATCAAGAAGCTTTGAAAAAGCCAAGTCAGGTTGGATATGAAGTATACAGTTTATTCAAGAACTGATCAAGAAGCTCACATCAATTAAGAGCTATTTCTGGGTGAAATTTCTGTACAACTAAATCTTCTTTTTCCTTGTAAGATCTTTTTAGATCTGAGTTGTAAGCCTGTGTATATAAAGGCTGAGGTAGGGCTGAGAGCCTGAGGTGTAGGACTTGTGAAAGTCTGAGTTGTAAGCCTAGTGATAAAGGCTGAGGTAGGGTTATTGCCTGAGGTAGGGTTCTTGGGAAGAATATGAGGTTGGACTTGTATAAGTCTGAGCTGTAGGAACCTGTCAGGTTCTGAGGTATAAGATCTATGGATCTGAGATAGTGGAAGAAAGTTAGGCTGAATCCAGTTCTCTACTGGATAAGCGAAGGGGGGAAAGTGGATGTACCCATAACTTGGGGAACTACTATAAATCTGGTGTACTGTGCTGTGTTGTGATTATTGTGTTGTGAATGGTATTATCTGTGCTAAGTTAGAACAAGATAATTGCCTAAAATTTATTAAAGAAAATTAGAACCTATTCACCCCCCCCCCTCTAAGTGTCTAGACTCTTGAAATCAAGTCTTTCACATTTTACCCATCTTCTTCGGATGATACGAACCGGCTACGTCTCTTATAAGCTTTCTTCCTTGGAGCAATGATTGAAGCTTCAAATAACTCCTTAAAGGCTCGGGTTGATGGAGGCTGCCTAAGGAAAATCCCTAATGGAAGGGAGTTGAAGGAAGGAACCCTTATGCTCCTCACTAAGGTGGGCGGCGATGGAGTGTGAAACCATGGCGGAACTGGGTGGAATGGAGAGAACATTAAGGGAGATCCAAATTTAGGGCAAAACATGTGCTTAAATACCAAATTTTGTAAAAAATTGAACTCGCATGATTGATCATATATATGGTTGTGCGTTCGAAACTGTGCGATATTTATCGAGAAATTACCAGAACAGGCTAAGGGTTCGCTCGTATGACTTTTCCTCATGTATGGTTGCAACAACCATGCACGAAAAAAATGCTTGGCCCGGGACATATCACAATATTGGCAAACAGCAGCTTGTGCGATTTTCTTCTTGCACGGTCGAATTCAACACTGCGTGAAGGAAACACGCAACTTATAAAAATTATGAAAAGTTTATACAAAGCAGGTCGCTCATGCGATTTGTTCTCGCACTTTCAAATTCGACCGTGCGTGACCAAAACGCACGAGCGGTGGCAGCGCATCGATTTTCAGCACAATGATCTTGCAATGGCAAAGCAGCCCGCGCAAGAAAGAATTCCGCACGATCGTGTGATAGACAATCAAGACAATCAAGCCTACACAGAATAATGCAAAGGAGAAATGCCCGTACACGAAGGAAAACGCACAACTGTGCGAAATATATAGATTTCAAACAAGGTATTGGGCTCTGTTACGTATGGCGTGTCCAAAACTTCAATATGAACGAAAACAAGCAACGGGGAGAACCATGTGCTTACCCCTAGCAAAAAGAGCACAATTTGCACTACAATAGGCAAAATGTGCACTTCGTGAGTAAATACCGAACTAAGTAAATATGAGCAATAATTATCTAAAAGTAAAGTGCAAGTGCGTGAAAATGAGCTCAAATGAGTCCGAAAAACCTATATAAATTAGACTCATCACACCCCCAAACTTAACCATTTACTAATCCCGAACAAACTATCTCCCATGCAGACGAGAACAACAATAGTAGGCAAAAGAAATTGAAAAGCGGAGAACCATACAAGTCACATACTCGCGCGCGTAGAAATCTAGTAGAAGGAACTTTTAATCATACAAAATAGATTATAATTTTATAAGATGTGCATCTACATATTATTCCTACTCATAAATTGAATGGCGGTGAATCTTTGGGCCGTGATTAAGGAGAAAGTTGATTGGTCACTGATAAGTGCATTGTCAACGACCGAGGATCAGGATAATCTTAAAAGAAATCCATCAATGATGATGGTCAAGCTCACCCGTTCACACTAGCCCATGCGCGTCATGAACTTTTACAACTGGTGCACAATACTCACCATCTAAACATAGTGCTCAAAGAAGTCAGGGAACTGCTACTGAAAGCTCCTACGTGTGGCAGACCACGGAGGAGGAACAGTGATGCCCATTGGCACTGAAGAAACTAGCTCAGTCAATGGTGGCCGAAGTTCCAAAGGAATATGCATCTGTCGAATCAGACTGGGCATGGCCGCCGAAATCACCACTACAAATTAACCTGTTAGCACCAAATCGCATCATCCTGCACCTTTCAAATGCGCTTGAACACAGACATTCGTGTTAGACTAATCGGGAGCCCCTGGGAGGACTTCGTTATAGGCGGCAAAGTGTCCCAAACTCCTAACTATTTTGGTCACGAAGTGCGATCCGCCAATCGACTTGTGCGATACTTACATGGCTTGAAGTAGCAGGTAATGAACCATAACATGGCTGAAATGTAGGGGGAATCTCTGGTGCATGTTTTATAAGTAAAAAATATCCTGCCACCCTGCCATATTCTGGCTCATAACACGAGCATTGATAATATGGCCAATGAGGTTCCACGTACCGCAGCCCCAGCAAGATGATATGGGTGGCCTTAGCGACTCGAGACTCATATGCCATGTCTCTTCCTGTGATTAATTGCCAGAATTTGTTGGGCAAGTCTCCGTTGGGAACTCGTAGGGGAGGCAATGAAAATCCTTCTCTTAGAGCTCTTCCTAGGAGTAGAGCCCAGCATAGACTGCCAATGAGCCCATCACACAGTTGTAGGTATGACCCATCATTCGGAAGGAGACCGAGGTTGGATCACTGGTCTTCGATTCCAAGGAGGCGATAATGCAAAGCGTGGAGAGGAATTCAAGTCGTAAGCTCTTGGATACAGGCCTATTGATATCGAAGAATCGCTTCCAATTTCCTACCTCGAGAAGCATCTCCACGTCCACCTCCAACTTCACGAGCGCAAGGTTAGAATTACAAGGATAATAATAATCCAAAAGGCTCTTGTGTCAAAGCCATTATGTCCGTAGAGAACACCGGTCGAGAGGAGGATGTGTGTATATGAGGCGCTCGCTTAGTCGAACTCTCACGACCCATGGAATCCGAAGTGGGGAGTAGATCGAGGAAGAAGATGAAGATTTGTGGTGTAGTAAGAGAGATTGAGAGAGATTGGAAGGGAGAATGGAGGGAATCGAGTCAGCGAAGAAGCATCGTGGCGGAACTGTGTTTGGAGCAGCTTATTTACTCCGGTGAGGTTGGTCAAAAATGTCATTGTCATACAAAATCTTATGTCTCAAATTAGTTTCTGTTTTTGTAACATCTGGCATACTAAACATACATTTTATGACAATGACGTTTTTATCCAATCTCACCGGAACAAATAAGTTACGATAAGCCGTGTCAAACGCAGCCTTAAGGCTCCTTTTGGGGGGACTTATTTTTACCGGTCAAGCGGCTATGACCGCATGAACCGGACCTTAATTATGGTCCGGTTTTTGCAGTCGTAACCGTTTGACCGGTGAAAATAAGTCCCTCCAAACGGAGCCTAAATAGATTTTAAAATTGCACAATCATGTGTTTTCGTGAATGCACGGTCAGTCCACCTATGCGATTTGCAAATTCATGCCAGACCGTCAAATTTTCAGGGAAAAGCCAACTCGAAC
Organism: Platanthera zijinensis; assembly: GCA_039513925.1. NCBI lineage: Eukaryota > Viridiplantae > Streptophyta > Magnoliopsida > Asparagales > Orchidaceae > Platanthera > Platanthera zijinensis. The sequence continues at coordinate 120,265,780 of CM077081.1, read as the reverse complement.
ACCAAATACACAATTTTTTGAACAACATGATCAAAGGATACAGTAATTGCACAACTAAACTCTTCGTAAGGAATGCAACTTGCACAAATTTTCTAACATGACAAAAATTAATCCAACTGGTAGCCTCAAATTACAGCTAAAAACTACTGATAGAATTTAATTAAAACTAATCCCACTAGATAAGTTTTGGGATTTTTATCATCCCAGCATTACTTATTCAACAATAGAAATGTGATAATTTATAGGACTATGAAAACGGAAATGAACAGGTGACAACTCTAATTTTATCTTTATTTTTACATAGTTTTTATTTAATAATTAATTATTTATAGTTATATTTTATTAATTAAGTTTCTATTTTATTTCTTTTCTAATTTCAGTTTAATCTGGACTGCTCTTAACATTTTGAAGTTGACAAAACTGATCCGGAGAAGAATCTGAGAAAACAGGAAAAATCACGAGTACATGCCCTAGTCACGGGCGTGACAAGTGTGGGTGACCTATATCACGGGTTGTGCCTTCTTCCAGATCAATTTCCACGTCAATTCAGCTTACACGCCCCCAAGTCATGGGCGTGACATGGGGCATGACCCACCCAAAGATTTGCATATTCCATTGACACAAAAGATTAAAGTTACATGCCCCAGTCATGGGCGTGACCTATAGGTCACGTGTGTGACCTATAGGCATGACAACCAGCTAAAGGGCGTGACAGCCATCAAGAAGCCAGTTTCCGTCGCAAGCTATTCCAAGCTTACACGGCCTAGGTCACGGGCGTGACCTAGGGGCGTGACCTCTTCTGCAACCGCTAGATTTACCCCTGCCATTTCTTGTTCCCGTCGTTTTCAGGAACAGTCATGACACGCCCTAGTTAACGGGCGTGATCTAGGAGCGTGACCCGCCTTGTACTCATTTTTGACAATTTTTCCCCAATGTTCCCGGGCTTTCAAGATGACGGTTCGGTACCTTACACGCCCCCTAGTCACGGACATAACCTAGGGGCCTGACTCACCATCTAACTTCACTATAAATTTCAGACAATGTTAGGAATTGGGGGAGTTAGTTTTGAGTCAGTTTTAAATAGTTTGGAGTCCGATTAGAGTTTACTTTTTAGTATTTTGCATTTTTTTTCCTATATCTTTCATTTCTTAGTTAGCTTTAGTTTTCGTAATTTTAATTCAAGTACTTTTTATGCAATCATGACCTTATTTCCTTTCTTTTGTAATTTCTTTATCATGTTTAGTAGTTAATCTTCATTTAGCACTTGCTCATGATGAACTTTGGAATGAAATAAACTTTATTTATTTTTCTCAAGCTCTCTACTTTGCTCACTTTGATTTATCTTTGTATTTTGTTGCTTTGAATTCATATGACATGAATATATTTTAGATCCTAGATCCGTATCCTAGATTTTATCGAGAGATTATGGATATGGGGAGATCACTCAAAGATAAAAGAAGTCGTGTGCACTCCTCGAGAGATGATGACATAAATCTTCTGAATTTGAGTCAAATCTAATAGTGGGATTCACCGCCTAAAGCATGCTTAAGGGTTTCGATTGGCCGAGGGGTCTTAATCGATCAACTTAAGTTTTGTCAAGAGTATATTCTCGAGAAAGGCGCTTTCATATTTTGGGAACCTCCACGGTCGAAGTAAGTAATTTAGAGGCTTGTATTTTATTATTTCATGAAAGTTTATTTTAATCCAAAAAGATTATAGATCAAGTGTTATTCTTTATTTCATAAAATTTCTTTTAATAGTTTACTTAACCACACTTTTTATATTCGATAAAATAATATTAATTTGTGTGAGTAGGAGTAATCAACAGACCCAAAAAAATACAACACTTAGATATTTTATTTTAAATTATCTTATGCTATGAACGATAGGTGCTTTTACCTTTAGTTCATAGAATTTGGAGATATTATTTAATCCAAAATTCCACCCATCAAGTTTTTGGCGTCGTTGTCGGGGAGTTATTTTTATTGATATTTTGAAAGCGCAAATTGTATTAATTTTATCATTCTATTTTTCTCCTCCGCAATTCTCTTTATTATTTTCTTTTTAAATTCTTTTTTATTAAGTAAATGTTGTTTTAATTTTTTTATTAAAAAAAAATATTAACTCAATTTGCCGCCAAGATTATTGAGCTTCAAAATAAACTAAATCATTTGGAAGTCGCACGAAAGCATCAAATTTATTGTTATTATTGTGGTGCTCCTCATCGAAGTGAGACTTGTTATCTTTATTATTATTATCAATTTTTTTCTTATGAAAATAATTTTGATAATAATTATGAAAATAATTATTCTCACTTTAATGATAATTCATTTTCAAATTTTCATGAAAACAATTTTTCAAATTTTCCTAATTTTTCTACTTGTCATAAAAATAATTTTTCGAGCTTTAACGAGAATAATATTTCTAATTTAAATAATTTTTCTTCCAACTCGGATGTTAATTTTTCTTGTTCGCAAGATCACTTGGAAAGATTCTCGAGTAATGAGAATAATTCTTTAGATCCAATTTATTATTCTTCTTTTTCCACACCACAAGCTGCGTCTTCTAATTATGGGGAATTTTCGCAAATTCAATTTCTATCTTCTCCCCAAAATTTAGAAGCTATTAATTCTTGTCCTAGTAATTTTTCTCCATCTTCAGATAATTTAGCTATTAAGGAACATGAATCTTCATGTACTCTTTTAGTTTCTTATTTCGATGATAAAGAAAAATTATTATTTCAAGAATTTATTCATTATATGGATGCACTAGGTGAATTAGAAGAAGAGCATGTTTCTTCAAATACTACTCTTGATTTTTCTCCTCTTCATGAATTTTCAAGCACAACTTATAAATATTTAGGAATTCAAATTCATGAAAATATTGCGTTCGAAGATTTTGTCTTAAATAAAATTTCGAATACTAATTTTATTTTAAAAAATAAACAACCGGAGCTTGATCTTATAGTTTCGCAAGAACCTCCTCATTGTGAAAATTTTTCTGAAACGCTTATTTTTTATTTTTCTTACACTAATGATTTTCAAGTAAAAGATGAGCCATTGCAATCAAACTTCGTCCCCGATCAATTTGCCCCTCCTCTACAAAAATTCAAATCACCTCAGGTATGTATAGGTGAATTGAATTTACATTTTCAAGCCACAAGAAGAAAAATCAAGAATTAAGCGGAGGAGTCATCGGGCGAGCGACTTCAGCGCATTCACCAAAACGTGAATTAAGGGAGTTACTCGTTCACTTTAATTTTTATTTTCCTTTTTCTTAACAATAACCGTCTAGCTTAAAGATGAGAAAAAAGAGTTTTTGGGAGACACCCCTTGGTTATCCTTAACTTTCTTGCAATTTAATTTTCTGTGCATTTTTTTCTTCCCGCCCCCCCCCCTCCTACTTGGATTATAAATATTGGGGACAATATTTATTTTTAAGTATAGGGGTGGGATATCATATTGTTTCTTTTATTTAAAAATTCAAAAAAAACAATATTTTTCATAAATAAAAAAATTTATAAAATTTTAACCCACAAAATTTTGTTGGGCTTTCACCCACAAAACCGGCTAGAACCTTGTGAACCCGTCATTGGGTAGTCCTTAGGAAGTCCAAGTAAAAAAAATTTCAGAATTAACAAAAAACTTAGGTTTAATTATTAATTAGAGAAATCATTATTTCTATAATTATTTACATGCAAACTTTCTAGTAATCTAACTTGTACATAGTGTTTAGAGGATTTTTATGCTTTAATTAAATTGTGAATTTTGGAGTAGAACTGTTGGTCATACTGTGTTCCTAGTCAAGTGCACATGTTAGTAGAATTTTATGTTGAACTAAATATTCAGCATACAATTAAACTTTCATTTTTTTAAAATGTATGGAAATAGTTTATTCTACTTTCATTTTGAAACCGGTAAAATCCAAAAATTATTTAGGTGGGTAAATAGAAGTTTACTAGAAAAATATTTCGTGAATCAAGAGTAAAGATATTTTTTCTCGATGTCTAGAACTTGCCCTCTAGCGATTCTCAAGCATTTGCATAAGTTAAACTCATTGGCATGAATAGGATATAGGCACTTCTTTTGGCTAGTTTGAGCTTTTGCACTCGTAGCTAACATTTTATCTTTGCTAAAACCACTCTGAGCCTATTACTCTACCTTTTGTTTCAGTTCCACCAAATATTTCACTAAGGCCTAAAAAGCATCCTAATCGCACACCTAAGTCCGAGCTCAATAATGGTTATATATAAAAAAGCTTTGTGAGTGATTTGGAGCCATTTTATTTTTGTGGTTATTTATTTATTAAAAAAACTGATTTGTTTCTCCTTCCTTAGTTTTTAAAATATTAGAAAAAACTTAAAAAGGGGAAGAAAGAGAAATTATTAAAAAAATTGATGATGAAAAAAAATTGAATGAAAAAAAGGTTTGGGAATTTGCTATGACCTTAAAGCCATGACTAATTATTTTATGCGAGCTCTTTTTAGGTTTAGGTATGACTAGCCATTGTTTTTATCTTTGATTATCCATACCAAAACCTAAACCAACATTTCAACCTAGTTAAGTCCAATTGATTTGTGCTTATGAATTAGACTAGTGTCATGGCAATAGTGTGAAATGGCAAGCCTATGGCCATCGACATTTGATGGATTTCTTTGGAGGGTGTCTCGATCTTTGATTTGTGTAATGTCGATTTTAGTACACAGGCTACCTTCTCTCTAAATATAATTTTTGAATTTACCAGAATTTCAATTTAAAAGTAGAAATAATAAGTGGAAATGCATTCTCGAAAAATGTAAGCTAATATGTATGTTGAGTAGGTTTTTATGCTACAATAGCTATGCGTATAGGCAAAAGACCTCGCATTTTACTCCTTAGGTTAATTTCTTTTCTAGGGTTGAAATTTTTCTGCTCCCTATGGAAAGTTGTTTGCTCGGGACTAGCAAACGAGTAAGTATGAGTGTATTTGATAACTCTAATTTTATCTTTATTTTATATAGGTTTTATTTAATAATTAATTATTTTATAGTTATATTTTTTAATTAAGTTTCTAATTTATTTCTTTTCTAATTTCAGGTTAATCTAGGCAACAATTAACATTTTGAAGCTGATAGAACTGATCAGGAGAAGAATCTAAGAAAAATAGGAAAAATCAAAAGTACACACCCTAGTCACGGGAGTGACCTATAAGTCACGGGCGTGACCTATAGGTCACGGGCGTGACAAGGGGTGTGACTTATGTCATGGTCCGTGCCTTCTTCTAGAGAAATTTCCATGTCAATTCAGCTTACACGTCCCCAAGTCACGTTCGTGACATGGGACGTGACACCGTACACGGGCGTGACCTGCCTAAGGATTTCCAAATTCCATTGACATGTTAGATTAAAGTTACACGCCCCAGTCATGGGCGTGACCTATAGGTCACGGGCGTGACCAATAGGCATTACAGCCAGCTCAGGGGCGTGATTCAGCCATCAAGAAGCCAGTTTGAAAGTGCAGGATAAGATCAATCCTAACTCTAGAGGGGGGTGAATAGAGTTATTTAAAATAATTTTGCAAATAAAAACTTGTGTGCAGAGAAAGTTTGACTTTACTTAGTGTAAGGTGCTATAGCAAATAATCAGAGTAAAAAGAAATTAACAGCACAAAGCAAAACACAAAGAAACAAGCAATCCAGACGACACAAGGAGCTATAGTGGTTCCCCAAATCTTGGTACATTCACTCTTCTATCACCCTTGATAGGAATCCACTTCAAGATGAGTTGATCAGGTGTCTTGATCACCAGAGAGTTTTTGACCAGGTTCTCACAAACCAAAGGAGCTGATTTTGACCAGGTTTCAGCAAAACCAAAAGTAACTTTTGAAGGGAGTTAAAACCCTGTACAGAAAGAAAAAGAAAAAGGGATGAGGTTGTCTTCTCTATCAACAAGCAGAGAGAAGCAAAAGTGGATCTGTAGTTGTTGTCAAAGCTCCCACTGAGATCAAGAAGAAGTTCAGGAAGGAGAGCTCTGCACAAGGGTGACAGGTCTTCAAAGATCTGATTTGCTCCAGCAAGGAATGATCCAAGAAAGTTGGATGGTTGTGTCTGAAGCAATCAGAATTCCTGTGAGTGAGCTTTCAAAAACAATATCACAGAGAGAGAGAGCAGCTGAAGTCCTGTATATTCTCTGTATTCTATATATTCTCTGTATTTCTGAAAAATGAAAGAATGAATAATATAACTGAGTCTTCTTCTTCCTTTTCTTTGATACCCGTTGGAAGTCAGAATTAATTGCTTTCCTTAAATGTCCATGCCTCAAAGGAAATTACAGGCAGACATTCCTTAGAAAATTCCTTGAGCCATGCAGCAGATATGCTGTAACGGCCAATAAATCTTCAGCATTAATTGTCTGACAGAAGGAATTTGAATTCCTATTCAAAACTGACGGGAGTCTGGAAAACGTCGAGCTCACAGTAAAACGTCGATCTGAGCACGACACACATCGGCCAGAGAGTGTTTTCTGTAAGCAGAACTGGGTTCGACGGAACGTCGAGCTGAGGTCGACTCCACGTCGAGCTGAGGTCGACTCTGCGTCGAGCTGAGATCGACTCTGCGTCGAGCTGAGGTCGACTCTGCGTCGAGCTGAGATCGACTTTGCGTCGAGCTGAAGTCGACTCTATCTAGCCTAAGTGACCTTTATAACAACAAGGAGGTCACAACACAAAATCCCTATAGAAGTATAGTCATCCTGGTCCAAATAGTAATAGGGTGTTCCAACAATCTCCCCCTATTTGGATTAGGATTACTATTTACATGAATTTAGGGATTCAAAGAAAGATAAAGCAGATACAATACACTACAATACAACCAGACATGACAGAATAAAAAACAGCATATATAACATTATATAGCAGCGCAAATGTTCAAATGTCCTGAGTCCAGCATATAGAAAGAATTAAAGCATCTTACTTTACTTTCCCTTTGGGGCTTTGTCTTGATCACTCTTCTTGAAGATGATTTCTCTGTTTGGATTTGAAGCTTCCTTTTTAGATCTGTAATCATCAGCTGCACCTAAAGACTTTTGATCTCTTGCACTGGGTGGTACAGCTGCAGGATGGAGTTGCATATATCTGTCTGAATCAAAGAATTTCTTAGAATTATATTTCTCCAATTCCTCTTTTCTTTGGTCTGACATTGTACTGATATGAGAGGTGTCCAGACCTTTTTCTCTAGCTTTATTAATCTCATTTAAAGCAGCCATTTCTGTCATTCTAGCTTTCCAGTAGGCAGGAGTTTTGGTGGGATCTTCAAAAGGTACTGCTGGTTCAAATCTGTTAGAGGAGAGTTCTTGAGAGGTAGTTGGGGTGAGGTCAGCTCTAGGTCTATAAGGATAGGGACCAGAGGTTGGATCAATGGCTCTTCCCCTTTGATAAGGTTGAGAACCTGATCTTCCTCTGGACTGCCTGCCTCTATAGTTTCCTCTTTGCTGACCTCCCCTTTGCTGACTGTCTCCTTGATATCTTCTTGCTTGATATGTCTTTCCATGTAGAGCTGAAGGGGCTAGATTGGAAGATAGACTAGCACCTGCACCTGTATCTGGAGGAGGTGGAGGTGGAGGCTGATGGACAGGTTTGGATGGTCCTTCATTGAATTTTCTTTTCTGTTTCATTGCTTTTCTCTGATTTTGGGAGTACTGCATCCATGGCTCTGTGATTTCACAATTGTATTTGATATAGTAGGGAATGTCATGGTCTGTAGCTCTAGCCATTGGAACTCTTTTCAAAGCTTTTGATCTAGCTTTCCTCTTCCTTGCAATAGTTGCAGAGGAGTCATCAGAATCTGTAGCAAACTCATCTTCTGAACTTTGAGATTCTTCATATGGATCTATGTACTTCCTTTTAGAGATAGGAAAACTGATGGAGTCTGGAGCTGCTGAGGAGGAAACTGAGGGAAGATCTGTTGTCAGTGGGGAGGAGGAGTCTACCACTGCAGGGGAGGGCACAGCCTCAGGAGCCATAGAGACTAAAGAGGCTGGTTCCTGAAGGGCTTGGGAGACATGGGTCTCAACTGCATCAGGTGTCTCAATCGCTTCACCTGAAGTTTCAACAGCTGCTAACATTTCAATTTCATCATTAGCAGGAGCCACTGCTACCACTGCTACATCAGGGATCTTCTGAAAAGGGACAATAGCCCTAGACAGATCTTCTTGAAGCAGTTCTGAATTAGGAGGAGGAGCCACAGGTGCCATGGAAAGGTCTTCTTGAATCTGAGCTGGAGGGGAGAAGCTCTGGACAGAAGCTGCCAAACACTGAAGGTCTAAGGCACTGCTGATGAGCTGAATTGAAGCTGGAGGAGGAGCCTCAGATACTATCTGAACTTCTGCAACTGATACTGTCTCTGAACATGTCTGAACAAACTGAACTGATGAAGGATGCAGCTCTTCTTCTGCAGACATCTCCCCCTGCCTAGAATCAGTAGCAGCTGACTCTAGGCCCCCAGAAGAAGGGCATGCCAGATGAGAGGAGAGGGAGGAGACAGAGGCAGAGAGAGTTCTCAGGGAAAGGAGGAGAGGAGCCAGCTTGGCATCCAAGAGGGAGGAGAGCCTAGGGGACAGAAGGTCAAAGATCTGATTGGCCAAGGGCAGGAGAGCTACTTGCTCAAGTGGGACTTGAGTAGAGGTAGAGGGAGTAGCAGAAAATGTAAATGGGGAAGATGTTGAGGGTGGTGCAGACAAGGGAGGTGTAACTGGTTCATGGATGGAGGAAAAGAGCAGTTCTGAAAAAGTTGATGAAAGAGGGAATTCATGTGGAGAGGAGGTAGAGGCATCCATGAAGGAGTCTTCATGCATGTCAAAGGAGAAGAGGTCCTCATGAGATGAGGAATCCAAGCTTATGGGAAGGAAAGTAGTGTGAGGTGGAAGGGAGGAGGCAAGGGTAGAGATGGAGGAACGTAGAGGTTGAGTGGATGGAATGACTGTGGTTGAGGGGATGAAAGTGGATGGGAGGGAGAGGGAGGTAGATGGCAAATTCCCTGCTTCTGGACCAGTGGACTGAGGGAGAGTGACCTCTACAGTCCTGGTGTCTGCAGAAGACTTCATTGCTGCTGCTGCCCTGGGATTCACAATTCTTCTGTCCCACTTGCCAATTAGGGCACATGTGAGCCTCTTGGAAGCACTGATGTGCTTCTTGGAGGACACAAGCAGTTGGGGGCAGCAATGGTTGAGAATCAACCCAAGAACTCTTCCAAAGTGGACAGAGTTTTTATCCAATTTTTTCTTAACCATTTCAAACACAATCAATCCCCAGTTGGGATGTTTCTTATCCATAAGTGCAGCCATAAGGCAAAACTGATGCCTAGTAATTGCATCATGTGCAGTCCTCTTTGCACAGATCACTTTGCCTGTAATGTCTTCTAATAACCTATATTCAATAGCTAGGTTAACTTTGAGGAGTTTAGAGGGGTTACCAGCAGCATGCCCCATCCTATCCAGCATCAAGGCATACTCTTCCACAGATAGTTCTATGCCATCATCTCCAGCAGCAAAGTTGAAAACTTCTGAAATGATTTGAGGTGAGATGGCTACCTCATTTCCTGAAACTTTCCCAGTCAATGTATTGTTATCTGAGATAACTGCTGTAAGACTCCACTCTTTGATTTCTGACTCTGGGAGAGGGATCCTGGTTGACATAAAGTTAATCAGTTGCTGCTCCTTGAAGAGGTCCAGTATATCCAGAAAGTATTGTGGAGATCCATCAAAAGAGTCGAAGTCGATATCGAATCCAGAATCGAACTTCATGGCCGCCAGAGCTCCTGTTGTGATTGCCATTTTCCTGCAAAAAATAATACCTTCCAAGATCAAGAGTAAGGTATTTGGAGGGAGAAAGCTTGAGCAGAAAGATATGAAAGCGCAACTGCGAACGACGATGAAAAAATGATTTTATACTTAGGGTTCGACGCAGAAAAGGAAAGAACGTCGAGCTCAGTTCGACGCTCTAAGGCTCTAGGAGAACTGAAACGACTCAACAGCGTCCAGCTTAGGTCGACGTTCGACGCTTTGGCTGAAGCTATACGTCGAGCTCAGATCGACGTTGAACGAAGACGTCGACCGGAGAGAGAGAAACTCAAGAAGCCAGGGAGCTGTGAACTTGGTTCGACGCTAGAAGCTGAGTTCGACGTTCGACGCTTTTGAGGGCGACGGACCGTCGATCTCCGTTCGACGCAGTGTCGAGCTTAGTTCAGAGCTCAAAGAAACCACTCAGACAGAGGAATTTTAAAATGAAATTTTTCCTATTCCTGTTAATTAGGGGTTTCAAAATCTTGGAGTTTTAATTTATGCTGTCTCCATCTAGCATTCCCAACTGATTGAGGAAAAAGAAGTGCTTCTTTTCATCCAAGGGCTTGGTGAAAATATCTCCTCTCTGTAGTTCAGTGGAAATGTATTCTAGTGCAATTTTCTTCTTTTCTACATTATCCCTTAAGAAGTGATGTCTGATCTCTATGTGCTTAGTCCTACTATGGAGAACTGGATTTTGAGCAATAGATATTGCACTGGTATTATCACAAAAGATTTTAGACATCTCTAAGTTGTAGCCATAGTCTAGGAGCTGGTTTTGAATCCACAAAATCTGTGAGCAACAACTGCCTGCAGCCATGTATTCAGCTTCAGCAGTTGATGTGGACACAGAGGTTTGTTTCTTACAGAACTAGGAGACAAGTCTATCACCAAGGAATTGACAAGTTCCACTGGTGCTTTTCCTGTCTACTCTACATCCAGCATAATCAGAATCTGAAAATCCAGTTAGATCAAATCCTGAGTCATGTGGATACCAGAGACCTAGATTAGGACAACCTTTTACATACCTAAGAATCCTCTTAACTAATGTGAGGTGGGACTCTCTAGGGCTTACTTGGAATCTAGCACAAATGCATGTAGCAAACATTATATCTGGTCTAGTAGCTGTTAGATAAAGTAATGAGCCAATGATTGCTCTATAGCTTGTCTGATCAACTGGTTTTCCAGATTCATCAGCATCTAAAACAGCATTTGTAGGCATAGGTGTTTTCATAGAGGATGCTTCAGACATTCCAAATTTCTTAACCAGTTCTCTTGCATACTTGGTTTGAGAAATGAAAATGCCATCCACATGTTGTTTAACTTGCAATCCAAGAAAGAAAGCAAGCTCACCCATGCTACTCATTTCAAACTTTGAGTGCATAAGTTGTGAGAACTTTTTGCATAAGTTTGAATCAGTAAACCCAAATATGATATCGTCTACATAAACTTGTACTAGTAGGGTATGGGACCTATGGGTTCTAACAAAAAGAGTTTGGTCTACTCTACCCCTTTTAAAATCATTTTCCAACAAAAAACAAGCTAAGGTCTCATACCATGCTCTAGGAGCTTGCTTGAGACCATATAAAGCTTTATGCAGTTTAAAAACATGATCAGGAAAGGTTGGAGAGATAAAACCTAGAGGTTGCTTTACATAAACTTCTTCCTTGATGTCTCCATTGAGAAATGCACTCTTGACATCCATCTGATATACCTTGAATCTCTTGTGAGCTGCATATGCAAGGAAGATTCTTATGGCCTCCAACCTTGCAACTGGTGCAAAGGTTTGGTCATAATCAATTCCTTCTTCTTGGCAATATCCTTGTGCAACAAGTCTTGCCTTGTTTCTCACAATTATTCCTTGATCATCCAACTTGTTCCTGAATACCCATTTGGTTCCAACAATTTGCTGGTTCCTTGGTCTTGGTACTAATTCCCAAACTTTATTCCTTTCAAATTGATTCAACTCTTCCTGCATTGCAATGATCCAGTTTGGATCTTGCTCTGCATCTTGTATGGTTTGAGGCTCAATTTGAGAAAGAAAGCAGGTGTGCATAATATTTTGATTAACTTGATTCCTTGTTTGCACACCCACGGAGATATCTCCAATTACTTGTGAGATTGGGTGATCTCTTGTTGTTGCAAGATCAACAGGGGGTGTTGATGATGCACCAACCTGTGTTGTTGTTTCCTCTTGTGGAACAACAACTGGTTCTTCAATTTGTTGGCCTTTTGAACTTTCCAAAGCCTGAAATTCCTCTTCATTGTCACTGAGTTCAGTGTCTTGCTGAATTGGTGAAGGTAATGACCCTTTGTCTGTGATGGTAAGCTGCTTCAGATTTTCTGAAATTGAATGTTCCTGCAAATTGCTTATGGTAGAAGTCTCCTTCTCCTTATAAGACATGTTAGTTTCATCAAATGTAACATGCATGGATTCTTCAATTTTATTTGAGCACTTGTTAAAAACCCTATAAGCCTTGCTAGTCATGGAGTATCCCAGAAACACTCCTTCATCAGCTTTGGCTTCAAATTTAGCTAGGTATTTCTTGTCATTATTGTGAATAAAACAAATGCAACCAAAAATTTTGAAATAATTCACTTTAAGTTTCTTCCCTTTGAGTAACTCATAGGGAGTCTTACCCTTTAGTTTGTGTATCAGGCTTCTATTCAAAACATAGTTGGAGGTGTTCATAGCCTCTGCCCAAAAGGTTAGAGGGAGGTGAGCATCTGTCAACAATATTGTGGCAGATTCAATAAGGGTTCTATTTTTCCTTTCAACTACCCCATTTTGTTGAGGAGTTCTTGGAGCTGAGAAAGTGTGCCTGATACCTTCATTCTGGCAGAACTCTAGCATAAGAAGAGAATCAAACTCTGTCCCATGATCACTTCTGATCAGGGCAATGTGAGTATTGAACTCAATCTGTATGCCTTTGAGAAAATCTGTCAAAATCTTGAAGTTATCAGACTTCTTTCTCAGAAAGAACACCCAAGTGAATCTTGAGAAGTCATCTACAACTACTAAAGCATAAGATTTCCCTCCTAGGCTTTGTACATTAATTGGTCCAAAAAGGTCCATGTGCAATAAGTACAAAATTCTAGGTGAGTCACTCTTATTAAGTGACTTGAAACTGTTTTTAGTTTGCTTGCCTAACTGACAGGCCTTACAAAGTCCTTCCTTCTTGTAGGGACCAGAAGATAGTCCTCTAACAAGGTTGTCTTTGGATAACTTAGCAATGGTTCTAAGGTTCACATGTCCTAGTCTTTTATGCCAAAGTTCATTAGGTTTGCTAAGGGAGTTAAATAAACATATATCTACTTTAGATGAATTGAAATCAACTAGGTATATGTTATTTTGTCTATTACCAATTAAAACAATGTTGTTGTTTAATGCAATATTGCATGCTGAGTTGGTAAACCAAACCTGATAACCAGCATCACATAGCTGGCTGATGCTGATTAAGTTGTGCTTTAGTCCTTCCACATAGGCCACTTTCTTAAATGTAATTGACCCTATTTTGACTTGGTCATAGCCTTTTGTTTGTCCAAAGTTTGAATCTCCAAAGATTACTTTGGGTCCATGTTTGGCTTTGAAGGACACAAGGTTCTCCTTGTTGCCAGTCATGTGCTTTGAGCACCCACTATCCAAGTACCACTGCTGGTTCTCAATTGGATAGGTCTTTATCTGCACATACAACAAATCAATTGTTTTTGACCCAGTTTACCTTGGGCCTTTCTTGATATCCTTTAAATTCTGAAATAAAAGACATCTCAGGTTGGCTCTTATAGCCTACAGGATGATATCTCCTAGGAGGTATTATCCATTTAGCATAAGGGTTAAAGTGATGAGATGTGGAGCTGGAATTAAATTTTGAATTAACCCCTGAGAACTGACTTTTGCTCTGAGCTTGGCTCGACGCACGTCGAGCTTCGGTCGACGGACTCTGGTGAGTGCGTCGAGCTCCATTCGACGGCGAAGGCTTGCTTTGTTCAGAAGGTAGAGGGCGTCGACCTGAGTTCGACGTTCTCTTGCGATTACGTCGAGCTCTGGTCGACGTCCGTCGAGCTTCGTTCGACGCTTTTTGTCCAGTTTCCTGGGTTAAGTCAGCATTCTTCCTAGCCACTATCAAGACTCCTTTACCTTTCTCACTGGTAAATTTGATTGGAGTTGTCAGCACTATGGGTTGGCTGGATGAAGCACCCAAGCCCAGTGAACCATTCAATCTTGAGTTCACTGTACTTGTGATGTCCATCAATTTGATACTTCTCCCATTAAGGGTTTCTTCAAATTGTTTGGCCTTAGATAGCTCACCTTTCAGTGAAGCTATCTCCTCCCCACACTGCTTCAACTCTTCTAAGAGTCTAAGATTATCTGAGTTAATGGATTTGCATTCAATTAATTGTTCTCTGAGAGTTTTAATCAACTTTTGAGATTCAATCAAGTCAATGCACATAGATTTGAACTCAGATTTAAATTCATCAGAGGTAAAATCAAATGAATCTATTACCTGATCCTCAGTGAGTTCCTGATTAGATAGGTAATCAGCATCAGGCTCTGAATCAGTGTTCTTTTGAGATGCACTGATGGCCATCATGCAGAATCCTTTTTCTTCTGCATCATCCTCATCATCACTAGAGCTGGATGATGAATCAGACTCATCAGAGTCACTCCAGGATTCAGCCACAAATCCTTTTCTGGTGTGCTTGCTGTTGCTGGAGGAAGGCTTGTCATGGTATTTCCTTGACTCCTTATCCTTCCTTTTATCTTTTCTTTCCTTCTTGTCCCTTCTGTCTTTATCTTGATTTTCTGGACAGTTGGGGAAAATGTGTCCTGGTTTCCTGCAGCCAAAGCAGATAATATCTTTATTAGTAGATTTGTCATACCTTGGCTTGTCTTTGTCTTTGGATGACCATCTTCTGAAGTTCCTTTTATTCAGCTTATTGAACCTTTTGACCAGTATGCTCATAAGCTCTTCACTTCCCAACACATTTTCTATAGGTTCTTCTTCCTGTGCTTTGAAGGCAATGGTTTTCTCAACCTTTTCTGTTGGTGTGGATGTCTTCTGCTCTTCTTCTCTCTTCTTAATGAATTGCTCATAACTCTTGAGCTTTCCTAGAAGAGCTTCTGTGGATACCTCACAGACATTTCTTCCATCTTTAATCGACCAGATTCTTGAGTCCCAAGAGCTAGGGAAACAAGTCAGTATCTTGTCATTTATCTCAGTGAGAGATATGTCCTTCTCTAGTGATCTAAGCTCACTGATGATTAGGCTCAGTCTGTTATACATGTCAGCAACTGACTCAGACTCTGCCTTTTTGAAGTTCTCATACTGGGTGATGAGGTAGGATCTCCTATCCTTTCTTTCATCTGCAGAACCTGATACAATTTCTGAAAGTTTTTCCCAGATCTCTTTAGCAGTATTGCAATCAGCTACTTTCTAGAAAATGTCATCTGACATGGTTTGAGCCAAAATGTTCATGGCTTTAGCATCTGCTGCCTTCCACTTCTTTATGTCAGCATCAGTTCCTGAAGGAGGAGGAACAGCTGATGTACTTGTTCCTGTGGGAGGTCTTGGACAATCTGTCAACACAGAATTAAAAATGTCTTCATCAAAAGAGTTCATGTACAGTCTAATCCTTGCTTTCCATAGTGCAAACTTAGAGAGATTGCACATAGGAGGTCTGGTACTAGCAAAGTCCTTGTTTTGTGCCATGAGTTTTAAAGATAAGTAAAACTAAGGAAAATAACCCTTTGAGAGAAATGATCTTATCAGGGATCTTTTGATCCAGGTGTTAGCCTGTATGAATGATCAACCTCCCTCTGATACCAATTGAAAGTGCAGGATAAGATCAATCCTAACTCTAGAGGGGGGTGATAGAGTTATTTAAAATAATTTTGCAAATAAAAACTTGTGTGCAGAGAAAGTTTGACTTTACTTAGTGTAAGGTGCTATAGCAAATAATCAGAGTAAAAAGAAATTCACAGCACAAAGCAAAACACAAAGAAACAAGCAATCCAGACGACACAAGGAGCTATAGTGGTTCCCCAAATCTGGGTACATCCACTCTTCTATCACCCTTGATAGGAATCCACTTCAAGATGAGTTGATCAGGTGTCTTGATCACCAGAGAGTTTTTGACCAGGTTCTCACAAACCAAAGGAGCTGATTTTGACCAGGTTTCAGCAAAACCAAAAGTAACTTTTGAAGGGAGTTAAAACCCTGTACAGAAAGAAAAAGAAAAAGGGATGAGGTTGTCTTCTCTATCAACAAGCAGAGAGAAGCAAAAGTGGATCTGTAGTTGTTGTCAAAGCTCCCCCTGAGATCAAGAAGAAGTTCAGGAAGGAGAGCTCTGCACAAGGGTGACAGGTCTTCAAAGATCTGATTTGCTCCAGCAAGGAATGATCCAAGAAAGTTGGATGGTTGTGTCTGAAGCAATCAGAATTCCTGTGAGTGAGCTTTCAAAAACAATATCACAGAGAGAGAGAGCAGCTGAAGTCCTGTATATTCTCTGTATTCTGTATATTCTCTGTATTTCTGAAAAATGAAAGAATGAATAATATAACTGAGTCTTCTTCTTCCTTTTCTTTGATAGCCGTTGGAAGTCAGCATTAATTGCTTTCCTTAAATGTCCATGCCTCAAAGGAAATGACAGGCAGACATTCCTTAGAAAATTCCTTGAGCCATGCAGCAGATATGCTGTAACGGCCAATAAATCTTCAGCATTAATTGTCTGACAAAAGGAATTTGAATTCCTATTCAAAACTGACGGGAGTCTGGAAAACATCGAGCTCACAGTAAAACGTCGATCTGAGCACGACACACATCGGCCAGAGAGTGTTTTCTGTAAGCAGAATTGGGTTCGACGGAACGTCGAGCTGAGGTCGACTCCACGTCGAGGTGAGGTTGACTCTGCGTCGAGCTGAGATCGACTCTGCGTCGAGCTGAGGTCGACTCTGCGTCGAGCTGAGATCGACTCTGCGTCGAGCTGAAGTCGACTCTATCTAGCCTAAGTGACCTTTAAAACAACAAGGAGGTCACAACACAAAATCCTTATAGAAGTATAGTCATCCTGGTCCAAATAGTAATAGGGTGTTCCAACACAGTTTCTGCCACAAGTCGTTCCAAGCTTACACGCCCTAGATCACAGGCGTGACATCTTCTACAACCACCAGATTAACTCTCATCATTTATTGTTCCTGCCGTTTTCAGTAACAGTCATGACACATCCTAGGTCATGGGCATGACCTAGGGGTGTGACCCGCCTTTTACTTAATTTTGGCATTTTCCCCCAATGTTACAAGGCTTTCAAGACGACGGTTCTGTACCTTACACACACCCCTAGTCACGGGCATGACCTAGGGGGGTGACTCACCAGCAAACATCACTATAAATTCCAGACAATGTCAGGAGCTAGGGGAGTTAGTTTTGATTCAGTTTTAAATAGTTTGGAGTCACATTAGAGTTTACTTTTCAGTATTTTTGCATTTCTTTCCTGTATCTTTCATTTCTTAGTTAGCTTTAGTTTTCGTAATTTTTATTCAAGTACTTTTATGCAATGTCTTTATTTACTTTCTTTTGTAATTCCTTTATCATGTTGAGTAGCTAATCTTCATTTAGCACTTGATCATGATGAACTTTGGAATGAAATAAACTTTATTTATTTTTCTCAATCTCTCTACTTTGCTCACTTTGATTTATCTTTAAATTTAGTTGCTTCGAATCATATGACATGAATATGTTTTTGATCCTAGATCTATATCCTAGATTTTACCGAGAGATTGTGGATACGAGGAGATCACTCTAAGATAAAAGGAGTTGCATGCACTCCTCAAAAGAGGATGATATAAATCTTCCGGATTGGAGTCAAATCCAATAGTGTGGTTCACCACCTAAAGCAAGCTTACGGGTTTCGACTGGCCGATGGGTCTTAATCGATCAACCTAAGTTTAGTCAATAGCATATTCTCAAGAGTGGCGCTTTCCTATTTTGGGAACGTCCACGGTCGAAGTAAGTAATTTAGAGGCTTGTATGTTATTATTTCATGAAAGTGTATTTTAATCCAAAGGGATTCTAGATCAAGTGTTATTCTTTATTTTATAAGATTTCCTTTAATAGTTTAATTAACCATCTGTTTTATATTTGATAAAATAATATTAATTTGCATGTGTAGGAGTAATCAACAGGCCCGAAAAAATACGACACTTGATATTTTATTTTAAAATATCATATACTATGAATGATAGGTGCTCTTGCCTATAGTTTGTAGAATTTGAAGATATTATTTAATCCTAAATTTTTCACATCAACAGGCAACTATTCTATAATCTATTTTGGTAATGGTTACCAATACGGACACATAATAGTCACCCTCATATCGTATAATAATACATGCACTGAGCTGGAGGCAGGGGTAGATAATATGAAGAACTATTTGCGCCCTTCTGCACGTATCGATGGTAGAAACCATCATTGGACTACCCATCGAGCCCGGCCACATCATGAACTAGATCAAAAGAGGAAACCTATATAGGATCAAACAAGAGAGTAGGATCAATAAATAAATCAGAAGAATAACACAAAGGACTTGAGTTTTCAGGAGCAGTCCTAATATCACTCCTGAGAGGTTGAGGCAATAGGATATTATCGGCATCTTGTATAATGTTGCAAGGCTTGACATGTACTTTAGTGGAAGTCTCTTCTTCATCTTAGAGAATATCCTCCTCCATATAAATAGGAATAAGACCTCAATCATATGTCTTATCTTGCATAATATCCTTAATAATATCGTCAGAAATAAATGTAGTAATATGCACAAGAAGGGGAGGAATAGAGCTAGGAATTGAATCAGAAAAATCACGCACTGATTCCTCACATAAATTGAATCCACAGTAAGTGATAAATTTATAGGGAATATGGGCTCGGCCGTGTTAGAACATAAATCAGTCAAAACTCTTATAGGCATATTTGCATCATTCCTCTCAAAACAAGAAGGTGGTATAACTAGGTAATCAGAGGTAGAAGGTGTGCTGCCAAAAGCAGGAGTCATGATGATCTAGATATCCGGTTTATCATCCTCCTCCAGTTGGCGAAGATATTCAGCACAATCCTTCGGGATATGATCTGTTTTTCGCCAAAACAAGCACTATTTTTCATTTCTCCTCGGTCCTTGCGGGGCCGGAGAGAAATAATAAAAAAGGTACATGTGGCGAGGACGAGTAGCCATAAGACTTGGTCATGGTTTAGGATGTATCGTAGGTTCACGGTGCTCCATACATTGAGCCTCGAGAATTATTGCTACTATCTCCAGGGTATAAATTATCACTAGAGTAGGAGAAATCTCCACACCAACGACAATGAATATTAAGACACACAAACATGGTGCACAGAGAGCTAGATTCAAAAAGATAAAGAACTTGTACAAAATACTACACCCGACAATGAATCACCAAAGCAAACTATAATTAGAAAAAGAAGACTGGAATAAATGAATAAGAAATCAGAAGAGGAAACAAAAATCTATACAACCAATTCTCCTATTAAAAGAATCACAACACTCGTTGTATGTCCCCGGCAACGACGCTAAAAATTTGATGGCGATTATGACAAGTGCACCGATCAGTCAAGTAA
This sequence comes from Platanthera zijinensis, assembly GCA_039513925.1. Classification (NCBI taxonomy): domain Eukaryota; kingdom Viridiplantae; phylum Streptophyta; class Magnoliopsida; order Asparagales; family Orchidaceae; genus Platanthera; species Platanthera zijinensis. The sequence continues at coordinate 120,246,343 of CM077081.1, read as the reverse complement.
TATAATATGAAGAGTGATCCCCGAGTATCGATCTCGAAGGAATGTAGGTTGGGACACGTGATTGTATTGTTTATAAAATTAATTATAAGGATTCAAAAATGGAGCTTTGAAATTGGTTTGGTGATTTTCAATTTAAAATGAACTAAAACTAAACTAGGTGTGTCGCAAGTACCACATCACAAGGTGGATGGAAACTACATAGGCAGTTATGCACTACTTCGTGAGGCAGATGGAAAAGTATCAATTGAATAAGGTGGAATCGCAAGTGGAATTGAGGGTCGCAAACACCTCCTCGCAAAGAACACCACTAGAAATTGGTAGTGTGGTAGTCCAAATAACACAACGATGAAATGGAAGGGAAATGGAGGTGCAACCGCAACCGCACATAAACCACAAAAATTTCAAAGACATGAAATTAATTATTGTGAAAGTTAGGGTTAGATCTGATATACTCTAGAGGGGGGAATAGAGTATGTAGGTATAATTTAAATCTTTTTCTGAACTATAAGAAGTACTCCTAACCTTGGATGCTATATCAAAGAAACCAAAGAGAAATAAGTGTAAACACAGAAAGACCTAAATATCACAGCCACAGCAAGAACAAAAATAAAAAGGGGCAACCAGACGACACAAGAATTTAGAGTGGTTCCCCAACCTGGGTACGTCCACTCTTCTACCACCCTGGTAGGAATCCACTCAGAGTTTTGATCAGGTGTTGGACACCAATGAGCTTTTGATCAGGTGCTCAACAACCAAACCTCAAGTCTTTTGATAAGGACACTTGTAACCAAGGATCACTTTTGAAGGGAGATGACAACCCTTTTTACAGTGGGGGTGAGAGAATGATTGTGTCTTCTCTTTCTCAATTCAAACAACTGAGAAGACTTGTGGATTTGATGGTAGCAAAAGCTCCCCTTGAGATGTTGTTTGTTTTGGATGATGGAAGCTTTACTGCAGGGTGATAGGCCTTGAAGCTTTCAATTTTGACAAGAAGAACTTCAGGAAATATTTTGACAGATACAGTATTATTGTCCTTCAGAGAGTTCCTGAGAGTATGACAGAAGAAGACACTTTATTTGGATGGTTATTCTTCTTCTTCAGAATTGTTCTTCTTCTTGTCTAGTTGTTGTTGATTCTTGACTGATCGATTTTCAAATCTCAAGAATTCTGTATGTCTATTGATTATTGTTTGTATTGTATCTCTTGTATATTTGGAAGGGAAAATCTATATGTTTTATATGTTTCCCGTGAGGAAGTCCATTTGAATTTTGAAATCCTTCTGCAATTAATGCTGACGGCCTTGGAATATTTTTGGCATTGATTTGTTTCCCCAACTATCCCTTATAAAAATGGCAGGCAAAAATTCTGATGAAGACCATAATTAATGCTCTTGTCTAACGGTAATATTCAGAGAATATTAGAGCACTAATTACTCAGGAATTATTGCCACGTAATAAGGACAAAAGAGGGAAATTTCCAAGATTGGATTCATCGACCTGAGTCCCCAGTTCGTCGAGCTGAGAATAACTGTTCATCGAGCTGAGATCCAAGATCGTCGACCTCTGAATGCTGCTTGATAACTTTCTTTTTCTGTGCATCAAGTTCGTCGAGCTGAATCTAAGATCGTCGAGATGAGCCCTGAGAACAGAGTTAGTCAGGTTTGGGTCCAAGATCGTCGAGCTAAGTCTGCAGTCTGTACTTAGACTATTTTCTGATGTTGAGTGTTGAAGTATCATTTTGGCGTTGAGTGTGATGTCATCTGGCGTTGAGTCAAATGTCATCTGGTGTTGAGTGTTGAATCACCTCATCCAGAATTAGTCGACAAGAGAACAGAGTTCTTATAGCTGATGTTCTTAGTTCGTCGACTGAGGTTTGACTTAGAGGAGTTATTACTTTGTCCAGAGTTCGTCATGCTGAGATCAGAGAATTGTCCCTGAGTTCGTCTAGCTGAGCTCGACTTTAATCGACCGGAGATCGACGAACATAGAACTCCTTTTTTTAAGTCTTGAATTCTCTAAGTCTTGAGTCTCTGGCAGTGTTGGAGGCTGGTCCTTTGTACTGTTGACTCAAAAGACTTGACCTAGACTCTAGGACACAACCATGACCCTGGTCTATACATATTGGGTCATATACTAACTTAGTGAACCTAGCCCAAATCCAATTAGGGATTTAACAATCTCCCCCTATTTGGGTGAGGTCACTAATTACAAACTCAAACAAAATTGAAATAACAAAGCAAGAAGACATATATCTGGCAGAAAAAATAATGTATGCAACAGATAGATTTATCACAGTAAGCTTTGTATTATAAAAATGCAGTTTTTAAAAAATGATACCATAATCATATCAGTTCAGGTTTTTACTTCTTCTACTACTTTTCCCTTGGCTTTTCTTCTTTGCTTTTATCTCTAGCCTAAATGAAAATGATTTTCCTATTGAGATTGGCAGCTTCTTTCTTTGATATGTATAGATCTGCTTCTCCAATCACAGTCAGGGCAGAAGCTCTTGGTAGCCTCTGTATGTAATGCCATGTATTCTGCTGGATTAAACACTTTCTTGCTGACTTGAAGCTTATCCAGTTCTTTTTCTCTATATGATGACATAGTTGTATACTTTGATGGATCTTCACCTACCTCTATAGCCTTCTTTATCTGAGATATACCAATCAATTCTTGAAGCCTATCCATCCTGAAATTAGGATCATCATCCTGACTGACAGATGATTGATCATCTTGAGAGGGTAGCAGAGATGCAGGCCTGAATTGAGTTGACTGTGCTTGAAATTTTGTTGCCTTCTAGCTTTCATTACTCTGAGTGTATAGTGACTTTGGAGGTGCAGCTTCACTATATTTCCTTTTAGGTTTGTGTGATTCTGAATGCCTTCTTTGTTCAGCTTGTTGTTGGGGATGAGAGAACTCTGGCTTCTGATGGATTACTTCCTTTATCTGCTCTGTATAACCAGTACTTCTTTGATGTCTGCTTCCATGTGATTGATGTCTAGATGGCCTTCCTTGCCTTTGATAAGTTTTTGTGAAATATGTAGACTTGGAGGGAGCATCTGAACTTTGAGGAGTTGTTCCTGAAGCACCAGCAGCTGGAGGAGGAGGAGGAGGATCCTTCCTGTATCTATGAACTGGGGGAGGAGAGTATCTTCTGCTTTTCTTTCTGGCCTTTTGTTCATTCTTTGAAAGCCACATCCAGGCTGGCATCCCTTTGTATGGGGTTATGTTTTGTAAAATATAGTAGGGAGTGTCATTTGTATTTCCTGGATTAGGAGCAGAAGGAGGATAAGACTTCCTTTTCTTAGAGATTTTCTTCCTCTTTGAGTCCTCCTCATCATCATCATCAGACTGAGGATTGTCATACATAGTATCAATTTGGCTTATTGAATCCTTGGAGATTTCTTTATTGACTGGAGTGGGGACAACTTCAGCATGAGCTACTTCAGTTTCCATGGCAATGTCTTGAGCTATCATGTCATCCAGATTGGGGAGAGGGTTATCATCCATGATATAAGATGGCCCAGAAGGGCTAGATCTCTGATCATCAGACTTATTTTTTGGAGGAGCTATCAAACTTTTCTTTATAGTGTCTAATACCTCTGAGCTAGCAGGAGAGGTATAGCACACCATTGCTTTAGATGATAGAATGGGGGGAAGGCAGAAATAAATGTATGACCCAAATACTCTTAGTAAAGCTGCTAGATTCACTTTGAATTTAATGAAGTAAACCCTTCCTGGCAGAATCTCTGGCAAGGTGATCTCTATAGTATTTGACATTGTAATATTTGTTCCTGTTTCTGACACTTCTATTGTTGCTGCTGTTATTACTGCTGCTTTTGCTGGCAGAGTGATCTCTTGAGTATTTGACATTGTAATATTTGTTCCTGCTTCTGACACTTCTGTTGTTGCTGTTATTGCTACTGCTGCTTCTGCTTTAACTACTACTGCTTCTTTATCGTCAAGTATCTCCCCCTGCCTGGGTTCAGTAACAATTGAAGCCAGACCCCCAAATGAAGAGGGAGCAATGGTGAGAGCAGAGATCTGGGCAGCAAGAGAGGATATGGAGGCAGCTAGAGGAGAAATGGCCTCTGCTATAAGAGATTTGAGTAGGGGTGTGAGGAGAGTAATGAGTGGGGTGACAAGAGATGGATCCAGGTTTGGAGAAGTGGATTTTGGGGCAGTAGCTGGTTGAGTGGATATTATAGTTGCTAGGGGGGTGATAGGTGGAGATGGAATGGGAGTGTCTAGGAGGGAGTCATGTTGAGGAGAGGGAGTGTGCAGTGGAGAGGATAATAGGTTGAAGGAGGGGATTAAGGAGAGGGTGGTGTGGGGAATATTAGCAAGATGATATGGAAGAGGGGATTGAGGTGGTGTTGGCATTGGTGTATCTTGTTGGGGGGAAGGTGTAGAGGAGGAAATATGGGTGGGAGATTGAAGAATTGGGGATGATGAAGGTAGGGGAGTAGAGACTGTAACATGAGTTTAAGCTGGGGTGTGTTGAGTTGCTGGCAGAGATGAAGGTTGGAGAGCTGGAGATTGAGGAGTGGCTGAAGTAATGTTTGATTGAATAATGTTGGATGGGATCTCTTCAGAAGGGTGGGAAGTGGCTGGAACAACCCTTGTACTTTAAGAAGCTTGGGTGGCAGAGGATGAAGCCTTAGAGGGCTTTGTGATTGTCCTCTCCCACCTGCCAAACAAGGAACATGTGAGCCTTTTGCTTGCATTAATGAATGTGGTCTGGGATACCAATGATTCAACAGCCTTTTCTGTCAAGAAGATCCCTAGGATCCTTCCAAAGTTTACTTCCTTTTTACTGTTCCTTTTCTTGATAAGATCAAAGATGATCTGTGCCCAGTTCACCTTCCTCTTGTTTACCACTGCACACATAACCAGAAATTGATGCATGGTTATATAATCGTGTTCAGTGTGCTTGCTCAGCAAGACTTTCCCAACAATATCTGCGAGAAACTTGAACTCGGCAGATAGGTGTTTCTTCAGTAGTTTATTTGGGTTATCTCCAGAGTAACCCATCAGACTCAACATCATATCATATTCCTCATTATCAATTTCTAATTCTTCTTCTCCATTATCTAATCCAAAGATTTCAGTTAGTATAGCGAGAGTGAGAGAGATGGCAGTACCCGCTATTGATCCGATCATTGTGTTTTCCTCAGTTGTAGACGCAGTATAGACCCATTCTCTGATTTCTGTGCTGGGTAATTTGATTCTGATGGTCAGTAGATTTTTCAATTGCTGGTCTTCCAGCAGTTGTAGAATGTGGAGGAACATTGGATCGGAGTTCTGGAAGGAGTCGAAATCCACGTCAAATCTGGTATCAAACCTCATTGCCGCAAGAGTGCCTGCTGGAATCGCCATGAGTGCACCTGCAAGAGAGAAAACGAAGATCAAGTGCAAAGGGAACTGAAAGCGCGGGATGGAGGTCGAAGAAAACCAAAATATAAGGTTTTCTGGAATATGAAACGACAGACTCCGGTCCATGAGAAATAAAAATATCTTCGTTCTGAGGTCGACGAAATAATTTAGAGTTAAACAGTTCGTCGATCTTAGTATGAAGAGTTGAAGACATTTCGTCGATCTCTGGTTGATGAAAGTTTTCTGATGTAAGTTTGTCGATCGCAGGTCGACGAAGATCACTTACCACAGAGATTTCGTCGATCTCAGGTCGACGAAAATCTCAAGAACCTTTCGTAGTTCGTCGACCTCCGATCGACAAAATTTGAAGAGTTCTTCAAGTGCAGACAGAAACTAAACTAGGTCTTCTCTATTGATCATTCCAAGCTGATTTACAAAGAACAAGTGATTTCTTTCATCCAGGGACTTGGTGAAAATATCAGCTCTTTGTAAATCAGTGTAGATATAGACAAGTTTGATTTTGTTTTTGTCTACACATTCTCTAATGAAATGATGTCTAATGTCTATATGCTTAGTCCTACTGTGATGGACTGTATTTTGTGATTTGGCTATAGCATTTGTGTTATCACATAGTAGAGTTGAATTATTTAAGTTGAACCCATAATCTAGGAGTTGGTTCTTAATCCACAGCATCTGGGAATAATAACTGCCAGCTGCAATGTATTCTGCTTCAGCAGTTCATGTGGACACATATGATTGTTTATTGTAGAACCAGGACACTAATCTCATACCAAGGAACTAGCAAGTTCCTGAGGTACTCTTTCTTTCCACTCTGCATCCAGTAAAGTCAGCATCTAAGTATCCAGTTAAGTCAAACTCTAACTCAGTGGGATACCAGAGACCTAGACTAGGACAACCCTTTATATATCTCAAAATTCTTTTTAGAAAAACTAGATGAGATTCTTTAGGGTTCACCTGGAACCTAGCACAAAGGCATGTGGCAAACATGATATCAGGTCTGTTTATGTAAGGTATAGTAGGGACCCAACAATGCCCTATATATTTTCTGATCCACAAGTTTCCCTTGTGCATCAGAGTCTATTATAGCATTTGTAGCCATGGGTGTTTTCTTTGTTGAGGCATCAGCCATCCCAAACTTCTTAATAAGCTCTTTAGCATATTAGCCTGGGAAATGAAGATGACATCAGGAAGCTGCTTCACTTGGAGACCAAGGAAGTAGGAGAGCTCACCCATGCTACTCATCTCAAATTTAGAATGCAATAGATCAGATAATCTTTTGCATAATTTGGGATCAGTAGACCCAAATATTATGTCATCTACATAAATTTGTACTAACAAAATTTTATCATGATGCATTTTAGTGAATAAAGTCCTAACTACTATGAATCTTGAAAAACCATGCTCTAAGAGAAAGCTGGCTAAGGTCTCATACCAAGCTCTTGGAGCTTGCTTTAAACCATAGAGAGCTTTATGCAATTTAAATACATGAGAGGGATGAGTTGGAGAAACAAAACCTAGAGGTTATTCAACATAAACTTCTTCTTTAAGTTCCCCATTTAAGAAAGCACTCTTCACATCCATTTAATAAACTTTGAACTTTTTGAATGCAGCATAAGCCAGAAATATCCTTATAGCTTCTAGCCTGGCAACTAGAGCAAATGTTCGATCATATTCAATCCCTTCCTCTTGCATATATCCTTGAGCAACAAGCCTAGCCTTGTTCCTCACAATCACATCTTGGGCATCAAGCTTATTTCTGAATACCCATTTGGTTCCAATGACTGGGTAGTCTTTTGGTCTTGGAACCAAAACCCAAACTCTGCATCTCTCAAACTGATTGATCTCTTCTTGCATTGCATTGATCCAGTGGGGATCTTGCTCTGCATCAGTTATGGATTGAGGCTCAATTTGAGAGAGGAAACAAGCATGCATCAAGTCTTGGTTGAGTTGATTCCTTGTCTGTACACCTGCTATTATGTATCCAATCACTTGGGATCTGGGGTGATCCCTTAGTGTGACAAGATCAGTAGGTGGAGTTGGTTCAGCCACAACATTTTGAAGGAATTCCTCTTGTGGAATAGCCTCTGTTGTTGTAGCAAGTTCAGTTATTTCCACAGTTTCTTCATCACTTTCTTCACTGACTTGTTGAGAAGAATGAGATATAACTTTGGGGGTAAAGTGTAAGTCATCCAATTCCTCACACAAGTTGTGTACCTGCAAGGAGTCTTTGGTAGAAATCTCTTTCTCCTTATAAAACATGTTAGCCTCATCAAATGTAACATGCATAGATTCCTCTATTTTCAATGTGGATTTATTAAATACCCTATAAGCTTTGCTGACTTGGGAATATCCTAGAAAAATTCCCGCTGTAGTCTTTGCTTCAAACTTTCTAATGTGCTTTTTGTCATTATTATGAATATAACATACATAACCAAAAACTTTAAAATAGTTGATTATTGGTTTCTTCCCTTTGAGTATTTCATAGGGAGTCTTATGCTTTAGTTTGTGTATCAAACTTCTGTTCAGGACATAGTTTGTTGTGCTCACTACCTCTACCCAATAGGATAGGGGAATGTAAGCATCTACAAGTAATGTGCCGGCAGCTTCAATGAGTGTTCTATTTTTCCTTTCAGGTACCCCATTTTGTTGAGGAGTTCTAGGAGCTGAGAAACAGTGCCTGATACATTCCTTCTCACAAAACTCATGCATAAGAAAAGACTCAAACTCTGTACCATGATCACTTTTGATCAATGCAACATGAGTAGAGTACTCAATATGTATGTCCTGAGAAAATCTATAAGAACCTTGAAGGTATCTGACTTAGATCTCAGAAAGAATACCCAAGTGAACATGGAAAAGTCATCTACAACCACTAAGGTATAAGATTTCCCTCCTAGGCTTTGTACAGCCACAGGGCCAAAAAAAGGTCCATATATAGTAAGTATAATATCCTAGGTGAATCACTCTTATTAATGGATTTGAAGCTAGATTTAGTTTACTTGTCTAGTTGACAAGCCCTGTAGAGGCCTTCTTTCTTTTAGGGGCCAGAAGGTAAACCTCTAACAAGGTTGTCCTTAGATAGCCTAGCAATGTTTTTAAGATTTACATGTCCTAATCTTTTATGCCATAAGTCATTTTGACTACTAACTATATTGAGCAGGCATATGTCTGAAGTAACAGAATGAAAATTTACTAGGTATATGTTTACTTGTCTACTTCCAATTAAAATAGGTTGGTTTTCTTTTGAAGTAATAATACAGGAATTAGAGTTGAATGATACCTGATAACCTTCATCACATAGTTGGCTTATAGAGATGAGGTTATGCTTTAGTCCACTTACATATGCAACTCTTTTGAAAGTTACTACTCCAATTCTGACCTTGCCATAGCCTTCTGTTTGGCCACAATTGGAGTCACCAAAGATGACCTTTGGTCCTAGCTTTGACTCATAATCAATCAGATTGTCCTTATTGCCTGTCATATGCTTGGAGCAACCACTATCCAGATACTAATGTTGATTGTATGTTGGATAGGTCTTCATCTGCAAACAAGACAGTTAGTTGTTCTTGACCCAGGTAACCTTGGGTCCTTGTTGATTTTCATAACTATAACTGGAAATGTAAGAGCATTCAGGCTGAACTTTATATCCTTTTGGATGGAATCTCCTAGGTGGAATTATCCATTGAGTGAAGGGGTTGAAGTTGTTATTAGAATTTAAGTTTCTGTTATTAAGATCTGGGTTCGACGATCTCTGGTTGGATCGTCGACCTGAGCTCGACGATGTTGGATGAGATCGTCGATCTCTGCTCGAAGAATGAAAATATACATTCTTTGAGCACCAAAATCGTCGATCTCTGGTCGACAAACCATACTGGTATCGTCGATCATAGATAGAAGAATGATTGTTACTAATGTTTGCGTTCAAAGATCGTCGTTTGAGTTTGACGATCTGTTCATATATCATCGATCTGAGTTCGACGATAACTGCTGAACATTGTTATTTTTGTTATTCTTGTGGATATTGAGTTTATTCTTGGTTTCAATTTGTTCAAGAATATTATTAACTTTATTTACCTGTTCAGTATTCTTCTTTCCCTTGTCAGATATGAAGTTTACTGGTCTGGAAAGATTATTTTTCTTAATCAAGGGTGGATTACTAGAGGATGCACCTAGTCCTAGTTTTCTATTGTTGGTCCTAGCATTTACAATACTAGTTATATCTAATAATTGTAGACTTCTTCCATTCAGTGATTCTTCTAATAGTTTTGCCTTAGTTCAATTTTCAGAAAAGATATTTGTTTATTAGCAGACATTAGTTCATTGGTTAATTTTGCATTTTCTGCAGTGATATTGTCTAGGGTGTTTAACTTTTCTCTAAGAAGTTTGATTTCCTTCTCAGAGCTTATCAAGTCTAAGCATAAATTTTTAAATTCAAATTTAAATTCATCTGACTCAAAATCATAAGAAGTTATTACCTAATCTTCAGCTGATAGAGATTCTTCATTATTTAATTCATCTGTGTCAGATCTGCTACTGCTTGCCTCAATAGCCATGAGGCATAATTCCTTTGCTTTCTGTTCTTCTTCATCCTCACTGGAGCTGGAGGATGTAGATTCTTCTTCAGTATCACTCCATGTCTCAATAACAAAGCCCTTGTCTTTCCTTTTATGTTTGCTTGAGGAAGGCTTATTGTAGTGACTCTTCCTTAAGTCCTTCTCCTTTCTTATGTCCATCTTCTGAGCTTCTAAACACTCAGAAATGAACTGCCCAGGTTTCTTGCAGCCAAAACACACTACTTCTTTAGAGGGTGTTTTGTCATACCTTGGCTTATCTTCATATTTAGAAGGTTTCCTTCTGAAGTCCTTTCTAGCCATCTTGAAGAATCTCTTGGCAAAGAGACTCATCAACTCTTCATTTACTGGAGTGACTTCAGAGTCTTCTATAGCTTTGAAAGCTATGTTGTGCTCCTTCCTAGTTGTTGTAGGAGTCTTCACTGCAGCTGCTGCTTCCCTTGCTTTGATCAGCTGATCATAGGACTTTAATTTTCCTAGAAGAGATTCTATTGAAATCTCTGTCATGCTTCTGGCTTCTCTGATGGGCCAAATTCTTGAGTCCCGTGTACTGGGAAAGTACATTAGGATTTTGTCATTCACTTCAGTTAAAGTGAATTCTTTATCTAGACTCCTTAACTCACTGATGATGGAGCTAAGTCTGTTGTACATTACTTTTACTGTCTCTGCTTCATCCTTCTTGAAGTTCTCATACTGAGTGATGAGATTTGACCTTCTGTCTTTCCTCTCATCTGCTGATCTAGCCACTATTTGGTTAAGGGAATCCCAAATCTCCTTGGCTGATTGACACCCAACAACCTTTTGAAATATTTCATCAGACATAGTTTGAGCTAGTATATTCATGGCTTTGACATCATCTATCTTAGCCTTCTTCTGTGCATCTGTCCATCCAGGGGGTGGAACTGCACTCAGGTCAGTTGGTGTAGTTGAGTTTGAAGCCACTGGAGCTGGTGGTCCTATTAAGATAGAATTAAATATATCTTCATCAATAGAGTTCATGTAAAGCGTAATTCTTGCCTTCCAGATTGTTAACTTAGATAAGTTACACACTGGAGGTCTGGTGCTTGCATATTCTTTGTTTTGTGCCATGTTGTATGTATAAATCTAGTAATGATAAAAAAAAGAACATATCTAACTTAGGATCTTTGGTTCAAGGGTTTGCTTGTACAACCAAAAGAACCGGCTTTGATACCAATTAAAAGTTAGGGTTAGATCTGTTATACTCTAGGGGGTGAATAGAGTATGTAGGTATAATTTAAATCTTTTTCTGAACTATAAGAAGTACTCCTAACCTTGGATACTATATCACAGAAACCAAAGAGAAATAAGTGTAAACACAGAAAGACCTAAATATCACAGCCACAGCAAGAACAAAAAGAAAAAGGGGCAACCAGACGACACAAGAATTTATAGTGGTTCCCCAACCTGGGTACATCCACTCTTCTACCACCCCAGTAGGAATACACTCAGAGTTTTGATTAGGTGCCTAACACCAATGAGCTTTTGATTAGGTGCTCAACAACCAAACCTCAAGTCTTTTGATCAAGAGACTTGCAACCAAGGATCACTTTTGAAGGGAGATGACAACCCTTTTTACAGTGGGGGTGAAAGAATGATTGTGTCTTCTCTTTCTCAATTCAAACAACTGAGAAGACTTGTGGATTTGATGGTAGCAAAAGATCCCCCTGAGATGTTGTTTGTTCAGGATGATGGAAGCTTTGTTGTAGGGTGATAGGCCTTGAAGCTTTCAATTTTGACAAGAAGAACTTCAGGAACTATTTTGACAGATGTAGTATTGTTGTCTTTCAGAGAGTTCCTGAGAGTATGACAGAAGAAGACACTTGATTTGGATGGTTGTTCTTCTTTCTTCAGAATTGTTCTTCTTTTGTCTAGCTGCTGTTGATTCTTGACTGATCGATTTTCAAATCTCAAGAATTCTGTATGTCTATTGATTATTGTTTGTATTGTATCTCTTGTATATTTGGAAGGGAAAATCTATATGTTTTATATGTTTCCCGTGAGTAAGTCCATTTGAATTTTGAAATCTTTCTGCAATTAATGTTGACGGCCTTGGAATATTTTTGGCATTGATTTGTTTCCCCAACTATCCCTTATAAAAATGGCAGGCAACAATTCTGATGAAGACCATAATTAATGCTCTTGTCTAACGATAATATTCAGAGAATATTAGAGCACTAATTACTCAGGAATTATTGCCACGTAATAATGACAAAAGAGGGAAATTTCCAAGACTGGATTCGTCGACCTGAGTCCCCAGTTCATCGAGCTGAGAATAACTGTTCGTCGAGCTGAGATCCAAGATCATTGACCTATAAATGCTGCTTGATAACTTTCTTTTTTTGTGCATCAAGTTCTTCGAGCTGAATCTAAGATCGTCGAGCTGAGCCCTGAGAACAGAGTTAGTCCAGCTGGGGTCTAAGATCGTCGAGCTGAGTCTGTAGTCTAGACTTAGACTATTTTCTGATGTTGAGTGTTGAAGTATAATTTTTTGCGTTGAGTGTGATGTCATCTGGCGTTGAGTCAAATGTCATATGGTGTTGAGTGTTGAATCACCTCATCCAGAATTAGTCGACCAGAGAATAGAGTTCTTCTAGCTGATGTTCTTAGTTCGTTGACTGAGGTTTGACTTAGAGGAGTTATTACTTTGTCCAGAGTTCGTCGTGCTGAGATCATAGAATTGTCCCTGAGTTCGTCTAGTTGAGCTCGACTTTTGTCGACCGGAGAACGACGAACGTAGAACTCCTTTTTTTTACGTCTTGAATTCTCTAAGTCTTGAGTCTCTGGCAGTGTTGGAGGCTGGTCCTTTGTACTGTTGACTCAAAGGACTTGACCTAGACTCTAGGACACAACCATGACCCTAGTCTATACATGTTGGGTCATATCCTAACTTAGTGAACCTAGCCCAAATAAAACTAGGGATCCAACATATTACAATGGAGAGTTTACTAGTCATCATCCAACAATATTAGAAAAGAAACATCAAAACTACAACAAAGAGAAAAGGTGTGTGAGATACAACCGAGGCTGAAGTCTCATTGTGGGTTCTCAGAAGGAATCGATGGGACGTCACTCCACGTCCTTGCTTAGTGTACGACTGAAGTCTGGGGTACAAGAGGTATCACACCTCCTCTCACTTTACCTGTCTTCTTCAGATGACACGATCCGGCTACATCTCTTGCAAGCTTTCTTCCTTGAAGCAGCGATTGAAGCTTCAAATCACTCCTTAAAGGCTCGGGATGATGGATGTGGCCTAGGGAAAAGCCCTAATGGAAGCGATGTGGAGGAAGGAAGCTCAGAGCTCCTCCCTAAGGTGGACGGCGATGGAGGGCAAAACCTGGGCGGAACTGGGCAAAATGGAGGGAAGATAAGGGGAGATCCAGATTTAGGGCAAAAACTCCGCTTAAATACCAAATTTTTTAAAGGTGAACTTGCACGATCGAATGCATAGTCGTGCGTTCGAAACTATGCAATTTTTATCAAGAAATTACCAGAACATGGCAAGGGTCTGCCCGTGCAATTTTTTCTCACGCCCGGTTGCAACAATCATGCGCAAACAAAATTGCATGACCCAGGATAGATAACAATACTTTTAAGCCAAGCAACGGTGCGTGGGATTTTCTTCTAGTACGGTCGAATTCAACCGTGCGTGAAGGAAATCGCATGACCAATAAAAAAATATTATATTTTTTGGCAAAATAGATCATTCGTGCGATTTGTTCTCGAACGGTCGAAATCAACCGTACGTGACCAAAACGCACGAGCGACTGCAGATCATCAATTTTTAGCATATTGATCTCGCACGAGCAAAATTACCCGTATGCGAAGGAATTTTACACGGCGTGCGATAGGCGATCAAGACGAACAAATCGATCAAGCCGACAAAGGATAATGCACATGCAAAATTCTCATTAGCGAAGAAAAAACGCACTACCATGTGAAATACACATATTTCAAACAAGGGATTGAGCTCTACCCCAGCATGTCTAAAACTACAATACGAACAAAAACAAGTAACAAGGAGAATCATGTGCTTATCCCCAGCAGAAAAGAGCGCAATTGTGCACCACAATAGGCAAATGTGCACGTCATGAGTGAATACCAAACTAAGTAAATATGAGCGTTAATGACCTAAAAGTGAAGTGCAAGTATATGAAAATGAGTGTAGATGAGTCTGAAAACCCCTAAATAAATCGGACTCATCAATAGGAACTACCATGTGGTGGTATCATCTCAGGCTCGTCGACTTGATCTATCCTTGTCTACTAGATTGGGCTACCACGCCGTGGTAGGCGCTATCACTAGGCGGTAACTTTTAGACTATTACTCATGACGATCCTCTACCACCGACGATAACCCTTAACGCTCGGAGGTATTCACCCAAGTTTCATTCTTTCTCGAGCTTGCGGCATTAAATCGCAGGTACTTATGTCAAAGGGACAAGCTATTGAGTCAACTGTGCGATCTCTTGCATCATAGAGGATATCTGCTACGTGGGTTTTCGCCGAGCTTGGCCAAACCTAAGAATGAGAGACTCTAGAGTGGTTGCACTTTTGAGGTAGTGCGGACCCATCAGAATAAGGACACTGATTGTCGCGACCACCCATCTTGACCTTCTTTGACCAACTATGATTTTAAGGCCGCAAGTACATTTGGTTTATATCAAAAGTGCACCTCACAAAGCTCAAACTAAATAAGAGGGTGATGAGGCGGAGAGTGGTTGATTACTTTGCACGCGCGGGAGCGAGCAAGGAAGAGATGTGTGCAAGGGCGCGCAAGGAGGCGATGCGCGTGAGGGCATATAGTGATGTGCGTGGGAGATAGCAAGGAAGAAGATTCGCGCGGGAGAGTGTAAGGCAGAGATGCGCTAGAGCATGCAATAAGGAGACGCATACAGGAGCATGCGAGGAAGGCTCGCAGGGGAACACAAGGAGGCGATGCGCTTGAGGGTGCGCAAGGAGATGACATGCGGGAGTGCGCAAGGAAGACGATGCCTGCGGGCGTGCGCAAGGAAGGGATGCATGCTAGAGCGAGCGAGGAGACAACACTCATGAAAACGCTCAAGGAGGAGGTGCAAGCGAGTCCGCACAAGGAGGTGGCGTGTGCGGGAGCTCGCGAGGAAGGTGTACGGGGAAGAGATGCGCTTGAGGGCGTGCAAGGAAGATAAATGGATGAGAGATAAAATTCGTAGGAGGATTTCCCGGGCGAAGAAGATGAAGATCTTCTAAGGAGGCATCGAAGACGAAGGAGATTTTCAAGGAGCGCTTGAAGATCTTTGAAGAAGAAGAAGGAGATGAAGGAGGAAGGAGAGAGAAAATGTAACACCCCCATCCGTCACACAGCATATAACATAAGGTTCAGCCAGGGCCCGACGTCATATACCACGGACAGATTAAGGAGTTACTAAATTAAAACCATAATCCAAAATTTTGTATCCTAACACAGAGTGCATTCTAGCGGAAGTAATTTAAAGGTTATAAATAGTACCCCAAAAAAACATGAATGTCCACTACCACAATTAGTAATGTAAAACAAATACACAAATAAGTCTTGGCCATAAGGCCTTACAAGGTTTACTCAAATTAAACTGTCTTGTATACATCAGCACGCAGGCCGGCCACACATGAGAAATAAATAAACAAAACGGGCAATTTTCTTTGGCCTTCAAGGGCCAGCTTAGTTATCCTGGGCTTTAGCCCGCTATTTTCCGCTTGGTTCAGTTGCACCTGTAAGCAACATTCTACTACAACGGTGGAAAACAAAAGCAATGGTCAGCATTAGCTCACAAAATTATAATGACCCCACCCCTCACCCGGGGTGGCGGTGCTCCTTCCCTGTAGGCATTAGAATAATCACAATATGGCAATCGGAACGTGCAACTTAAGCACCATTCGCTACAAACATTGACATAAATACCCAACGCCCCGGGCTCTAAGGGAACATTCTTGGTGCACACGACCTCAAGCATCACACCTCCATTCTCTACGACGGTTAGCAACATTTGAGCATTCAAGTTTTTTAGGGCCAAAGCCAAAGACAATGTCCCTATGTCTACGACAAAGTCATGGTGACTTTAAATTCACACTTTGACTCACTCCAAGTAGATTGGCACAGGGTTGGGTGCAGTTCAGCTATTTTTCGGTGCTCAAATTGTCAGGAGCAACAACCCACAATGAGGGTCAGCATCCACTTTCCCATTCGTACGATTCATAACATTGTTATGATCCTAGGCTAGCACTCACGACCACCCAAGCTGAGCATATTAAGCTCAAGCTCCAAAAATACGGCCCCCAAGTCTCCACGAGACAGTCCTCACAATAATAGCCCTAGGGTCTCCATGAGATAGGCTTCTCAACAATACATTGCTCACATGGAGCTAACGTCAGCAGTAGCATTATCGCTGCATGCTAGGGGAAAGATTATCGCTTCTTCCCCTTACTTGGGTGTTTTCCTGAAGACTACCCCTAGTACTCTCAACGCAGTCATCTGCATACCACGTGACTCCATAAATCTACGTGATTACCATAGAGTATTCTCCGGCATACAAAACAAAAAACATCACCAATCTAGACCAACCTGT
The DNA here is from genome assembly GCA_039513925.1 of Platanthera zijinensis. Lineage (NCBI taxonomy): Eukaryota > Viridiplantae > Streptophyta > Magnoliopsida > Asparagales > Orchidaceae > Platanthera > Platanthera zijinensis. Next base: position 120,229,778 of record CM077081.1, on the reverse strand, counting down.
TTGGATGGGCTTCACACAGCATGCCTATTTCGTACTTTGATTCCGGATCTAAATGCAAACTAATGGGGATACACAGATCTACTCGTCGGGAGAACCACTTCCAGGTGTTCGTGGAGTGTCTACCCTATAATGCCAAAAGAAAGTACTTCACATGTCTAAGGAAGAGGATCGTTATACTTAAAGTTTTCTTTGGCTCCATGGGAGAAATCTAAACGGTTGAAATCGACCGCTCCGGCCTTACCTCCATAGATTTGAACTCGCTTTGTGTATCCGAACTCTGAATCTCGAACAATGGCGTAAACTTCCCTTTCCGGCATTGATGCTCCTCCTTCAGAAAACTAGGCCAAGTTCTCAAACTCCAAAGAAATGAAGTGAAATGGCCGAACTAGCATTATAAACTGAGCTACCGCCGCGCGGTAACTAGCTACTGCCGTGCGGTACCGTTATTCAACACCTCATTTCGCATGTAACCACCCCGGCCCTCTAATCATAGGCCAACACGTGGCTACGCGGTTACAGAATCGCAAAAGCCATACGATAGGTAATTACCGCCAAGCGGTACCTAACATCGATTATGAAAATACCATCCACGCTATCGTCGCGTAATAACTGTTACCGCCGTGTGGTAATAACCCGAGAACTCTGTCAAATTAATTGACCATGCTATCGCTCGCGGTAATACTACCGTCGGGCAGTAGCTCAACTCGACGCTCTCGACTCTCTCAATGCCTGATATCGTCGTGCGATATCCAACTATCGTTGCGTGATAGCACTCTATGCCAGTTGAGTCCACTCAACGCTCTAGATGCCTCTGGCCAACTATCCTGGAGCTATCGCCGGCGTTAGCCATAGTGCCATTCGTTAACTTCCAAACAGGCCTTTTTCCTGCTTCGGAAATCTTGGTGCGTTACAAATCTCCCCCACTTAAAGAATTTTGTCCTGAAAGTATGCATTGCAGGAAAAATTTTAAAGAACAAACAACATTTACAACGTATACCTCAGTCGAACAACTCGGGGAACTCTGACTTCATGGTTTGCTCCCGCTCCTATGATAGCTCCTCTCTGCCATAGTTGTCCCAACGGACCTTGACAAGTCTGATTTCCTTATTACGAATTCTCTTGACTTCTACATCCTCAATATGAATAGGTTTGACCTTCATTGTCATCCCACCATCCACCGGTACTTGATCTAAAGAAATCACTTGCGTAGGCTCTTGCACCGCCTTCCGCAATATCGATATGTGGAATAGTTTCAATCGATAGGCAGCTTCGCTAATACACTCTAGTATCTCAAATGGTCCAAGGTATCTTGGACTCAGCTTCTTCAAGCGTCGAATCCTAGACACCCCTTTGAATGGCTTGATCTTCAAATATACCCAATCACCTACGGCAAACTCGACGTTCCTGTGCTTGGCATTATAGTACTTAGCCTGTCTATCCTGATCAATCAGTAATCGCTACCAGATTGTTCGCACAATCGAAGTCGCATATTCAACTTCCTTCCACTTATACAACTTGGACTCGCCGTCTCCAACCATGACAACGGAGTACGGTACTTCCTACCATATAGGGCCTCGAAGTACGCCATTTGAATGCTCTGCTGGTAGCTTTTGTTGTACGCAAACTCAATCATATATAGGTAATCCTCCCACCTCTTACCGAAATCCATGGCACACATGCGAAGCATGTCCTCCATAGTCCTATTGACTCTCGTGGTCTGACCATCCGTCTGCGGATGAAATGTTGTTCTAAACTTCAGCTTGGTCCCCAACAGTTGATGCACCAACCTCCAGTCGTTAGATGTGAAGTGTCCATCTCGGTCACTCACGATGCTATAGGGCACACCATGCAGTCGTACAATATTCTCCACGTACAATTTTGTCAGTTTCTCCACCAAATCGTCCTTCCTATTTGGGATGAAGAGCGACACTTTTGTCAAATGATCAACGATCACTCAGATGGCGTCATTTCCCTTCTGCGATCTCGGCAAAAAATGCACGAAATCCATGGATATATCGTCGAACTTCCATTCTGGTATAGGCAAAGACTTCAAGAATCCTCTGGGATTCTGGCATTCAGCCTTCACTAAGGCTCAAGTTTGATATTTAGCCACAAACAACACTATATCCTTTTTCAGTCCTGGCCACCAGAACAGCTTTTTCATGTCTTTACACATTTTTGTGCTCCCTGGGTGAATCGAGTACTTCGTGAAATGAGCCTTGTATATCAATTCCTCTCATAGCTTACCCATACTTAGGACGCACAAACGACTATCCTTCCATAACAGCCCATCGTCGATAGTAAATTGAGCATTTGACCCTTCCAAAGCCTCAGCCATGAACCGCTTCATGTTGTCATCCAATTCCAAAGCCTGCCAAATCCGGTCGGCGAGGTCATATTGTACCTCTATCCGATTCAAATGTGCTTCAGCACCAGACCTCCTATCAACGCAATAGATCTCTAAGGCCTCCAAATCTTGAACGAGACGTTCGCCATGCATCAGTATCCAATTATCCTATATTGGAGCCCTGCGACTTAACGCATCTGCAACCGCATTACCTTTGTCTGGGACATAATGTATCTTGAAGGTGTAGTCCCCAAGGGACTCCATCCACCTCCATTGATGTATATTTAAGTCCTTCTGACCCAACAGATACATCAGACTCTTATGATCTATGTAAATGTCGACCTTCATGTCATACAAGTAGTGCCTCTAGAGCTTCAACGTGAATATCATGGCCGCTAACTCCAAGTCATAGACTAGATAATTTCTCTCATACACCTTCAACTTGCGTGAACTATAAGCTATTACTCTCCCACGCTGTACCAAAATGCAACTTAATCCTCTACCTGAAACATCATTGTAGATCTCAAAGCCTTTTGTCCCACATGGAGAGCATAGAATAGGCGTCATGGTCGGATGAATTTTTCAGTTCTTCGAAAGCTTGCGTGCACGGTGGCGACCAAACAAAATTCTGATCCTTCCTTGTCAGGTTTGTGAGGGGTAAAGCTATCCGAGAGAAGTTCTCAATGAAGCGCGGGTAGTAGCCGGCAATTCCCAGAAAACTCCGCACCTCCGCCATTGAATACAACATAGGCCACTCCCGTATTGCAGTCACTTTTGCCGAATCCACCGCGATACCCTCACTACTGACGATATGACCAAGGTATGCCACAGAAGAAATCCAAAACTCACACTTAGAGAATTTGGCGTACATCTGATTGCTCCTCAAAGTCTCCAAAACAATGCGCAAATGCTTCGCATGATCAAACTCAGACTGGGAGTACACCAGGATATCATCGATGAACACTATCATGAACTGATCCAAATATTCCCTGAATGTTCGGTTCATCAAGTCTATAAACACGGATGGCGCATTAGTCATCCCAAAAGGCATGACCGTGAACTTGTAATGCCCATAACATGAACTGAACATCATCTTAGGAATGTTACTTTCCCTAATTCTTAGCTGACACTAACCAGACTTCAAATCCAGCTTTGAATACACCGTTGACCCAACTAGCTGGTCGAAAAGATCATCGATCCTTTGAATCAAGTACTTGTTCTTATCCGTTAACTTATTCATTTCCTGATAGTCGATACAAAGTCACAAACTTCCATCCTTCTTCTTCATGAAGAGGACCGGGGCGCTCCAAGGTGATGACCTTTGACGCACATACCCCTGCTCTATCAATTCTTGAAGTTGTGCTTTCAAATCTGCCATTTCTCTTGGTGTTAAGAGATAATGATACCGCAACACAGGTTTGGCACCTGGCACAACCTCGATGGTGAAATCGATCTATCGCTGAGGTGAAGCTCCAGGGATCTTCGGGGAACACGTCGGCAAACTCCGACACCACTGGAATATTGGCTAATACAAGCTTGGGCTTCTTAGCCTCAAGTAAAGTGAAGAATAACTCTGCACCCTTATGAACTGCTTTAACTACTTGGAGAGCAAACATCATCATCTTGCTCGGTCCCTTCATACCGGAGAAAGTAGTTTCTTTGCTTGTATTAAACACCAGTTTTAACAGTCTTCGAACTACAATCGATGAACGCACATTACTCAAAGATCCAATCCATGCCAAAGATCACGTCAAACTCTACTATCAGTAGTAGTGATGCTTCCAAGTCAAAATTTTGACATCCTATCAACACTTTAACATGACAAACTCTATCTGTGCGCATCAAACATCCATTAGGAAGCAGCACATCAAACCTATCCTTCGTCACTGAAGTAGGCACTCTGATATGGGATATGAAGTCCTCAGATAGAAAGGAATGCGAAGCCCCTGTATCAAACAGTGCTCAAGCCAGACAGTCCATAACCACGACAAAGCCTATAACACGACAGTCATATGACCGAAGCATAAGGCGGAAGGTATGCAAAGAATTATGGTTAAAATCTAACACATACATGTCACCACATTGTCTTGCTTGATGGCCTCCTGCTTTCAAAGGTTGTAGACTATTGGTTGGGTTGGAGCTTGATGGGATGCGATTGACTCTACCGCCTTCCCCTTTTCAGCATAGGATGCTCCTGACTTCTTGTCTGACTTACCACTCCAACAATCGCGGGCTATATGCCCTAGCTTGCCGCAAGTTAAATAGTGTATTGGGCCTCCATGCCCACACGATTCCCCAGAAGTAACCGACAAAGAAGTTGGTCCGGAAGGTTTGGCCTTCTTGTTCCACCTTCGGTGCCCAGTCTTCTGCGGTCTTGGTACCATGTACTTCGGGCTCTTTACTGCCAAATCCTTTATACTATGGACCCTCTTCAAATCTTGTTCCAGAGATCGTGTCGTATTGACCAGGGTTAGAAAGCCCTGCATCATCGGACATGAGAGAAGCAACCTCAAATCATCGCATAGTCCTTCAAAGAACTAGTTGGTCTTGCGCTCCTCATCCGTAAAAGTGGAGCCAGTATATCATCATAATCTTATGAACTCATGTAGGTAGTCGTCCACACAACTCTCACCTTGAGTCAGCCTCTGGAACTGATTCTCCATTGCTATTTTTTGTGTTGTTGGGACAAACCGTGCCAGAAATAGTCTCGTGAACTCCTCCATCGATATATCGGTGAGTTGTCTCCCAGCCAGATGATGCAGCTCTAACTCGTCCCGCCACACTTTTGCCTCGCCGCCTAGGAGGAATGTGGTTATTATAGCCTTCTGCCACTCCTTAGTTTTTGTAGCTGTCATGACTCTCATTACTCGAGAAAGCCAGTCCTCAGCTTGAGTTGGGTTCCAGTCCCCAAAAATGTCAGTGTATGAAAGCTCATCAGTGCTTTAACTGCTTCTCTGTAGCTCTTCTCTGCACCACGGGCTCTACCGCTTCAGGATCCGCCACTATAGGCTCTACTACGCCAAGCGGCACTTGACCTGACCCAGGAGCAGGAGGCTACACTTGCCTCCCTGGTTGGGCATTGATCATAGCGAACACTGCTTCCACTACAATTCGTATGGTTTCTACAGAAGGAGGGTTTGCAAGCACATCATTCGGCACACTACTCTCTGCAGAGTGTTGTTGTTGTGACTACCCCGCACACCTCCTAGTCACCTATAATAGTAAAACACTCAATTAGGAGACAAACAGATTGTCAAACAACAATCATAGGAACACGCAGGTTCCTTAAACATGTGCATTTTCATTCCTAAGTGGACATTCATGGGTTCTTTTATGTTATAACGGCATCGCACGTACATGTTCTCACCACCTCTTAAAAGAATTCGTCCACGAATTTGAATAAGGAAGAACGACACCAGATCTGATACCAACTTGTAACACCCTCATCCATCACACATCATATAACCGAAGGTCCATCCGGGGCCCGATGTCATATACCACGGACAGACCAAGGAGTTACTAAATTAAAACCATAATCCAATATTTCGAATCCTAACACAGAGTGCATTCTAACGGAAATAATTTAAAAGTTATCAATAGAACCCAACAACAACATGAATGCACACTACCACAACTAGGATTGTAAAAAAAATACACAAATAAGTCTTGGCCTTAAGGCCTTACAAGGTTTACTCAAATTAAACTATTTTGCATACATCGGCACGCAGGCCGGCCACACATGAGAAATAAATAAGCAAAACGGGCAATTTGCTTTGGCCTTCAAGGGTCATCTTAGCTATCCTGGGCTTCAGCCCGCTATTCCCCGCTTGGTTCAGCTGCACCTACAAGAAACATTCCACCACAATGGTGGAAAACAAAAGCAACGGTCAGTATTAGCTAACCAAATTATATGAACCCATCCCTAACCTGGGGTGGTGGTGCTCCTTCCCTGCATGCATTAACATAATCACAATATGGCAATCGGATCGTGCAACTTAATCACCGTTCACCACAGATGTTGTCAAAATAGAGGAGAAAATGTCTTCATCAATAGAGTTCATATATAATCCTATTCTTGCCTTCCAGATGCTAAACTTAGCTAAGTTGCATGCTGGAGGTCTGGTGCTTGAGTAATCCTTGGACTGGGCCATGAAGTGAATATCTATAAGCTTGGTATCTATCAGGATCTTGTGACTCAGGTGTTAGCCTGTACAGTCAGTCAACCTCCCTCTGATACCAATTGAAAGTGAGGATAGATACAACTCTAGAGGGGGGGGGGGGTGAATAGAGTATTCAAAAAAAATTATGACACCCTACTCAAATCCCTTAGAGTTAATTTGCGGAATTAGTTTATAGATATTGATAACCCTAGAGCCTAACACAAAGTGTAGTACACAAGAGAGAGCTAACTGTAATTACAGTTAAGCTTGGGATCCTATCACAGTAACTAGCAATCCTAGTTATTTCTACTCACAGCCACAGTGCAATAAATTAAATAAGAAGCTCAGACGACACAAGAAATTTTATAGTGGTTCCCTCTAAATAGGTACGTCCACTCTTCTACCACCCTGGTAGGAATCCACTACAGGTTTTTGTTCAGGTGCCCTGCCACCAACTGATCTGCTTCAGGTAGATCAAGTAGACCCTTTGAGATTTTGATCAGGAGCTCAAAATCCAACACAGGTTTTTGATCAGGTGCCCTGCCACCAAGGGTTCACTTTTGAAGGGAGTAATAACCCTTTGTACAGGAGGTTGAGAGAGTTAAGGTTTCTTCTCTATTGTTAAACAGATTAGAGAAGCTAGTGGATTGCACAGAGCTAGATAGCTCTAAAGAATCAAGGCTCCCGCTGGCTTAGAGAATATCCGGGAAGGAGTCTTGCTTCAGTGTGCAGGAACTCTTCTGAACTAAGACAAAGAACTGTCTTGGGGTTCTGAAGGAGAAGCTTGAAGAAGACTCTTGATGGTTGAATGAATGTTCTTCTTCAAACAACTTCCTTTCTTCTTCTTCTTCTTCTTCTAAAGGACTCTGAGTGAAAGTCTTCCTGTAAGCAGGATGAACTCAGGATGAAGAAGAATGCTGAAGAGATTTGATCTTCTCAGTTGAATGGGAATTTCTGAGAGCTGTAGAACTTTCTTGCTTTCTCTCTTTCTCTATGCTGCTGAGTGTATGAATTCTATCTATTTTCTTCTTTCAAAAGAAGCTTTTTATATATGGGCCTATGCAACGGCTCTAATTTGAGTTTGAACTTTGTCTTCTTCTGGAATCTGCAATCTGGGCTGCAAAATACATAAAGCAAAAACAAATCCTGCAGACAGATATCCTATACAGGGATAAAGCTTTCTAAGAAGCTGCAAATAAATCTGATAAAAGAATACTAGAGAAAGTCACATCAGAAGAAACTCTTTACAGCCAGAGAAGACTTTTTGAGTCTAACGGCTATAAAGGACAGCATGGCAGATAAAGCAACAGGATATGTCAACTAATAAGACAAACAACTTTATCTAAAGATTTACTTATGCATAAAGAATAGAGCAGAGATTGCCTGGAAATAATAGCATAAATTAACTGAAATAATATGCCAAATAAATATGAAATAAATCACAGCATAGAAAGAGACAAAATTACTAAAGACATACAGCAGAACGTCGAACGACCCTCGGAGATCGTCGATCGAAGCACAGAGATCGTCGACCTATCAAACAGATAGTCGAACGATACAAATAGTCGAACTACCAAAGCAGATAGTCGAACTACCACAACAGATAGTCGACCTATCAGAAGAGATAGTCGAGATATCAGATAGTCGACCTATCAAGACAGATAGTCGAACTATCAAGCAAAACAGATAGTCGACCTATCAAACAGATAGTCGAACTATCGAACAAAACAGATAGTCGACCTATCAAACAGATAGTCGAACTATCAAAGAAAACAGATAGTCGACCTATCAAAACAGATAGTCGAACTATCAAGCAAAACAGATAGTCGACCTATCAAATAGATAGTCGAACTATCAAACAAAACAGATAGTCGAACTATCAAAGAAAACAGATAGTCGACCTATCAAACAGATAGTCGAACTATCAAAGAAAACATATAGTCGACCTATCAAATAGATAGTCGAACTATCAGATAGTTGAACTATCCAAGCAGATAGTCGAACTATCAAACACAACAGATAGTCGACCTATCAAGACAGATAGTCGATCTATCAAGCAACACAGATAGTCGACCTATCAAACAGATAGTCGAACTATCAGATAGTTGAGCTATCCAAGCAGATAGTTGAACTATCAAGAAATCTGTCTGGTCAGAAGAAGTCGAGCTGGGTTCGACGATCGGCGAGGCAGATTCCACAGAACGTCGATCTAACAAGAGTTGAACTAACTCAGAGATAGACGATCTGCTGACAGACGAACGTCGAACAACTGATAGACGATCGTCGACCAGTCGATAGACGATAGTCGAGCGGCGTTCGACCATAGTCGAACAAAAAACAACTTAACCAAATTTTCATCTGGATAAGTGACAACTCTACAACTAGAGCAAACTAACTAAACAACTAACCTTTGACCATAGATAAATCTTGGGTCAAGAGACTAAAAGAGAAGACTGAACTCAAATCCAAACTAGGGTACCAACAATCTCCCCCTATTTGAGTTAAGTCTCTTAACAACAAAAACACAAAACAAACTACTGAAAATAAATAAAATGCAGGAAGGGAAATATTTAAACAGCAGATAACATCAATCAAACAGACAAATAAATAACTGTCAATCAATGAAATTTTAAGAAGCTTCAGAATATGGTTTAGATTCAGAAGAACTAGGAATAAAAGTAATTTTCCTGAACGGGTCTAGAGCTTCTTTCTTTGACAGCTTTAGATCTTGCTCTCCAATAATTTTAGATTCTGATGCCCTTGGAACAACTGCTTTAGGATGCTTTTCCATATATTTTGAAGGGTCAAATACCTCAGGTCTAACCTGGAATTTATCAAGCTCCTTCTTTCTGAATTTAGACATTGTTGTTAATCCTGTAGTATCTTTACCTTCAGCTTTGGCTTTCCTAATCTGGGCTGATCCAACTAGCTCAAGAAATCGAGCCATTCTGAAATCAGGATCAAGCTCTTAACTTTCATACACATTTTCACAAGTTGGATCTACAGGTTTCACAGCTTTAAATTTAATAGACAGATCTAACAAGCTTTCAGCTGGCTCTTTTTCTTGAATAACTAGAGAAGAAGGAGGAGCAAACTCAGCAAATTTCTTACTCGATTTTTCAGAGAAAATAACTCTTTTACCTTTTGAAACAGTTTTCACTGCATGATCTGGCTTTGAAGAAGATATGCTCTTGGTTTCTTTGGAAGAAGGAGGAGAAAAGGTTGGTTTCTGATAAACCACCTCCTTCACTTGTTCTTTTGCATCATCATCATGTCTTTGGTATCCAGATTGCGATCTGCCTTGATATCCTTGATTGGTTTTCCTTTGAGAAGATTAGGATGGAGTAAATCTAGCAGACGGGGCAGAAGGGTTTGCAGACAAGTTGCCAGAGGCTCCTGTACTGGGAGGTGGAGGAGGAGGACCTCTAGGAGTCCATCTTGGAGCAGGACCGTCATACCTTTTAGATTTCTTCCTTAACTTTTGCTGATTCTTTGAAAATCCCATCCAATGCTGAAACTCTTTAGATTTGGGATCAATTCCTTTCAAGATATAATAGGGGATATCATTATCAGGGTTTGGAGGAGGAGGAGCCACAGCTTTTCTTTTCTTCTTAGAAGATTTCTTTTTCTTGGATTCTTTAGATTCATCAGAATCATCCTCATCCTCAGAGTTTGATGAAGGGGGAAGATCATAAGGATCAAATGCTTCTTGCACAGCTTTTTCTTTCTCTTTTAAGGCAGCTTTTTCTAACTCTTCTTCCAAGGCATCCTGTGCCAGAAGAGTGTCTAGATCCAGTCCTGGGGTGTCATCCCAGACTGTAGACTTTTCCATTTGAATTTTTGAAACCTTCTCTTGTTCATCAGTAACTGTCATGGAGACCAGTTCTTCTTGCACAGCTAACTGAGCTGGCTGAGCATCCTCAGGATCTTGAACAAGTGGTTATGGATCAGGTTGAACTTCTAGAGTAGGTTGATGATCAAGTTCTTGGGCAGCTAATACTTCTTCCACAATATCTGTAGAATCATGAGCACAAATTTGCTAAATGACATTGTATCATTCCTTCAAGGTATTCCCATACTAACACGTCAGTTATCAAGTCTAGGAACTGAGTAAAAGAATTACCTTCAGAATTTTCCTTAGAATGTCCTAAATCCCATAATTCATCTAGAAAGGAGGTAATGACTCCTTCTAGGTAGAGGGCAACCAGGGGAGTGGAGCATTCTTCTAGGCAGACTTTGACAACAAATTCAGTTTTCATTATTGCATCAGAAATATCTTTTTCAGACAGTGGAGGTACTGTTTCTTCTATCTCTTTTTCTGTATCCGCTGGAGGATCTGGTGGAAGAGAGGCCAGGGGCAGTTCAGAGGCATCTTTATAGAGCATCTCCCCCTGCCTAATTTCAGTGGAGACTGAAACCAGACCCCTAGATGAAGAGGGCTCAGTAGATTTTGAGAGTGCTTGAATGGAGGAAGTCAGAGAAGAGATGGAGGAAACAAGGGGAGCAATTGCCTCTTCAATCATGATTTTGATTGAAGGAGTAATTAACTCCAGGATGCTTGAGATGAAGGTTGGGGTGATTTCAAATGAAGGTGGGGGAATCACAGTAGATGGATGAACAGCAGGGATGGTGTATTCTTGATGAGATGGAGAGTGAACTGGAGAATGATGGGTGGATGCAAGAAGATCAATATGATCTAAATGAAGAATTGGTGACTGAGGAGGAGTGGATAGCTCAGAAGCCAATAAATCAAAACTAGGATGAGATATCCTAGCAAGATGAGAAGGGAGTGGAGATGCTGGAGGTGATGCATGGAGAATTGTGGGGGAATCAAGAAGATGAGATGCAGAAGATGGAACTTCAACTGAAGTAGATGGTGGCACTTCAGTGGAGGTTGAAGGTAATGCAGAAGAGGTGGATGGAAAGGAGAGATTGGCTGAGCATGCTTCTTGAAGGAGGGGAGTGACTGAAGCAGTCCTTATGCTCTAAGATGTAACTGGAGCTACCCCTGCTGGAGCGGGCTTCAGAAAGCTCCTTTTCCACTTGACAAACAGGGTTGGGTCCATCTTTTTGCTGGCATTGATTGATGTAGAAACTGAGACCAACAAATGGGGATATTTCTCCTTTAGAAATATCCCAAGCAACCTACCCAGGGTGACTCCCTTCTTGCTATTCTTTTTCCTTATCAGATCAAACAAAACTCCTGCCCAGTTAATCTGCTTCTTGTTCACAATGGCGCACATCAGGGCAAACTGTTGCCTGGTTATATTATCATGGGCAGAGTGCTTTCCCAGAAGCACTTTTCCGACGAGTTCAGCAAGGAACTTTATCTTCAACGGAAAGTTCACCTTTAGCAGCTTAGAAGGAATGCCGTCGGCATGTCCTAATTCAGTCAACATTCTCCCAAATTTTGGGTTATCTTGCTCATACTCCTCTTCCCCATTCAATAATCCAAAAATTTCAGTTAAAACGGCGGGAGTCAAAATTACCTCTTCTCCGCCTATCGTTCCGGTGATAGATTCGTCAGTGGAGGACGAAGTGAACGCCCATTCTTTAATCTCCTGGACGTTGATCTTTAGTCTTGTGGACATGAACTTTTCCAATCCTTGGTCTTTGCAGAGGTTGAGGATTTCCACTATCGCAGACTCACAGCAGCTGAAAGAATCAAAGTCCACGCTGAAACCAGCATCGAACTTCACCACGGACAGGAGGGCGGGAGCAATCGCCATCGAAGAGGTTGGAGAAGGCGAGAGAGAGACGGCGAAGGCAAAACGGCAGAAATTGCGAGACAGGGAGCAAGCAGAAAGACGGAATTCGAGAAGACGCTCTCCGTCGACGATAAAAAGAACGATCTCTTAACCTAGGTCGACCATCGGTTTTATATTAAACCAGCAATCGTCGATCTATTTTAAAAGATACTGGAGATGATGGTCGAACGGTCATTCGACGATCGTTCCTGAAGCAGAGTAGTCGATCCATCGTTCGACTATTTCCGTCTTCACAAACAACAAGCTATCGTCAACCATAGATCGACGATAGGCTCGACCTGTTTGACGATCTTCGAACATCGGTCGACGATCTTCAAGCAGATAAGCTATCATCAACCATAAGTCAACGATAGGCTTCATCTGATCGACTATCTTCGAACGTCGTTCGACGATCTTCAAACAGGCTTCAACAAAGGCAGACGTCACACTTAGTCTTTTCCATTAATCATGCCTAGTTGAACCAAAAAGAACAGATGCTTCTGTTCATCTAAGGGCTTGGTGAAAATATCACCTCTCTGAAGGTCAGTGGATATGAACTCAAGGCTGATCTTGTTCGTTTCCACACAATCTCTCAGGAAATGGTGTCTAATCTCAATGTGCTTGGTTCTAGAGTGGTGCATAGGATTTTGTGCAATGGAGATAGCACTGGTACTGTCACACATGATTTTTGTGTTCTTGTGTGTGTACCCATAATCCAAAAGCTGGTTTTTAATCCACAGGATCTGTGAACAACAACTAGCAGCTGCTATATATTCAGCCTCTGCAGTTGAAATTGAGACAGAAGCCTGCTTCTTACAGAACCAAGAGACCAATCTCTCTCCCAAGAACTGACAAGTTCCTGAGGTACTTTTCCTGTCAACTCTACAACTAGCATAATCAGAGTCAGAGTATTCAATTAACTCAAATTCTGATTCAGCTGGGTACCATAGTCCTAGATTTGGACATCCCTTCAGGTATCTCAAGATTCTCTTGAGAAGAATCAGATGAGATTCCTTGGTGTTGACCTGGAACCTAGCACAAAGGCATGTAGCAAACATTATATCTGGCCTACTTGCAGTTAAATACAATAAGGAACCAATAATGGCCCTATAATTCTTTTGATCAACTGGCTTACCCTGATCATCAGAATCTATAACTACATTAGTAGCCATAGGTGTATGCATTGCTGAAGCATCAGCCATCCCAAACTTCTTTATCAATTCCTTGGCATATTTGGATTGGGAGATGAAGATGCCATCAGCATCTTGCTTTACTTGGAGACCAAGAAAGTAAGATAGCTCACCCATACTACTCATCTCAAACTTAGAATGCATTAAGTCAGAGAACTTTTTGCACAGTTTGGGATCAGTGGAACCAAAAATAATATCATCTACATACACTTGAACTAACAGGATTGTGTCCTTGTGGTGCTTGACGAAAAGGGTTCTATCAACTACTCCCCTAACAAAGTTGTGCTCTAACAGGAAACTAGCTAGAGTCTCATACCAGGCTCTGGGTGCTTGTTTGAGTCCATAAAGAGCTTTTTGCAACTTGAAAACATGTGAGGGCTGAGTTGAAGAAACAAACCCAGGTGGTTGTTCAACAAATACCTCTTCCTTTAGCTCACCATTTAGAAAGGCACTTTTGACATCCATCTGAAAGACCTTAAACTTCATATAGGCTGCATAGGCTAGAAAGATCCTTATTGCCTCTAGCCTTGCAACAAGAGCAAAGGTTTGGTCATAATCTATACCTTCCTCATATCTATAGCCCTGAGCTACAAGCCTAGCTTTGTTCTTTACAATAATTCCATTTGCATCCAACTTGTTTCTAAACACCCACTTGGTGCCTATGATCAGTTGGCCTTTAGGTCTTGGAACCAATGTCCATACTTTACATCTTTCAAACTGATTGAGTTCCTCTTGCATGGCAATGATCCAGTGGGGATCTAGCTCAGCATCTTTAATGGTGAGGGGCTCAACCTGTGAAAGGAAACAAGCATGCATCACATCCTGTCTTAATTGATGTCTTATTTGAACACCAGCTGATATGTCTCCAATCACTTGAGATGTAGGATGATCTCTAAGTGTGACAACATCAGCAGGTGGGATGTGATCTTCAGCAATAGTTGGGATTAATTCCTCAGGAGGAATTGGATCTACTATTGGTGGTACAGCAACTGCTTCTACAAAGTCTTCATCACTGTCTGAATCAATGATATGAAGAGTTGATAGATGGAGAATCTCTTGAGTGACATCTTTACTAGATTCTGGTACCTGCAATGAACTTGAGGAAGGGGAAGTTTCCTTCTCCTTGTAAAACATCTGAGATTCATCAAAGGACACATACACAGATTCCTCAATTTTAGAAGTTGATTTATTAAATATCCTATAAGCTTTGCTTACTTGGGAATATCCAAGAAAAATTCCCATTGAAGCTTTTGCTTCAAACTTTCTAAGGTATTCTTTATTATTGTTATGAATGTATACTACACAACCAAATACTCTAAAATAATTAATTTTAGGTTTCTTTCCTTTAAGCAACTCATAAGGAGTTTTACACTTAAGCTTGTGTATAAGACTTCTGTTCAAGACATAGTTAGCTGTGCTAACAGCTTCTGCCCAATAGGAAAGAGGCATGTTAGCATCTGCCAATAATGTACCAGCAGCTTCAATCAGGGTTCTATTCTTCCTTTCCACTACCCCATTTTGTTGGGGAGTTCTAGGAGCAGAGAAGCTATGTTTGATACCTTCTTTCTCACAGAATTCTTGCATGAGAAGAGACTCAAACTCAGTACCATGATCACTTCTGATCAAGGCAACATGAGTAGAATACTCAGTCTGCACACACAGTAGAAAATTTGTAAGAACTTTAAAGTTATCAGCCTTAGTTCTCAAGAAGAACACCCAAGTGAACCTAGAGAAGTCGTCTGCAATTACTAAAGTGTAATACTTCCCTCCTAGACTCTATACATTTATTGGGCCAAAAAGGTCCAAATGTAATAAATACAAGATTCTAGGTGAATCACTTTTATTTACAGATTTAAATGAATTTTTGGTTTGCTTGCCTAATTGACAAGCCTTGCATAGGCTCTCATTCTTGTAGGGGCAAGAAGGTAAACCTCTAACAAGGTTGTATTTAGATAACCTAGATATGTTCTTGAGGTTAACATGGCTAAGCCTTTTATGCCATAAGGTGTTGTTATTTGTTACTTCATTAAATAAGCAGATTTCAGAATGGGTTGAATTAAAATCTACTAAATAAATATTACCTTATCTAATACCTACTAACACAACATTACTATTTAAAGTAATATTACTAAGAGTGTTAGTGAACGATACCTGATATCCTACATCATATAACTGACTTACCGAGATGAGATTATGCTTCAATCCAGTTACATATGCAACCCTCTTGAAAGTTACTGCTCCAATGGTAATCCTACCATATCCTTCAGTTTGACCACAACTAGAATCCCCAAAGATCACCTTTGGTCCAAGCTTGGCCTTGAACTTTGACAGATTTTCTTTGTTCCCTGTCATATGTTTGGAGCAACCACTATCCAAATACCACTTGTCTTTAGTATATGGATAGGTCTTCACCTGCAGAATAGACAATTAGACATTGTGGACCTAGGTAACCTTGGGTCTATTAGTCTTTACATAATGAAAACTTGAAATGAAAGAATAAGCAGGTTGGGGTTTATAACCTAAGGGGTAAGATCTCCTAGGTGGGATGCTCCATGCAGTTAATGGGTCCACAAACCTAGGGTTTCTATTCATATTAAGGTTTCTAGGGTTCTGGTTATAATTTTGAAATTCATATTGAAAACGTCGATCGGCGTTCGACGATGGATGCACAGATCGTCGAGCTTCGTTCGACCACTGAGCCTGCGATCGTCGAGCAGCGTTCGATGCTTTTTGTATTTCATTAAACTTTTGTTTTCTTTTCTCTCTCTTAGCTTTATTTAAGGCTTGATTAACTTGTCTTACTTGCTCAGTGTTCTTTATCCCATCAGCTGAAATAAAGTTCACTGGAGTTGAAAGATGATTTTTAAGAATAATTGGGGGTTCACAAGATGAAGCTCCTAAGCCTAGCTTATTTTTGCCTGACCTAGTGTTTGTCATGCTGGTGATTTCTAGCAACTTAAGGCTTCTACCATTTAATGATTCTTTCAATCTTTTGGACTTTGCTAGTTCATTTTTAAGAAACTTTATTTCATCACTAGATTTAGTGAGTTCTGCTTCTAACCTAGTATTTTCAATAGAGATATATTCTGATTCAGCTAACTTATTTCTAAGTTCCTTAATCTCCTTTTCTGAACTAATTAAATCGAAGCAAAGGGATTTAAACTCAGTTTTAAATTCAGAAGAAGAAAAGTCATATGAAGACAATACCTGATCTTCTGTAGGCATTTCTTCATCATCATCAGAGCTCTCTGCAGCTGAGTGATTGCTGCAGGCATCAATAGCCAAAAGGCAGATTTCCTTTGCCTTCTTCTCTTCCTCATCCTTACTGGAGCTTGAGGAGGAAGATTCCTCATCTGAATCACTCCAAGTTTTAGCAACAAATCCCTTCTCCTTTTTCTTGTTTTTGTAGGAGGAGGACTTGGAGTGTTTCCTGTGATGTTCCTTTTCCTTTCTCTTTTCTTTGCTCTTTTCCTCTGGACACTCTGGTAGAATGTGTCCAGGTTTCCTGCAACCATAACAAATGATTTCTTTAGCAGGAGATCTATCATACCTTGGTTTATCTTCATATCTTGAAGATTTCTTTCTGAAGTCTTGTTGGGGTTTGTCTCCACAATACCTCAGATTTGTAGGAAGTCAGACCTTGAACTAAGATGAATTAAGATGTATTTGATGTGGTGTTTGAGTTGTATGTGTGCAGGTTCTAATTGCCAAGTGTAGACCAATGTCAGTCTATAATGGGTCACCAAACACAGGACCATGCAATGTAATTCCTCATTGTGTGATCCAAAGTGTTGGCCCATGTATAGCCTCTCTATTGGGATACACTTCTCATTCATGCACTTGGATTGATGGACAGAAGCATTGGAGCTAATTTCCTCAGAAAATATTTCCAAGACCAAAATACTCGAGTAACCCCTTTCTTATACTCGAGTATCAGACTTAATACTCGAGTAGCTAGTTAGACATACTCGAGTAGTTAGTTAGACATACTCGAGTAAATCAGTTAAACTTACTCGAGTAGGCTCTGAATACTCGTGTAGATAAATCTATACTCGAGTAGTTAAGTAGTCATACTCGAGTAGTTCTTTTCATACTCGAGTAAGTAACTTAATCACTCGAGTAAATCATGTATCATACTCGAGTAGATCCTTTTCTTCTCTTCTCTGCAAGTTCAAGTAGTTATACTCGAGTAGTTTCTTCTAATACTCGAGTAAGTATTTCTATACTCAAGTAGTTGATTTTAATACTCGAGTAAGTATTTCTATACTCGAGTAGTTGATTTTAATACTTGAGTAAGTATTTCCATACTCGAGTAATTGACTTTGATACTCGAGTAAGTGAATGTTTCCCGGATACATATTCTGATACTCGAGTAACTTCCCCTTTCACTCGAGTATATCTTTCTTTCACTCGAGTATATATTTCTGATACTCGAGTATATCTTTCTGATACTCGAGTATATCTCTTCTGATACTCGAGTAGTTCATCTTTCCCTCAGTAAAATTTATCCTCTCATACTCGAGTATAATCCTCTTTGTCACTCGAGTATCTAAATTCCCATACTCGAGTATATCTTCTCTTACTCTAGTATAGCAGATCTCTATTCCAGAATTTCGAATTCGCCATAAGTACTTTAAATCCGTCAATTCTGATTGGTCCACGTGTCATCCTTAATTAAGATTATGACCGTTGGAGTCCACCTATAAATAGGTCATTTCAGAATTGACTAATTAACAAGATTACAGAGATATTCTTTTTAAGAAAGAGAAAATTCCGTGAACCCTAATTCTCACGCCGCCGCCGCCATCGTTGTTCACGGAAGAAACTTTGGATCGCCGATCTCCGTCTTCAACGACTATTTCTCCAGCGATCCAGACAGAAGTAAATCACTCGATCTCGCCGAGCCTCAAAGATTTCAGATCTATCTTCTTGATCGAGGTGGTTCTAGTTTTCAGATTCGTGGATCTCTCTCAAGTCATCTTCAACCTTTTCTGATCAAGCCGAAGTTCCTAAAGAAGAAGACTGTCAAAGATCCAGATCTGAGATTGTTGTTTTGATTTTTTTTCAAACCAAAATTTCATTGTAGGAGTTTTCTCCGAGATTTGTAGGAAGATCTTTCTTCCGAGTTTTGTAGATCCAGTTGGATCGAGTTTTGTAGGAACGTGGTTCCGAGGTGTAGGATTGTTTTCAATCCGAGATAGTGGAGTAGCCGAGTCTAGTGATTTGCTAGATCGGTGAGGAAAGTGGACGTACCCAAGGTTGGGGAACCACTATAAATCTCTTGTCGTCTGTGATTGCTTGATGTGTGTTGTGTTAATTTTTAATTCCGCATTTGACACGCATTTCACCTATTCACCCCCCTCTAGGTGATTTAGGCTAACAACTTAGACCTCTCAATTGGTATCAGAGGGAGGTTGATCATTAAAAGGTTAACACCTTGATCGTATCCTTCTAAGTTGAGTATCAAGCATGAGTAAGACTAAGGATTTTGCCAAACTCCCTATCTGCACCAAGAACAACTTTCCTATGTGGAAGGAAAGGGTCAAATTCTTCATGGAAGCTGTAGACCCTCGGATCTTCATGATTGTTGAAGAAGGTCCTCATATTCCTATGACCGCATCAACAATAGATCCAACCAAAAAGGTACCAAAGAAATTGATGGATCTAGACAAGGATGAGATTGCACTTGTCTCTCTGGACAAGAAAGCAAAGAATATCATAGCAAGTGCAGTCGATGACTCAATGCTGCAAAATCTGATTCATTGCCAATCTGCCAAGGAGATGTGGCAATCCCTAGTGACTCTAATGGAAGGTACAGAGGAAGTGAGGGATGATCGGAGATCCCTTCTGAATCAAAAGTATGAAGCCTTCCGGCAAGGTCACAAGGAAGCCATAGCTGACACGTTCGAGAACTTTTTCAAGATAGTGAACGGCCTAAGAGTTTATGGTCGAGTCTTCACCAACGGGGAACTCAATGACAAATTCCTAAGATCCCTAACCAAGGAATGGGACAATAAGGTATGTGCCATTCGGGAGTTTGGAAGGTTAGCTGAGACGGACCCGCAGAATCTGTTCGGAAAGCTTATGTCTTACGAGCTGCAAATCAACTCAAGAAAAGCTGAAGAAGAGACAAGCAGGTCTGCATCCAAGGAGAAATCTGTCGCTCTAAAGGCAGATGGCTCAAGGAAGATAAAGGCTAGCTCTCCTGCCCCAATTCCTGAGGCTGATGAAGAAGAATCATCTGAGCCTAGCTCATCTGGCTCAGAACTATCTGATGGAGAGTTCTCCCTACTCTCAAGGCAGTTCAAGAAGTTCTTGAACAAGAAGAAGCATTGGAGAGGCAAGGATGCCTCATATAGAAGATCACGACAGGACGGTGATCATCGGAAGAAAGGCTCAAGCAGCCATGACAGGTATAATTCTAAACAGAACAAACAGATCTCAACTGACATCATTTGTTATTGTTGCAATAAGCCAGGTCACGTCATCGCCGATTGCCCTCACAAAAAGAAAGAGGGTGGAAGAAGAGAGGAAAAGAAATCCTCACACCATAAGAACAGGAAAGAGAAAAGCTTAGTAGCCAAGAAGAGCAAAACTCTCAGCGACTCTGACTCATCCGAGTCGAGTGAAGAAGAGGAAGCTTACTTTGGGCTCATGGCTCATTCAGATGATGAACAAGTTCCCCAGTTTACTGGGGAGGTAAAATCTCACACTCCTCTCTCTGATTCTGATGATGACAATGAGCAAGAGGGATATTCCTCTGAAGATGAATCTGAGCTCATGGGTCAGTATAAGGAGTTACTCACCGCCTACGAAAAATGTCGTAGATTAATGAAAACTCAAGCCAAAGAGATAAATACTCTACGAGCTAGTGAGAGCAGCTTGAGAGAAGAAGTCGATAAGACTAACTCTCTTCTAGAGAACCTCAATGCAGCTATGGAGGGATACAATAAATCCCTCAAGCACATCGACCTTAAAGAGGAAATCATCAAAGAATTGGAACGACAACTCGAGGCTGAAAAGAAGCTTGTTGAGAGTTTCTCCAAGCCTAAGACAGTTCTTCCAATCGTTGCTGAATTCTCTGCTAAGGCCAAGGGTGCTGGTTTAGGCCACATTGTCTCTTCTAGTAAATCCTCTAGGAGAAACAAGGCCAAGAGAAAGAATAAGGCTGCCCAGAAGGCTCTAGCTGAAGAAAAAGGGAAAGCTCCCTTGGAACCTGTTGTGTTCAAGAAAGTTATCTTTCCCACGAACGAACTCGATTATGAGTCCACCTACGGACACTTTTCTAGGCCGATCCCTGAGAAGCCTAAGTCAAGATACCAAGGTTGGACTCGTCCTCGTAACTTTGGCGAGAGTGTATTCAAGGCACCTTATGAGGAGATTCAGCTTCAAAGCTATGGACCTTATGCTCATGGTCATAATTTCAAAAAGACACCAAAAGTAAAACCCATTGTAGAAAAGCCTATGAAGGAGAAGACCTCATGTAACTGCCATCATCATGAAGCCTCTTCCTCCAAGAGTAAAGCTCCTGCTGGACCTTCATTCCAGAAAGTCAAGCAGGACTACACAAGGCAAAGATACAATAGGTTCAACTGTTGGTGCTGTGGCAGAATTGGTCATTTTGCCAGTGATTGTTGGTTCAATCCTGAAAATGCTGCAACCCCTAAAGTTAGCAACGTGAGAGTGACCACTCATGAGGCTAATACTCGTAGGGGGAGTACTCTGACTCGAGACCAAGGACCCAAACTTGTTTGGGTTCCTAAGGCTAAATGATTGTAATTGCAGGTATGTCCAAAGGCCACTAAAACGCCAATCTGGTATTTGGACAGTGGATGCTCTCGGCATATGACCGGGACAAGGAGCCTACTACAGAATTACATCCCAGTCTGCAACGGACCAAAGGTCATCTTTGGAGGTTCAGATCGTGGGACAACGAAAGGCTATGGTATGATTTCTAATGGTAGCGTATCCTTTTCGAATGTGGCATATGTTGAAGGATTGGAACACAATCTCATCAGCATAAGCCAACTATGCGACAAAGGATACGTAGTTGAATTTCATGCTGACAAGTGTTTGATAAAATCGGTTAACAATATGGAAACTATTTTATCAGGCACTCGAAGCAGAAATATTTTTCGCTTAAATTTTATTTGTATAGACTCCTCGACACCAGTGTGTCTTTTGGCAAAAAGTAGTGCATCTCTTGCTGATCAATGGCACAAGAGACTTGCACATATTAACTTCAAAACTATTAATAAATTATTCTCTCAAAACTTAGTGCGTGATGCACCTAATGTCAAGTACGTTACGGACAGTCCTTGTCACGCTTGTATCAAAGGCAAGCAAACAAGAAGTTCGTTTAAAAGCATAATAGGCAAGGATTCCAATAGAAGTTTGCAGCTTCTCCATATGGACTTGTTTGGTCCACTGCAGGTTAGAAGTTTGGGAGGTAAGGAATATACGTTGGTTATTGTGGATGATTACTCGCGCTTTGCGTGGGTGTTCTTTCTGAAACACAAGTCAGATACCTTCGGTATTTTCACTAATTTTGTGAGGCAGATCCAGAATGAATACAACTGTTCCGTAGTCAAAATCAGAAGTGACAATGGAACGGAATTCAAATCTGGAGCCATGACAGAATTTTGTGAGAGTCAAGGTATCTTTCATGAGTTTTCCTCTCCTCGCACTCCACAGCAAAATGGAGTAGCTGAGAGAAGGAACAGAACACTCATAGAGGCGTGTCGGACCATGTTGAGTGATGCCTCACTTCCGGAGTATTTCTGGGCTGAAGCCGTCAACACCGCTTGTCACGTGCAAAATCGAGCACTCATCAACAAGAACCATGATAAGACTCCTTACGAACTTCTAAAAGGCAGGCAACCAACCATTTCATACTTTAGAATCTTTGGCTGTAAATGCTTCGTGCTCAACAACGGGAAGTATCACTCTACCAAGTTTAGCGAGAAAAGCTTTGAAGGTATTTTTGTAGGATATAGTAGCCATAGTAAGGCTTATAGAGTATTCAATAGAAAAACTCTGGTGGTGGTGTAACATCCCATTTCCAACTAGACCCCTAGGAGTGGTTTTGTCATAGAAAGCCCAAGGAAGAGGCAAGTGGACCTGGTAGTGTGAATAAGGCCACTGTGGTCTGCACTTAGCAGATCTCAGAACCTTGACTAAAAGTGATCATGGGACTTCACCAAGACTCCAAGACCCCACCCATACCCTTATAACCCTAGAAAGAGGTCAATGGGTCACTAAGGACCCATGGAGAGCAGTCAAAAGACCAAAGTTGACCAAAGTCAACTATAACCCTAGCTAGGTCAAGTTGACCTAGACAAGGGTCCATTTCAGTCTATTAGCCAAATATACTCCACCCAAACTTCCATAACCCTAGTGAGAGGTCAATGGGTCACTAAGGACCCATGGAAAGCAGTCAATAGGGCTAAGTTGACCAAAGTCAAATATAGCCCTAATTAGGTCAAATTGACCTACACAAGGGTCAATTGTAGTCCCTTAGCCCAATAGACACCACCCCTACCCTCATAAGCCTAGTGAGAGGCCAATAGGTCACCAAGGACCCATTGGGACCAATCAAAGGGGTTAGTTTGACCAAAGTCAACCCTTAACCTAAAATGGTCAAAATGCCCTAGTTAAGGGCCAAGTGACCTTCAAGGGCCAATTCAACCCCACCTTGACCCTAGGGGGAGGCTAATGGGTCACCAAGGACCTATTAAGGAAACCTCAAGGATCAAATTGACCTAGGTGGGCCCTAGTCCCACTTTGGGTCAAGTTAGCCCAAATGGGCTAACTCAAGCTCATTCCTATTTCATTAGGGCTACCCTTGACCCAAGTGGCCAAATGGATTGGTGGGCTGACATGTGACATGTAGGAGCCTAAATTTCAGGCTTGATGACTAGGAGAGAGAAAGTCATCCATGGAGGAGAGAGAAAGAGAAGGAAGAGAAGGAAGGAGGACTTTGTGCTCCTCCTCCCCCCTCCCCAACCTCCCCATTCAATTCAGAAGGACAAGGGGGAGTCTAGCAGTTTTTTTTGACTGGCTGGAGCAAGCTCCACCACCCCTACCAACCTAGCCGCCAATGTGGACTTTGGCCAAAAATGGCCAAGGTGTTTTCAGCCACCTAACACCTCCCCTCACCTCTTTAAAAGCTCCATTGGACTCCAAGGAGTAATCCCCACCATTTTCCTGAAGAAACCAAGCCCTATTCTGCCTTTTTGAGCAATCCGACCACCACCGGCCACCACCATGCCAATCCGACGATCAGCCCGGCTACAGCCGCCACCACAGGTCCTCCTCCACTCCTTCACTCATGGGTAGATCATAGGAATCAATAGGGCCAAGGTTCGGGCTCAATTGAGCCCGATCGAGATTTCAAAATCCATGGATTTCCCGTTTTTTTTTCATGTCTCGGGATCGCCGGAAAAGCGCTCTCCGGCGGCCTAGACGTCGGCCGGAGATAGCCCCGACCACCACGAAGGTGTCGGCGGCGGTGGCAGGCCGGGGAGGCGGCCGGATGGCCGGCGGCAGCCGCTGGAAGATGCTCCAGGCGGGTTGAATCGGGGCCGTCGGCTGGAGCTTGAAGATGACCCGATCGCGTCCAATATTGCGCCAAGATTCGTGCCATATGATTTTAGACTATAGGGTTAATATTTGATTCATTTCATTATTGTCACAGTATTGGTATTTATTGGTTTTAATTATTAAAAATATAAAGAGCCTGATTCAGAGAAAGTGGTCAACATAAAAAACCTAGCCCTATGAGTCTACGTTCAGTCAAAATTGGTTTGAACCAAATTGGGTGACTGGTTTGGCCAGGGCACTCATTTTGGTGGGGCCTATACAAATGAATAGTCAGTCATTAAATTGGATGCCCACACTTGATCCTTGGTCCAAATAAGCTGAAATTTTGGCAGGGGCTCACCCTACCCTATACCTAGACCCTGCCCAAAAATGGGAATTTTTGGGAATAATTTTCCTATAGTTTTTGTAAATAATTTAATTATGCTAGGGCAAATTAAATTAGGGGTCAAATGAAGTCCAAATTCAACCAAATTTTGGTGGGATGGTTATGAGGTCAATATAGACCTCTGGTTAAAATTTCATTAAGTTTGGAGTTGATTTGAATAGGATTCAAGCAAACCCTAGCCTTGCCCTAAGAAGGGTATTTTGGTCCAAATTGTAATTTTGGCTTTTAGTGTCCAATTCACCTCAACAGAGGTTCAAATTTTGTACACTAGTTTGGGATGACAGGATACACCTCCCAAAGGAAATTTGGGGGCAGTGGAGTTGGTTTAGCCCAAGATCTTAGGTCAAACCCTAAGGAAGGGCTTTTGTACCTTGTGAAGGGCATATGGTCAAATCACCTTGTATGGCTATGAAATTTTGTAGGGATAGAGTTTTGGTAAATATAACCCTCTGGTAAAATTATTAGGGCATTTTGGAATGTTTAGGGCCCTAAAATCCCTAACCCTAGTTTAGGGCACAAACATTCTAGGATTGAAATGGGCTAGCTAAACACCTCAAACTAAGATGAAATTTTGGTAGATTGGTGTTAAGGACATTATGAGCCTCTGGTAATTTAATGGGGAATTCTGGGCCAATAATTATAGCACTTCATTTGTAACCCAAGAAATGCTTAAATTAAGTAAATAATTTATTATGCTACTTCTGATAATTGAGAGGTCCTGAAATTTTGGCAGAGGTTGTTTGGAAGCATAAAGAGTTTATATAAATTTTATAAGAATTCTTGGACAAGTATATGAGGTAGTTAGTTCACAAGATTGTCATTTGATGGAATTATTCAAAAATTCATTTAAGCCTATTTACTAATAAATAAATTATGAAATTTGTCCCAAACCATGTACATGTCATTAGATTCTTAATTGAAATTTCCCTGAATTTTTGGAAGCAATACATTATTTTATATTTATTAAATGAATTTCCAAGGACTTAAATGAATATTTGATTTGAAGATAAAGCTTTACTGAAAAGAAATATATATTTTGGAAGACAAGTTATATCATTATTCTGAGTAACATATAAAATTTGTAAAATGATTCCTTGAATGAAAGTAGTACTTCACGTTCATTTTTGGAAATTTTAGAAATTAAAATAATTAAATGAATTATCAAATAAGTAAGGAAAATTTTGGAACTCTGGATTTAGAACTTAAAGGTCATAATGAACCTCCATTAATTATTATAGGGGTGTAGGATGATTATTTTATATACATCCCATTTTACAGGAAGATTGACTTGGTGGTCTGCATTTAGCAATTTTGGATCTAGTTTGTTTGCATCATTTTGAGCAACTTACTTACTGTATAATTATGAAATTTGGCCAATGATGTTTTTAGGTCAGTATCTACTTTAGAAAATTAATTAAGAATTTTTGGATGAATATTTATTGCACTTACTTCATTAATAAAAGGAAAAAGGATATATTTTCAAAAATTGATTAGTGTCACTTGAATACTTGAAAAATTGTTATATCTTGGATTTATTGTTAAATGGTTATTTAGAATTTATCATGAATTAATGAAGCTTTATACCTCTCTGAAAAGTGCATTTTATGCTCAATGGGTAGCCCTTAAAAGCTTTACGGGAATTTAAATAAATGTCAGAATAATTGGAAAAATGATAATCTTTTGGATTTAGTCCATTTACATCATGATAAGTCTCCAGTAAATAATTCAGGGCATTCGGATGATCATTTAGAATACCCCCTGTCTGGTTCAACGTATCGTCTAAATTGGTGTGCATAATTGGTATAAGACAAGGTTGGGGGATAGTTATTGGAGTTAGACCTTTTAATGTGGATGATTTCCCATTAGAGAGAAAAAAAAAGAGAGTAGTGAGAGTGAGTTGGCTAGTGTTAGGTGGTGCGCGTGATCGACGAAAAATCGTCTTTCTCGTAGTAATTAGGGAGAGTCAAACTTCGTAGGCTTAGAGTAAATAGTAAACTTAGGGTTTCACCCTTTCCCACCCAGTGTCCCGGGTGATAGTATAGGTTACTTGGGCAATAAGCCCAGTAGTTGTGATGGTTGTCTGGCGAGCTTCGGCTCGGTTGTTGATTATGATGGACAGGATTGTCCGGTGAGCTTCGGCTCGGCAGTAGGTTACGACGGACGGGAGTGTCCGGGGAGCTTTAGCTCGGTTGTAGATTGTGATGGACGGGAATTGTCCGGTGAGCTTCGGCTCGGTAGTAGGTTACGACGGACGGGAGTGTCCGGGGAGCTTTAGCTCGGTTGTAGATTGTGATGGACGGGAATTGTCCGGTGAGCTTCGACTCGGTTGGTTGGTTGACTCATATCTATTGTATGTGCATAAAAGGTTTTAAGGTGGTGGGTCTTCTATATTGGGGAGTTCGATGCACCGACACCAATATGGTTGGCTCGGCAGGTGTGGTTAACACTTCGCCATCAGAAGTCCGGTGCGCCAGCCGGCAAGAGTACGCAGACGTCCGCTTAGTGCACCAAGCGTTGAGGCGTACGATAGGTCTGACCGGTAGTGCTTTACTGGTTTAGAGGTGGGCGAGGCCCAACCCACCGCTTCCGTCTGCCACTACGGAGGTATCCTGGGAGGTAACGGCTCCGAAAGGGGGAACTAAAGGTCTGTGTACACAGAGTCGAGTGGGTGAGTTGCACATGCATGATCACATCATGGCATAAATGTATTTCATAGCATAACCATCGCATATAACCTGTCAGCTAATGTATAAGCGGTATGGGACGCTCTATACATTAGGCCTTGCTAAATGACCCCTTGGCCTATAAGTTCGTGTGAGCGTGCCTATAAGTCAAGGTTCTCTTTCAACTTTATAAACCTGCTAATAGAACCGACACCCTATCGTATAAATCGGTATGGGACTTTTTATACGATAGGAGCCCTGCAAAAGATCCCTTAGCTTATGTATACTCGCATAAGTTGAGGTTACTTATTTATTTTGTACGATTATTATCATCTTACACTGTTAGTTTAGTTCCGCTGCCATCTGAAATTTGAATACTCTCCACCTTCATGTCCTTCCCTTTCCTTCTCCCCGCTTGGTGCTTTAGGAGCCATGGGGGAAGGGGTGGGGGACGATAGGACTTAGTCTTTTAGACTAACGGTTTTCGAACCACATCATTTAGGGGACCACGGAGCCCAGCATGGAGGAGCAGCCCCGGAGGTCGGCACGTTTGGAGATCGGACAGTCTAGCACTGGAGTCCAGACAGCAGGGACAGTGAGTCCCGATATATAGTAGTTGTATTAGTTTGCTTCCACGATGAGAGAAATGTAGTGAGGACTTGATGTACCGGGCATAAGCCCGTGATTTTTCATTATATGTACTATCTGTGGACACTCCCTTCGTGGAGTTTATTTCTATATATGTGATTCTCTTTGTGGACTTGCTACCTTCTTAAGTATATTGCTACTGTTATGATCGAATTGGCCGGCAGAATCGGCGTCTTGTAGTGACGACCTTCCCGGGTGCGAAGGTGTCACCGCAAGGCGGCGGTTCTGGGCCTAAGACCCCGGTGTCGAAAAAGAAAAAAAAAATGGGGGTCTTACAAGTGGTATCAGAGCGAACCTCGATCAAGAAATGTAGTAGTCCACTAACCCTGGGACACCCCCGCTCGAGTTTAGTTTGCGGACAAACTAAGCAGCGGAAGCAGTGGTGGGCCCAAAGGGAAAAAATCACATGGAAAATTGTCCACTTTTAGTTAAACCTGTGAGACTTCTTATAATTGTCTTCTATTACGCAGCCCCCAGCGCAGCCAACACCACAAGGCGGAGTTCAGCAGACTCCGACTGTTGCACCACCTCCCCCGGTCCCCACTCCATTCTTACACTCGGAGATGGGTCAAACGCTGACAGCCATTCTAGATGCTTTCAGGGCTCAGCAGGTTCCGGCCCTGCAGCCGAACCCGGGGGCCAATTGGCTGAGCATTTTTCGAGGACTCTCTCCTCCATCTTACTTGGGGACAGAATCCGCTGTACGGACAGAGGAGTGGCTAGATATTATGTACGAAATGCTGACTGGGATACGATGTCCCTGGGAGGAGAGGGTGGCCTTGGTTGTCTCCTGCCTGGAGTCCCATGCTAAGAGGTGGTGGAAGATGCTGCTGGATACAAGATTTGTTGATAGGGAGGTTGCGGAAGTTACCTGGGAGGAGTTCAGGACCGCGCTGCTGGAGCATTTTGTTCCACAATCAGCCAGGGATGAGTTGGAGGAACGGTTCTTACAGTTGAAGCAGGGTACCAGGACGGTGGTAGAGTACCATCGGGAGTTCGACCACTTGGCTCGCTACGCGGATTCGTATCAACTAGATGAGGCGGGCTACACAAAAAGGTTTTATAAGGGTCTACGAGAGGACTTGAGGGAGGCCCTTCTGTTCGTTTCTGATGGACCTATCTCTCGGATCTTGGAAATGGCCAAGAGGATTGAGGCCGATTGGCACACCACTCGGGGTCGAAAAAGGCCAACAGAGGACCAGGGCCGGGGAGCCCGGAATGATCAGCGGCGGGGCCGCATCACAGATGGGAGAGAAGGAAGAAGAACAGAAGACCAACCTCGTCAGGAAATAAGACGAGAGCCGAGGGAGCCGGTGGTACTGGCTCCTCAGCCTCTTCAGATGAGGGAGGCACCGAGACCCGGGGGTATGGCATTTCCCCCACCGGAGTGCTACAACTGCCATCAGATAGGACACATTCGGAGAAACTGCCCCATGAGGGGAGCACCTTTACCAGCACCCCAGGATGCCCCGCATGCCCAGCAGTTTGGAGGACGAGGACGTGGTCGAGGACGTGGTTTCCAGGGTGCAGATCGTAGGCAGCAGAGGGAGCAAATTTATGCACTGGATCTGGCTCAGCCCCGAAACCCGGAGCAAGTAATCACTGGTATGTCTGAAAATTTTGGTTAAAGTTATTTCCTCATGAAGTTAAATTTGATATAGAAGTGACCATCTAGGAAAGAAAACCATGGCTAGAATTCTGAGACATTTAATTTTTCCCAAAACCCCAGGAATAGTTTTCATCAGCGGCAAACCCGCTTATACGCTATTTGATACGGTTGCTTCGCACTCATTTGTATCGGAGGCCTTCATAGAAGGATTGGAAGGCGTGGAACGATTCACGGGTCTGATGGTGAGGATACGACTACCCGACGGATCGGAGTTGTTCACCTCTGCCCACTGCAACATGGAGGCAGAGATCGGCGGAAGGATATTTGAAGCTCTAGCGACGATCATAAAGATGCCAATCTTTGATTTGATCCTAGGGATGACGTGGTTGAACTGGAATCATGCTCAAATTGACTGCACGTCCAAAAGAGTTACCGTAAGACATGGGGATTCATACCTCGTCATTGAAGGTATAAAATCTATCCCCCCTCTCATACTATCGTCTGTACAAGCCGTCAAGGCTCACTTACAAGGAGAAGAAGTGTATGAAGTAATATTTGAGATGACTGAAACCAAGGTCTCCACCTCGGATATTCCGGTGGTGCGAGATTTTGCTGACGTATTCCCGGAGAAACTGCCTGGGCTACCCCCGCACCGGGAGCAGGATTTCCGGATACAGCTGGTGCCGGGGGCTAAGCCAGCAGCTAGGGCCCCTTACCGGATGGCCCCGAAAGAATTGACAGAGTATCGAAGCCAACTCCAAGAACTGGTGGAGGCTGGATTTGTCCGACCGAGCTCTTCGCCTTGGGGAGCCCCGGTCTTGTTTGTTAAAAAGAAGGACGGAACTCTGAGACTGTGCATCGACTACCGAGCTCTAAACCGATTGACAGTCCGAAATACATATCCGTTGCCAAGGATAGATGAGCTGTTTGACCAGCTAGAAGGGGCGCACTTCTTTTCCAAATTGGATCTGAGATCAGGCTACTACCAGCTACGGATCCAGGAAGAGGACATTCCGAAGACTGCATTCAGTAGCAGATACGGACTATACGAATTTACTGTAATGCCCTTCGGGCTCACAAATGCGCCGTCAGCATTTATGAGCCTTATGAATCAGGTGTTCAAGGAGTATTTAGATATATTTGTCATCGTGTTTATCGATGACATCCTCATTTACTCAAGGACAGAAGAGGAGCACACGCAACATCTGACGCTGACTCTGAGGAAACTACGGGAGCACAAGCTCTATGCAAAGATCAGCAAGTGCCAATTTTGGTTGAAGGAGGTGGCCTTCCTAGGCCATATCATCAGTGGTGCTGGGTTAGCAGTGGACCCGGCCAAGATCCAAGCAGTTCGGGACTGGCCACAATTAAAGACGGCCACAGATGTACGAAGTTTCCTAGGGCTTGCCGGATACTACCGGAAATTCGTAGAGGGATTCTCTCGTATCGCCCTCCCACTCACATCTCTGACAAGGAAGGAGGTGCCCTTTACCTGGACCCCACGGTGTGAAGAGGCTTTTCAAGAGCTAAAGGGGCGACTCACTTCGGCCCCTATACTTACCCTCCCTTCAGGGAAAGAAGGATTCCAGGTCTACACCGATGCCTCCTACCAGGGCATGGGTGCAGTACTTATGCAGAATGGCCATGTGATAGCTTATGCTTCTCGGCAGCTGAAGAAACACGAGCAAAACTACCCAATCCATGACTTAGAGATGGGAGCTGTTATTTTTGCATTAAAGGTCTGGCGTCACTATCTATACGGTGTCCACTGCGACATATACTCCGACCACAAAAATTTGAAGTATGTGGACACGCAGAAGGAGCTAAATATCAGACAGAGACGATGGGTGGAATTTTTGGCAGATTATCAGTACGAGATGCACTACCACCCGCGGAAGGCGAATGTGGTAGCAGATGCATTGAGCCGAAAGACCGCAAACACTGAAGTAGGAACACCATTGATGGCCTTGGAGTTGATTCAGATGTTTGATAAAATGCAAATATCCCTAGTATCCGAGGATCACCCTGGGCTATACCGGGAGTACCTGTCATCATTAATCGCCACGGATGACATACAAGAGCGGGTCAAGGGTGGACAGAGGCAGGATGCCCAGCTAGATCCGGTATTCCGGTCCTTAGAAGCAGGCACTGCGGGAGAATACACGCTGAGAGATGATTTAGTATGCTTCAGAGGACGGGTCTACATACCAGAGGGAGGCCAGATCCGGGAAGACATCATGACGGAGGCTCATTGCAGTCGATATTCGGTACACCCGGGGATTACGAAGATGACTGCAGATCTGAAGAAGACTATGTTCTGGCCCGGCATGAAGAAGGATATCACCTACTTCGTGACCCGTTGCAAGGCGTGCCAATTAGTAAAAGCGGAGTGCAAAAACCCCGCAGGATTATTACAGCCCCTCCCAGTACCAGAGTGGAAGTTTGATGATATCGCCATGGACTTTATACATGGACTTCCTCGATCCAGGATAGGGAACGATTCGATATGGGTAATCATCGACCGACTGACGAAGGTGGCGAGGTTTATTCCAATTAGGAAGGATGACTCGGTGGGAGTGTTAGTCCGGAAGTTTGTGGAGCAGTTCGTTCGCTATCATGGCGTCCCCAAGTCAATTGTGTCAGACCGGGATGGACGATTTACATCCAGGGAGTGGAGGTCAGTGCAGACTTACTTGGGCACTCGACTAACATTCAGTACGGCTTTTCATCCCCAGACGGATGGACAGACGGAACGGACCAACCGGACGCTGGATGATTTACTACGACTCTGCATATTAGATCGTGGTGAACCTTGGGAGAAATTGTTACCATTGATCGAGTTCTCATATAATAACAGCTACCAGTCTAGTATAAAGATGGCTCCTTATGAGGCGTTGTACGGACGAAAGTGCAGGACTCCGCTGTCATGGATACAGGACGAGGACCCTAAGGCATTGGATTCGGAATTTGTTGAGGACACCGAGGCTCAGGTGAGATTGATACGGGACAGGATGCTAGAAGCACAGAGCCGGCAGGCTAAGTATTACGATGCTCGGCACCGTCAGATGGAATTCCAGGTGGGAGATCAGGTGTTCTTGAAAATCCGACCCATGCATGAAGTTACTCGGGTACGCGGACAAAGGAAGAAGCTCAGCCCAAGGTACATGGGACCTTATAGGATCCAGGAGCGGATCGGTCCCTTGGCATACAGACTGGAACTGCCACCAGAGCTGGCGAGTCTGCACGACGTGTTCCATATATCCTCTCTTAGGAGAGCTCTACTACGTCCAGAGCAGCAAGTTTCAACCACAGATGGACCGATAGCATCTGATCGGTCAGTTCACCTAGAACCAGTCCAGATTGACGACGAGGGGGTACGAGTTCTACGCCACAAGAAGGTTCCGTTAGTCAAGGTCCTGTGGAGAAATCACGGAAGAGAGGAGCACACATGGGAGCCCCAGGACTTGATGCGACAAAGATACCCGGAACTCTTCAGTCAGGTATTCCTCGCAACCACTCAAAATGTTCAATTCCCTTCATATGTTTAACTAGTAGAACTAAAATTTCAAGGATATGGGCTAAACTTTTGTTTATTGTGGTTTAGATTTTTGTCATTTGGACTATTTGGTCTTAACATCGACAAACGCCTTAAACCTCGCATGTCAATCACGGAGACGTGGCATAAAACTTTCAACTTACATGGGATGTTACAAGTTTCTTCCTCCCCGATAGGAGTCCCCGTAAGCTTAACCTGGATTTCGGGGACGAAATCTTTGTTTTGTTTATTGGGATTTGTAACATCTCATTTCCAACTAGACCCCTAGGAGTGGTTTTGTCATAGAAAGCCCAAGGAAGAGGCAAGTGGACCTGGTAGTGTGAATAGGGCCACTGTGGTCTGCACTTAGCAGATCTCAGAACCTTGACTAAAAGTGATCATGGGACTTCACCAAGACTCCAAGACCCCACCCATACCCTTATAACCCTAGAAAGAGGTCAATGGGTCACTAAGGACCCATAGAGAGCAGTCAAAAGAACAAAGTTGACCAAAGTCAACTATAACCCTAGCTAGGTCAAGTTGACCTAGACAAGGGTCCATTTCAGTCTATTAGCCAAATATACTCCACCCAAACTTCCATAACCCTAGTGAGAGGTCAATGGGTCACTAAGGACCCATGGAAAGCAGTCAATAGGGCTAAGTTGACCAAAGTCAAATATAGCCCTAATTAGGTCAAATTGACCTACACAAGGGTCAATTGTAGTCCCTTAGCCCAATAGACACCACCCCTACCCTCATAAGCCTAGTGAGAGGCCAATAGGTCACCAAGGACCCATTGGGACCAATCAAAGGGGTTAGTTTGACCAAAGTCAACCCTTAACCTAAAATGGTCAAAATGCCCTAGTTAAGGGCCAAGTGACCTTCAAGGGCCAATTCAACCCCACCTTGACCCTAGGGGGAGGCTAATGGGTCACCAAGGACCTATTAAGGAAACCTCAAGGATCAAATTGACCTAGGTGGGCCCTAGTCCCACTTTGGGTCAAGTTAGCCCAAATGGGCTAACTCAAGCTCATTCCTATTTCATTAGGGCTACCCTTGACCCAAGTGGCCAAATGAATTGGTGGGCTGACATGTGTTGCGCGCTAGGGTTCGAAGAAATAAACGCAACCGAACTAGCAACCCGATGAGGCAAGTATACCTATCGAATTGTAGCAAAGGGACACAAGTGTCGTATTAAGATCCGGGAACTGTTGGCTAAGCTTACTCACACGAACGCTATTATCTTATCGACGGAAAAACTAGGGTTTTAGAAAATCTAAGTGCAGGGGAGAAAGTAAAGCTATTCTAGAAAAAGAAACACTGCAATTAAGAGGGCTATTAAGTAAACAACTAAGCTAGAAAGGAAACTACTGCAGTTAATAAAAGAGCACAATATATGAGATTACTACAAAAGGTAGAACAATATGAAATGGAAATGCACCCGATCGAGATTCACCTCGGCTAAAGACGATTAAGAAAATGCGATAAAAATCTAAACTTAATAGGATAAGGGTCCTTGACCGTGGAGGTTCCTAAATCTTGAACACGCTTCTCTCGAAGTCGTGCCCAACTGAGTTTAGGAAGGTCCGACCGACTCTCGTCTAAATCGGAGGCCTAAAACTCGCTTTACGCGGTGAACCCCACTATTGGATTTTACTCCAATCCGGGAGATTTGGACGTCTGCCTCTCTCGAGGGGTGCGTACAACTCCCTTTACTCTTGAATGCTCACTTCATTCTTTCGGCCTCTCGGCTAGCCCAGAATGAAAGCAAAGGCGGAGAGTATATATCGAAAATATACCTCCGACCCGTGATAAATCAAGAGTAATTCAAGGCCCTAACCTAAAAAGAAAAGATTAATTAAAACATCATAACATAATCGCTCTAACCTCGGATCATCAAGATCGAGTACAAGGAGGATTAGTTAATCATAATGGAGTGGAGGGGGGGGGAGATGAGTAGAAAAACATAAGAAGAACACAAGCTAAGGGAAGAACAATTTTATTAATAAAAAGGGCAAGTTACACTATTGAAAATTAAAGTTACAAGTGCATGAAAATTAAACCCTATTCTAGCCCTACATTAAGCACTAAGCAAGAAGAAAATTACATTAAAAGCTAGCACAAACTATGGTTAAACTAGGGTTAACCAACAAGTACAAAGAGAGGGGGAGAGAGAGAGAGAAAAAGCATGAAAAAGGATCAAGAAACAAAGGGGCAGCACCTCCCCCACTCAACCAAAGCTTGCTGAAATGGAGAGGGGGGGGGCTCAATTTATAGGAAAAAATCTCGGGTTGGTCACGCCCTCCGACACGCCCTAGGGGGGGCGTGTCAGGGGGGCGTGACAGTACTATGTTGACCTCGGGCTCTGGATTCTGGCGGGAGGGATGATTGCTTCGGTACGTCGGTGGTCACGCCCTGGGTCACGCCCGTGACAGGGGGGCGTGACAGGCATGTCATGTCCAAATCATTGGTCGGAAATCCGTCAGTCGCCGAAAAAGGAGGGTGTCACGCCCATGTCACGGGCGTGACATGGGGCGTGACAGTACTATTTGCGTGCTGAGGCGGAAGGGCATTTAATGCGGCGGCAGGCTTTGCGGCAGAGGGCGACACGCCCATGTCACGCCCGGTGACACGCCCAGGGAGGGCGTGACAGGGGGGCGTGACAGCGGTTTTGACCGTTTTCTGTCCACTCCAGCAGGTGTCCTCGGGATCGGGTGGCACGCCCTAGGTCACGCCCAGGGAGGGCGTGACAGGGGGGCGTGACAGGCCATTTTGGCGATTTTTCTGAAAACCTGCAAAAAGACAGGAAAAAGTTAGTGGCAATAAAATTTACATAAAAAGGATAAAAATAAACTAATAATAGACATAATTTGTACAATATAAAATATAAAATACGATAATAGTTTAGGCTACAAAACGTATTATCAAATTCCCCCAAGCTTAAGCCTTGCTTGTCCCCAAGCAAAAATATAAAAACTAGATATTTATAAAAAGGACTAATCAAAAAGTTCTAATTATGCCTACACAAGTACTATGCGAAATTCTTAGTAGGGAAAAGGTGAAATGTAAGTCTAAAACAATTATTTAGGTATGGTAAAACTTTTATAAACTTTACTTAATAAAAACAAATCATCCAAAATTTTAACGAGATTTTTTTAAATGGACTTAAGTAAAGCAACGAAAATGAAAAACACGCATTGAGTTGTTACTAGATCCAAGCAACGCATTATAATTATATCAATTTAATTATCAAAAATCTAGGTTTAAATCCAAAACTAAAACTGATTTACTGTTTTTCTTTTCTTAGTTGTTAAATAAAAAACAAAAAGCGTGAATCAAAAGGACTTAAATAGGACAGAAACGTTTGGTTTAGGAAAATGATTAGGAGTGGAATTCAAAGATAAACGTGACGGTTTAAAATCACACTAAACCAAAGCAAAGAGTTTCAAAAACTTTCATAAAAATATGTACACATTTTTTTTCTTTTTCTTTTTTTTTTTCATTTTTCTTTTTCATTTTTCTTTTTCATTTTTTTTTTTTCAAAACAAAGGCCATAAATATTTTTATTTTCCTTTTTGAGTTGGCCAAACAAAAATAAACATCACTTTTGAACATACTTCTTTTTTTTTCGAAAACCTTTCTCCACAAAAATCACAAAATACCCTATCAAAATCGTCAAAATAATTTATGAAACTCAAAAAGGCTAGTGTGATTCGATAGGTTGGAAATTTTGGCTTTGGTGAAACTGAAATGAAAGGAGGAGCTATCAAATGAAATCGGAAAAAGGCTCAAAAACGGCTAACTAGTGGTACAAGTTTTTAGGTTGGCAGGAAAGCTCAAACGAAAACAAAAACGGCCTAAATCATTTTCACGCTTTTGAATTTATTTAAAACAAAGGTTTGAAAAATTTCAAAAAGCGAGTCCTAGATAATAAAAGAAGATTGATGAAATTAACTCGAAAATAGAAATAATAGGTGACTTGGATCGTTCACATCTACTACGTTATTCAACAGTTGACTTTACAAAAATTATTCAAAAACGAAAAAGAAAATAGTGGATGATGAATTTTTGAGAAAGTAAAGGAAATAAAAAAAACAAAAAACCATAATAGAAATGCGAGTTTTAGAAAAATATTTCACCTTAACATGCTACCGCGAATTAGAAACACAGCATGGCCAACATTTTACTTGTGAAACATAATTAAAAAGGACGATTAGAAATATTATAATTAACTAAGTTGTTTATAGGAGATTTTGAGTAAAACAAAACTAAAAACTAGGGGTACTATTGAAATACCAAAATGTCTAAACTATTCAAAAACACACATATATTTTTTTATTTTGAGGAATATTCTCTTTTTTTTTTTGGATTTTGGAAAATTTTTCTCTTTTTTGGAATTTTAAGATATTCATTTTTTTTTTTTTTTAATTTATGGAACTATTTACAAAAAAGGAAATTATTTACACTAAGCAAAAATGAAGGAGGAAATCCTCCCCCAAGCTTAAAACAGACATTGTCCTCAATGGCTAAAGAAGGGGATTGGAGAAGGAGAGAAAAATAAATTGCAGAATTGAAAGACAGAATTGAAATACAGGTACTTCCCCGGATTTATTTGCTGCGAAAACTGAGTGATGCCGCTCCCCGAATGTCTTCTTTGGACTTCGTGATGGATTCAGCAATGTTGGAGCAGGCGATCGCAGAAGCTTCAGCTTGTCGGAGCCGTCCGAGGCAAAAATTGTAAAATAAAGAAAACAGAAAAAGATAACTTGGGTTGCCTCCCAAGAGCGCCCTTTGGTTAAAGCGTCGTTGAGCTCGACGCATCAAAAATAATATTGTCCAAAAATATTGTTGTCCCGAAATAAAATTGTTTTTAGCAAAAATAAAAAATAAAAATTTCAAGATTAAAGTTCGTGAAGCAGAAACTTAATAGTGTTTGGACTGACATCATCATCACCAGAAAAATACAGTTTAAGACGCTGACCATTCACTTTGAAATTACCCTTATCAGGGTGAGAAATTAAAACAGTTCCATAAGGAAATACTTCTAAAACAGAAAACGGGCCAGACCAGCGAGATTTTAATTTGCCCGGAAATAACCGTAAACGACTGTTATATAACAGGACTTGGTCGCCCGGCTTAAAGTTTTTAGGGTGCCTTAAGTGTTTATCGTGTAAACGCTTCGTCCGCTCTTTATAAAGTTTATTATTTTCATAAGCATAAGAGCGCCACTCATCGAGTTCATTTAGTTGAAATTTTCGAAGGTCACCGACTGAGTGGGGATCGAAGTTTAAAAATTTTAAGGCCCAAAAGGCGCGGTGTTCTAACTCTACGGGCAGATGGCACGATTTTCCATAGACCAGCCGATACGGCGTACATCCGAGAGCGGTTTTGTACGCTGTTCGGTAGGCCCATAGAGCATCGTCTAGTTTGGTTGACCAGTCTTTTCTAGAAGTTGAAACAGTCTTTTCTAATATTCTTTTTATTTCTCTATTTACTACTTCGACTTGACCGTTAGTTTGGGGGTGGTAGGCAGTGGACAGTTTATGCGTAACGCCGTATTTAGTAAGGATTTTTGAAAATTGCGCGTTACAGAAATGGGAACCCCTATCGCTAACGATTGCGCGTGGCGTACCGAATCTAGAAAATAATTTTTTTAAAAACGTGACTACAACTCGGGAGTCGTTCGTAGGAAGAGCTTGGGCCTCAGCCCATCGTGAAACATAATCAACAGCAACTAAAATATATTTGTTTCCGAAGCTAGAAGGAAGGGGGCCAACAAAATCAATTCCCCAGAGGTCGAAAATTTCGCACTCTAAGAAATAATTTTGCGGCATTTCATTTTTATTAGAAATATTGCCCGACCGTTGGCAACTATCACACCTGCTCACAAAGGCTTGCGCGTCTTTAAACAGGCTAGGCCAGTAAAAACCCGCGCAAAGCACCTTATGAGCGGTGCGAGCAGCTTGATAGTGCCCACCTGTCGGACCTTCATGCAAATGTTTTAGAATATCAATTCCTTCATCAAAAGAAACACATCTCCTTATCACTTGATCCGCACAAATTTTGAAAAGATGCGGGTCTTCCCAAAAGTAGTTCTTCAGCTCAGAAAAGAATTTCTTCTTCTGCTGAGAGGAGAACTCTTTTGGGAGCACCCGGGCCACTAGATAGTTGGCGATGTGCGCGAACCAAGGAGAAGTAGATGTATTAACTAAAAGCAGCTTCTCATCAGGAAAATAGTCATTAAATGATTTTTCATTTAATTTTTCTATAAAGGGGTTATCTAATCTTGATAAATGATCGGCGGCCAAGTTCTCGGCTCCTCGCTTATCACGGATCTCTAAGTCAAACTCCTGGAGGAGTAAGACCCAGCGAATCAAGCGAGGCTTGGCATCCGTTTTGGCAAGAAGGTACTTGAGGGCCGAGTGGTCCGTAAAAACAATGATTTTTGAAAGTGTAATGTAAGAGCGAAATTTATCAAACGCAAATACTACGGCTAAGAGCTCCTTCTCGGTTGTGGTGTAATTTTCTTGTGCAGATGTGAGGGTTTTACTAGCGTAATAGATGGGGTGGAAGTTCTTAGATATGCGTTGACCTAATACGGCTCCCACCGCAAAACTACTCGCATCGCACATAATCTCGAAAGGAAGGTCCCACACCGGAGCTATCATAATTGGCGCGTTAATTAACTTTTCTTTAATTAATTCAAAGGCAGAAATACAAGAGTCATCAAAAATGAATGGAGCGTCTTTTTCTAAGAGATGGGTGAGGGGCTTAGTGATCTTGGAGAAGTCCTTTATAAAACGACGATAAAAACCAGCGTGGCCTAGGAAACTTCTTATAGCTTTTATGTTTGTAGGTGGCGGCAACTTCTCAATAACTTCTATCTTGGCAACGTCTACCTCAATACCTTTAGCAGAAATTTTATGACCCAAAACTAACCCTTCCCTCACCATAAAATGGCATTTTTCCCAATTTAGGGCAAGGTTAGTTTCTTCGCATCGTTCTAAGACTTTTTCGAGGTTTTCTAAACATCTATCGAAGGTATCGCCGAACACGGAGAAATCGTCCATGAATACCTCCATAATGCTTTCTACGTACTTGTCAAATATTGCGAGCATACATCGTTGGAATGTAGCCGGCGCATTGCATAATCCAAACGGCATTCTTCGGTACGCGAAGGTGCCGAAGGGACAAGTAAACGTAGTTTTCTCTTGGTCCTCGGGAGAGATGGGTATTTGAAAGTACCCCGAGAGGCCATCGAGGAAACAATAAAAGCTATGGCCGGAGAGACGTTCTAAAATCTGGTCGATAAACGGTAGAGGAAAGTGGTCCTTACGGGTGGCGTCATTTAACTTACGGTAATCTATGCACATACGCCAACCCGTCACCGTCCGTGTCGGGATTAATTCATTATTCTCATTACTAACTACGGTTATCCCTCCCTTTTTTGGAACTACCTGAACGGGGCTAACCCACTTACTGTCCGATATAGGGTAGATAATTCCTGCGTCTAATAGTTTCATAACCTCGCCCTTAACTACTTCTTTCATATTCGGGTTTATACGGCGCTGAGGTTGGATAGAGTTACGCGAATTATCTTCCATTAAAATTTTATGTGTACAGAAAGATGGGCTTATGCCCTTGATATCAGAAATTTGCCAAGCAATAGCCCGGCGATGCTTACGTAGAACTAGAAGAAGTTTATCGTTCTGCGTATCCGTGAGGTAGGCCGAAACGATAACTGGTAACTTGGAGTCTTTTTCTAAGAAAGCATACTTAAGGTGTTCGGGAAGTTCTTTAAGTTCTAGGGTAGGGGGTTCTTCATAAGAGGATTTTGAGATTCTTTCTTTTTCAAAAATAATATCTTCATAAACTTTTTTATAAGGAACGTAATAAGGGGTGGGGCTAGCAGCCAAGACGGCTTCTTGTACAGATTCAGTGGTAAGGAAAGAGGAAGAACAAAAATCAGAAAACTCTTTTTCAAACTCAGAAAGAGAATAAGAAGATTCATCACTTCCTTGCAGTGATTCTGTTGTAAGAGAAGAGGAGCAAAAAGTAGAAAATTCTTTTTCAAAGTCGGCGAGGCAGTAGGAAGAATCATCACTCACGGCGTCTATGAAAAAACATGAGTCATCGTTCGCTAAGGTGTTCTTCATCGAAGGGGTGATCGGAAATGTGACTTCGTCGTCGCCTACTCGAAGAAAGAGCTTACCATTGCTTACGTCAATGATGGCTCGGGAGGTGGCAAGGAAGGGTCGGCCAAGGATCAGGGGAACCTCGACGTCTTCTTCGATGTCCAAAATGACAAAGTCCACCGGGAAGATGAACTTGTCGACTTTCACTAGAACGTCCTCCACTATTCCTAACGGGTACTTGACGGATCTATCGGCTAGCTGGATACTCATACGCGTGGGGTTAAGGCTACCAATCCCTAACTTTTTGAACAACGAAAAGGGCATCAGGTTTATACTTGCGCCTAAGTCGTCTAACGCGTGTTTAACAAAGAGATCACCGAAAACACACGGGATAGAGAAACTACCCGGGTCACTGATTTTCTTCGGCAAACCGTTTGTTAAAACGGCAGAGCACTCGGCGTTTAGCGTGACGTGCGAAAGATTCTCTAACTTCTTCTTGTTTGTGAGGAGGTCTTTAAGATATTTGGCGTATTTCGGCATTTGCGAAATAGCCTCGTGGAAGGGAAGATTAATGTGGATTTGTTTGAAGATTTCTAAGAAGCGGGAGTACTGATCATCTTGACGTTGTCTATTAAGTTCAGAGGGGTATGGAGGAGTTGAATTATTTTTGAAGATGGGTGGTGGAGTGAGATTATTTTCTAAAGCGGGGGTGATTACTTCTTCAGCAGAGGGTGGAAGCGGAGCAGAGCTTTGATTTTTAAAAGCGGGAGCGGAGCTTTGATTTTTAAAAGCAAGAGCGGAGCTTGCCTCGGGCTCTTCACTTACCATACCGGAGACTTGCTTCCCACTCCGAAGAGTTATAGCTTTCGCTTGCTCTCTCGGGTTGGGTTCGGTATTGGAAGGAAGAGACCCTGCGGGTCGCTCAGAAATTATTTTCGCGAGCTGTCCTACCTGGTTTTCTAGACTTTTTACGCTTCCGGTTAACGTTCTTATAGTGGCGTCATTTGTGGTGATATATTTAGAAAGTAATTCCTCCAAGCTTGGAGGTTTTGGGTAATTTTGAAGAAGTGGTGGTGGTGGTGGTGGTTGTGCAGAAAAATCATTTTGCGGAGGTGGGCGCATCGCATTCGATGGATTACTCCATGAAAAGTTCGGGTGATTTCTTAAAGCGGGGTTATAACTATTCGGAAAATTAAAACCAGGCGGATGAAAATTCGCAGCAGAAAAATTATTAAAAGCAGTTCTAGGCAAATTATTAACATAATCTAAATGTTCTGGAGTAGGGGTTGCAGATTCCCATACCTGAGGGGCGGAGGCAGCAGTCATCTCCGTGATTTTTTTGCTTAGGATTTCTACTTGCAGAGCGAGCTGGGAGACGTTGTCCACTTCATAGATACCTGCAGGCTTGTTCGGGCGGGACCTAGGCACATTCCACTGATAAGTGTTCATGGCCATATCCTCAAAAAGCTCAAGAGCGGCTTCCGGGGTCTTATGATTTAAAGTACCGCCAGAAGCTGCGTCTATCATTTGCTTCGTGCTTTGATTTAGCCCGTTATAAAACGTCTGCACTTGTAACCATACAGGCAGCGCGTGATGTGGGCATCGTCTTAATAATTCTTTAAATCTCTCCCAGGTTTCGTAAAGGGTTTCAGAGTCTATTTGTCCAAAGGCAGAGATGTCATTCCTAAGTTTTGCAGTTTTAGCTGGCGGAAAATACTTCGCCAAAAATTTTTCAGTTAATTCATTCCAAGTGGTTATGCTATTTTTCGGAAGTGTGTTAAGCCACTGCTTAGCTTTAGTTCTTAGAGAGAAGGGGAAGAGTCTTAGCCTTATCGCATCATTTGTGACACCATTTATCTTGAAGGTGTCGCAAATTTCAAGAAAGCTAGCTATATGTGCGTTCGGATCTTCATCTTGAAGTCCGTCAAATTGCACATATTGCTGCACCATTTGAATTATGCTAGGCTTTAGTTCAAAGTTATTATTTGCTATAGTAGGGCGGACTATACTCGATTCTGTTCCCTCGAGGTTCGGTCGTGCATAATAGGACATAGTCCTTTGCACGGCCTCATCTACGTTGGGTTCTTCCATTCTTAAAGTATTAAATGACTCGGAGTCCTCAACCGGCACTTGGATGGTAGGACCTTGAAATCGCGATCTTCTCCGAAGAGTACGCTCAATTTCGT
Organism: Platanthera zijinensis; assembly: GCA_039513925.1. NCBI lineage: Eukaryota > Viridiplantae > Streptophyta > Magnoliopsida > Asparagales > Orchidaceae > Platanthera > Platanthera zijinensis. Next base: position 120,186,571 of record CM077081.1, on the reverse strand, counting down.
GGTCCAAGTCCAAAATAACCGACGGACTCCCGCGGGTCATGCACTAAAAGAACAGAAAAGAAGAAGAGAAAGAGAAAAAGGATAAACTAGAAAGAAAAACTAGATTTAGAAAATTAAATTAAAATTTTTTTTTCTTTTTGAAATAGATTTTTTTTATAGATTAACTCCCGAACTTCCCAAGGACTACCCCGTGAAGGGTTCGCAAGGTACTAGACAAGACAGTGGCGCTTAAAGCCCTTTGCCCTTTTCGAGAGAATTAGGTGGCGTAGAAAAATTGTGAGGTTGGTTTCTATTAAGAGCGGTGATAATTTTTTTGAATTTTTTTTTAAAACTTTTAAAGAAAGGGGATGAGAAAGAGAAGAGATAAAATTAATAGGTTCGTGTTTTCAAAATATCAACGGAAGTTGGGTCCCCGGCAACGGCGCCAAAAACTTGTTGCGCGCTAGGGTTCGAAGAAATAAACGCAACCGAACTAGCAACCCGATGAGGCAAGTATACCTATCGAATTGTAGCAAAGGGACACAAGTGTCGTATTAAGATCCGGGAACTGTTGGCTAAGCTTACTCACACGAACGCTATTATCTTATCGACGGAAAAACTAGGGTTTTAGAAAATCTAAGTGCAGGGGAGAAAGTAAAGCTATTCTAGAAAAAGAAACACTGCAATTAAGAGGGCTATTAAGTAAACAACTAAGCTAGAAAGGAAACTACTGCAGTTAATAAAAGAGCACAATATATGAGATTACTACAAAAGGTAGAACAATATGAAATGGAAATGCACCCGATCGAGATTCACCTCGGCTAAAGACGATTAAGAAAATGCGATAAAAATCTAAACTTAATAGGATAAGGGTCCTTGACCGTGGAGGTTCCTAAAGCTTGAACACGCTTCTCTCGAAGTCGTGCCCAACTGAGTTTAGGAAGGTCCGACCGACTCTCGTCTAAATCGGAGGCCTAAAACTCGCTTTACGCGGTGAACCCCACTATTGGATTTTACTCCAATCCGGGAGATTTGGACGTCTGCCTCTCTCGAGGGGTGCGTACAACTCCCTTTACTCTTGAATGCTCACTTCATTCTTTCGGCCTCTCGGCTAGCCCAGAATGAAAGCAAAGGCGGAGAGTATATATCGAAAATATACCTCCGACCCGTGATAAATCAAGAGTAATTCAAGGCCCTAACCTAAAAAGAAAAGATTAATTAAAACATCATAACATAATCGCTCTAACCTCGGATCATCAAGATCGAGTACAAGGAGGATTAGTTAATCATAATGGAGTGGAGGGGGGGGGGAGATGAGTAGAAAAACATAAGAAGAACACAAGCTAAGGGAAGAACAATTTTATTAATAAAAAGGGCAAGTTACACTATTGAAAATTAAAGTTACAAGTGCATGAAAATTAAACCCTATTCTAGCCCTACATTAAGCACTAAGCAAGAAGAAAATTACATTAAAAGCTAGCACAAACTATGGTTAAACTAGGGTTAACCAACAAGTACAAAGAGAGGGGGAGAGAGAGAGAGAAAAAGCATGAAAAAGGATCAAGAAACAAAGGGGCAGCACCTCCCCCACTCAACCAAAGCTTGCTGAAATGGAGAGGGGGGGGGGCTCAATTTATAGGAAAAAATCTCGGGTTGGTCACGCCCTCCGACACGCCCTAGGGGGGGCGTGTCAGGGGGGCGTGACAGTACTATGTTGACCTCGGGCTCTGGATTCTGGCGGGAGGGATGATTGCTTCGGTACGTCGGTGGTCACGCCCTGGGTCACGCCCGTGACAGGGGGGCGTGACAGGCATGTCATGTCCAAATCATTGGTCGGAAATCCGTCAGTCGCCGAAAAAGGAGGGTGTCACGCCCATGTCACGGGCGTGACATGGGGCGTGACAGTACTATTTGCGTGCTGAGGCGGAAGGGCATTTAATGCGGCGGCAGGCTTTGCGGCAGAGGGCGACACGCCCATGTCACGCCCGGTGACACGCCCAGGGAGGGCGTGACAGGGGGGCGTGACAGCGATTTTGACCGTTTTCTGTCCACTCCAGCAGGTGTCCTCGGGATCGGGTGGCACGCCCTAGGTCACGCCCAGGGAGGGCGTGACAGGGGGGCGTGACAGGCCATTTTGGCGATTTTTCTGAAAACCTGCAAAAAGACAGGAAAAAGTTAGTGGCAATAAAATTTACATAAAAAGGATAAAAATAAACTAATAATAGACATAATTTGTACAATATAAAATATAAAATACGATAATAGTTTAGGCTACAAAACGTATTATCAACATGTGACATGTAGGAGCCTAAATTTCAGGCTTGATGACTAGGAGAGAGAAAGTCATCCATGGAGGAGAGAGAAAGAGAAGGAAGAGAAGGAAGGAGGACTTTGTGCTCCTCCTCCCCCCTCCCCAACCTCCCCATTCAATTCAGAAGGACAAGGGGGAGTCTAGCAGTTTTTTTTGACTGGCTGGAGCAAGCTCCACCACCCCTACCAACCTAGCCGCCAATGTGGACTTTGGCCAAAAATGGCCAAGGTGTTTTCAGCCATCTAACACCTCCCCTCACCTCTTTAAAAGCTCCATTGGACTCCAAGGAGTAATCCCCACCATTTTCCTGAAGAAACCAAGCCCTATTCTGCCTTTTTGAGCAATCCGACCACCACCGGCCACCACCATGCCAATCCGACGATCAGCCCGGCTACAGCCGCCACCACAGGTCCTCCTCCACTCCTTCACTCATGGGTAGATCATAGGAATCAATAGGGCCAAGGTCCGGGCTCAATTGAGCCCGATCGAGATTTCAAAATCCATGGATTTCCCGTTTTTTTTTCATGTCTCGGGATCGCCGGAAAAGCGCTCTCCGGCGGCCTAGACGCCGGCCGGAGATAGCCCCGACCACCACGAAGGTGTCGGCGGCGGTGGCAGGCCGGGGAGGCGGCCGGATGGCCGGCGGCAGCCGCTGGAAGATGCTCCAGGCGGGTTGAATCGGGGCCGTCGGCTGGAGCTTGAAGATGACCCGATCCCGTCCAATATTGCGCCAAGATTCGTGCCATATGATTTTAAACTATAGGGTTAATATTTGATTCATTTCATTATTGTCACAGTATTGGTATTTATTGGTTTTAATTATTAAAAATATAAAGAGCCTGATTCAGAGAAAGTGGTCAACATCAAAAACCTAGCCCTATGAGTCTACGTTCAGCCAAAAGTGGTTTGAACCAAATTGGGTGACTGGTTTGGCCAGGGCACTCATTTTGGTGGGGCCTATACAAATGAATAGTCAGTCATTAAATTGGATGCCCACACTTGATCCTTGGTCCAAATAAGCTGAAATTTTGGCAGGGGCTCACCCTACCATATACCTAGACCTTGCCCAAAAATGGGAATTTGTGGGAATAATTTTCCTATAGTTTTTGTAAATAATTTAATTATGCTAGGGCAAATTAAATTAGGGGTCAAATGAAGTCCAAATTCAACCAAATTTTGGTGGGATGGTTATGAGGTCAATATAGACCTCTGGTTAAAGTTTCATTAAGTTTGGAGTTGATTTGATTAGGATTCAAGCAAACCCTAGCCTTGCCCTAAGAAGGGTATTTTGGTCCAAATTGTAATTTTGGCTTTTAGTGTCCAATTCACCTCAACAGAGGTTCAAATTTTGTACACTAGTTTGGGATGACAGGATACACCTCCCAAAGGAAATTTGGGGGCAGTGGAGTTGGTTTGGCCCAAGATCTTAGGTCAAACCCTAAGGAAGGGCTTTTGTACCTTGTGAAGGGCATATGGTCAAATCACCTTGTATGGCTATGAAATTTTGTAGGGATAGAGTTTTGGTAAATATAACCCTCTGGTAAAATTATTAGGGCATTTTGGAATGTTTAGGGCCCTAAAATCCCTAACCCTAGTTTAGGTCACAAACATTCTAGGATTGAAATGGGCTAGCTAAACACCTCAAACTAAGATGAAATTTTGGTAGATTGGTGTTAAGGACAATATGAGCCTCTGGTAATTTAATGGGGAATTCTGGGCCAATAATTATAGCACTTCATTTGTAACCCAAGAAATGCTTCAATTAAGTAAATAATTTATTATGCTACTTCTGATAATTGAGAGGTCCTGAAATTTTGGCAGAGGTTGTTTGGAAGCATAAGGAGTTTATATAAATTTTATAAGAATTCTTGGACAAGTATATGAGGTAGTTAGTTCACAAGAATGTCATTTGATGGAATTATTCAAAAATTCATTTATGCCTATTTACTAATAAATAAATTATGAAATTTGTCCCAAACCATGTACATGCCATTAGATTCATAATTGAAATTTCCCTGAATTTTTGGAAGCAATACATTATTTTATATTTATTAAATGAATTTCCAAGGACTTAAATGAATATTTGATTTGAAGATAAAGCTTTACTGAAAAGAAATATATATTTTGGAAGACAAGTTATATCATTATTCTGAGTAACATATAAAATTTGTAAAATGATTCCTTGAATGAAAGTAGTACTTCACGTTCATTTTTGGAAATTTTAGACATTAAAATAATTAAATGAATTATCAAATAAGTAAGGAAAATTTTGGAACTCTGGATTTAGAACTTAAAGGTCATAATGAACCTCCATTAATTATTATAGGGGTGTAGGATGATTATTTTATATACATCCCATTTTACAGGAAGATTGACTTGGTGGTCTGCATTTAGCAATTTTGGATCTAGTTTGTTTGCATCATTTTGAGCAACTTACTTACTGTATAATTATGAAATTTGGCCAATGATGTTTTTAGGTCAGTATCTACTTTAGAAAATTAATTAAGAATTTTTGGATGAATATTTATTGCACTTACTTCATTAATAAAAGGAAAAAGGATATATTTTCAAAAATTGATTAGTGTCACTTGAATACTTGAAAAATTGTTATATCTTGGATTTATTGTTAAATGGTTATTTAGAATTTATCATGAATTAATGAAGCTTTATACCTCTCTGAAAAGTGCATTTCATGCTCAATGGGTAGCCCTTAGAAGCTTTACGGGAATTTAAATAAATGTCAGAATAATTGGAAAAATGATACTCTTTTGGATTTAGTCCATTTACATCATGATAAGTCTCCAGTAAATAATTCAGGGCATTCGGATGATCATGTAGAATACCCCCTGTCTGGTTCAACGTATCGTCTAAATTGGTGTGCATAATTGGTATAAGACAAGGTTGGGGGATAGTTATTAGAGTTAGACCTTTTAATGTGGATGATTTCCCATTAGAGAGAAAAAAAAAGAGAGTAGTGAGAGTGAGTTGGCTAGTGTTAGGTGGTGCGCGTGATCGACGAAAAATCGTCTTTCTCGTAGTAATTAGGGAGAGTCAAACTTCGTAGGCTTAGAGTAAATAGTAAACTTAGGGTTTCACCCTTTCCCACCCAGTGTCCCGGGTGATAGTATAGGTTACTTGGGCAATAAGCCCAGTAGTTGTGATGGTTGTCTGGCGAGCTTCGGCTCGGTTGTTGATTATGATGGACAGGATTGTCCGGTGAGCTTCGGCTCGGTAGTAGGTTACGACGGACGGGAGTGTCCGGGGAGCTTTAGCTCGGTTGTAGATTGTGATGGACGGGAATTGTCCGGTGAGCTTCGGCTTGGTAGTAGGTTACGACGGATGGGAGTGTCCGGGGAGCTTTAGCTCGGTTGTAGATTGTGATGGACGGGAATTGTCCGGTGAGCTTCGGCTCGGTTGGTTGGTTGACTCATATCTATTGTATGTGCATAAAAGGTTTTAAGGTGGTGGGTCTTCTATATTGGGGAGTTCGATGCACCGACACCAATATGGTTGGCTCGGCAGGTGTGGTTAACACTTCGCCATCAGAAGTCCGGTGCGCCAGCCGGCAAGAGTACGCAGACGTCCGCTTAGTGCACCAAGCGTTGAGGCGTACGATAGGTCTGACCGGTAGTGCTTTACTGGTTTAGAGGTGGGCGTGGCCCAACCCACCGCTTCCGTCTGCCACTACGGAGGTATCCTGGGAGGTAACGGCTCCGAAAGGGGGAACTAAAGGTTGTGTACACAGAGTCGAGTGGGTGAGTTGCACATGCATGATCACATCATGGCATAAATGTATTTCATAGCATAACCATCGCATATAACCTGTCACCTAATGTATAAGCGGTATGGGACGCTCTATACATTAGGCCTTGCTAAACGACCCCTTGGCCTATAAGTTCGTGTGAGCGTGCCTATAAGTCAAGGTTCTCTTTCAACTTTATAAACCTGCTAATAGAACCGACACCCTATCGTATAAATCGGTATGGGACTTTTTATACGATAGGAGCCCTGCAAAAGATCCCTTAGCTTATGTATACTCGCATAAGTTGAGGTTACTTATTTATTTTGTACGATTATTATCATCTTACACTGTTAGTTTAGTTCCGCTGCCATCTGAAATTTGAATACTCTCCACCTTCATGTCCTTCCCTTTCCTTCTCCCCGCTCGGTGCTTTAGGTGCCATGGGGGAAGGGGTGGGGGACGATAGGACTTAGTCTTTTAGACTAACGGTTTTCGAACCACATCATTTAGGGGACCACGGAGCCCAGCATGGAGGAGCAGCCCCGGAGGTCAGCACGTTTGGAGATCGGACAGTCTAGCACTGGAGTCCAGACAGCAGGGACAGTGAGTCCCGATCTATAGTAGTTGTATTAGTTTGCTTCCGCGATGAGAGAAATGTAGTGAGGACTTGATGTACCGGGCATAAGCCCGTGATTTTTCATTATATGTACTATCTGTGGACACTCCCTTCGTGGAGTTTATTTCTATATATGTGATTCTCTTTGTGGACTTGCTACCTTCTTAAGTATATTGCTACTGTTATGATCGAATTGGCCGGCAGAATCGGCGTCTTGTAGTGACGACCTTCCCGGGTGCGAAGGTGTCACCGCAAGGCGGCGGTTCTGGGCCTAAGACCCCGGTGTCGAAAAAGAAAAAAAAATGGGGGTCTTACAGGTGGAAGAGTCGATACATCTTGTATTTGATGAGATGAGTCTGTTGCAAAGCAACTCGTCTAGTGTGCCTATTATAGATGCAGGTACAAAGTTGAAAGAACTTACCTTGGATGAACCTAGTGAAGATAAAGATGAGACATTCATCAAGGTCCCCTCTACAACCACCATTGGAGAGGTGGATGATCAAGATGAAGAAGACATCCCAGCTGAAGATGCAACTCCAGTGGCTGAAGAGATCCCAGATGCAAGGACTTTAGAGTTCAGACACTTGAAGGATCATCCTGTTGACCAAATAATAGGAGATCCTCGGGATGGCGTCAGAACTCGTCGAGGTACAACTAACGAGAATTTACACTTAAGTTTTCTCTCACAGGTTGAACCAAAGAAATTTGAGGAAGCCAACTCCGACGCATCCTGGATTCTAGCCATGGAAGAAGAATTGAATCAGTTCAAACGATGCAAGGTTTGGACACTTGTTCCTAGACCCAAAGGTAAGAATGTCATTGGGACAAAATGGGTCTACCGGAACAAGATGGATGAAGATGGGATAATCGTAAAGAATAAGGCCAGACTTGTCGCCAAGGGATATCGCCAAGAAGAAGGAATCGACTTCGACCAGACTTATGCTCCAGTAGCAAGACTGGAGGCGATCAGGTTATTTCTTGCCTATGCTGCACTTAAGGGCTTTACCGTCTATCAGATGGACGTAAAGTCCGCCTTTCTGAATGGTGACATAAAGGAAGAAGTGTACGTAGAGCAACCGCCAGGTTTTATTGATTCAACCTATCCTAATTATGTATATTTATTACAAAAAGCACTATATGGTCTTAAACAAGCTCCTCGAGCTTGGTATGAGACTCTGTCTAGCTTCCTTCTTGAGAACAAGTTCACAAGAGGAAAGATAGACAAAACATTATTTCTTAGGGAAATAAAAGGCAAGATTTTGCTAGTGCAGATCTATGTCGACGATATTATTTTCGGCTCTACGGATAACAACCTCTGCAAGAAGTTTTCTAAACTTATGCAAGGGAAGTTTGAAATGAGCAGTATGGGAGAGCTAAAGTATTTCTTAGGGCTTCAGGTGAAACAATCTGAAGATGGGATTTTCATCTCACAGACCAAGTTCACCAAAGAGCTACTTAAGAAATTCGGAATGGAGAATGCAACCTCTATGAGGACTCCAATGGCCTCAGCTATGTCTCTGGACAAGGATGAGAAAGGGAAACCTTTTGATGAAACCAAGTACAGAAGCATAATTGGGTCCCTGCTCTACCTTACTGCGAGTAGACCAGATATAATGTTCTCAACATATGTATGTGCTAGATTTCAGGTGAACTCTAAGGAATCTCACTACATCGCTGCAAAGCGAATCTTGAGATACCTCAAAGGTACACCAAATCTTGGCTTATGGTACCCAAGAAGTAATGATAGTGAACTAATTGGTTTTTCAGATGCAGATTTTGCAGGTAGCAAAGACGACAGGAAAAGCACTTCCGGGACTTGCCAATTTTTCGGAAGGAGACTTATTTCCTGGAACAGTAAGAAGCAGAACTGTGTTGCCATCTCAACGGCTGAATCAGAGTACATCTCTGCAGGCAGCTGTTGTGCACAGCTCTTATGGATCAAGAATCAGTTTGAAGACTACAACATGCACTTCTAGAACATTCCCCTGTTCTGTGACTCTTCCAGCGCCATAGCAATAGCCTACAACCCAGTCTCCCACAGCAGGACCAAGCACATAGAGCTTCGCTATCATTTCATCCGGGAGCATGTGGAGAATGGAGACATAGATCTACAATATGTCTCCACAGACAAGCAAGTGGCATATATATTCACGAAGTCGTTGGACGAGTCCAAGTTCTCGTTCTTCAAAACTGAGCTTGGACTGCTCAACAAAGAAGACCAGTGATGGACTCTCAAATTAAGAAGATATCAATAATGTTGGCTGCTCAGAGGTACAGTCTTTCAGTGGAAATAGACATCTACCAGGGAAATTCTTTCAAGTATTAGAAACTCGAGCATCGTTACACTTACACGAGTAAACGGCTAATACTCGAGTAAAAAGTTTCATATACTCGAGTAATCCAAAGGATACTCGTGTATGAACTTCTTATACTCGAGTATGAAAATTCGTCAAGGACTTAATACTCGTGTATGCTAATTACATACTCGAGTATGAATTCTTGATTACTCGTGTATGTTGTAACCTACTCGAGTATACTAAACCTCATACTCGTGTATGCTGTCATCCTCTACTCGAGTACACGGAATTTTTTTTTTTGGATTTTCATACTCTCTATCCGCACCAAGCAATTGCCGCCTCGTTCAGGTATGTCCTTATACTTAATCCTTTTTTAAACCTAATTAGGATTATTTATATATATATTCAAAACGAAAAAGTCCTTTCCACTCCTCATTCACTCGAGTAGCCGCCGACTTCTCGTATTCCCGAACCCTGATCTTCCTCTTCCGTCGCCGCAAGATTCCTGTCTCTTCGTCTCCTAGCGCAGTTGCAGAGCTTCGTCGTCCTCGTTCTTGTTTCCTTCGCATTACAGAATCGCTGATGGCTCCTCCCTCCTCCAAGATTGGAATCGGCTCTGAACTGGTGACAGACGGTATTGAAGAAATTTCTGATGACTTCCAGAACTTACTGATTCTCCTGGACACGGCCGGGTTGTCCTTCGTTCTTCAAGAACCCTACCGTCTCCTGCTTCCTGAGGTTGAAGAATTCTACAGAAATCTGAAGATTAGACACAACGGCACAGTTCTGAAATCCAAGGTAAAGGGAGTTGAAATTCGGTTGGATAAAACTTCAGTCGCCACTCTGCTCCGGATGCCAGTGGTCGACGAAGAAGATGACCTAGACAAGGCAGATGCCGACCGCACCTCTCTGTTCTGCGGTCGAGATCCTGAAGGTGGAGGTGAAACCCTGAATCGATCCTTGTTCAATTCAGAAGGGAAGTTTCTCGTTGACATCATCGCCAAAATCCTATGGTGTAAGACCTACTCCATAAGAGACATCTCCCAAACTCTTTTCGACGTTATGCAAGCTATTGTCTGCAGGAAGAAATTCCAGTTCGGAATGATGATACTGGACAAGATCCGAGAAAGCGTCAAAAATCCCAGTTTTGCTAGGATTATCTCCCTCCTCCTCCATGAGATCAACCCTACAGTGTTTGACTTCTCAAAAGGGACTCCTCTACATCACATGAAGAAAGTCACCCTCTCCTCCATACAAAGATACGAGATCAAGCTTCAGAACACTGCTCAATCCTCTAAGGCCTCCCAAACAGCAGATGCTCCCAGACATCAGGCTGTGATCAGGACTCCATCTCCTCCTCAACATCAAATTGCTGACACTCTGGGTGCAGTAATTGAGGGGGAGCCTGCCTCATCCACCCTTCAAGTACAGACTTCAGAGATACCAGTCCAAACTGTCAGAGATCCTTCTCCATCATCCTTTCCAAATCTCCAGATATCCTCAGAAGCTCTATATCAGCCAGAAACCTAGGTTCAGGAGGAGCCTCTATCTTCAGCTGCAGACATAGCCAGCATGATTGAAGAACTGAGAGATACCAGTTCCCCTCCTCCAGTAGATACTGTAAGTCATGATAAAGAACCTGAGCTAACAGAAGAACAGACCCCTGCAGCAGAACCTTCTCCATCCCCTGCTCACTCTCCCTTAGCAGCAGCAGATCTTCATGATGATATCATCCTGTCTGATGACGAGGAGGATTCCCCAGAACCTGTTGACCCTCCTCTGAGGACACTTGACTTCTCTCTCCCCTCTTTCACTGACCCTTGTGATTCCTTAGAGATATTTCCAACCAAAAGAGCTGTGAGCTCAGTGATTGTGGAAGAGATCCCCCCTTGGCATACTCCTGCTCCCTCAGTCCCTGCATCAACCTCAGCCCCTCCTTCTTCTTCTTCCTCTTCAGATCTTGTAAGCAAGATTGAGCTTATGCTCAAATAATAGAGAGATTACTTTGATGCCTCTCTGCAGTCAGTCACCTCCAAGGTCTCTGCTCTTGAAAAGGAGATGAGCAGAGGCTTTGCTGAAATTCAAGCAAACACTGACACACTCAAGCAGCTGTTCAATATTGGAGGCAAAGCCATAGATCACACCATAACAAGCATAGGTGAGCTAAGAAACCAGGCAGAGACAGTAGCTCACAATCAGCTCAAGGTAGATGAGAGAGCTGAAACTAATGTTGTGAAAGTCTGTAATGAAGTGGGCACCTTCAGAGATGAAGCTATTGCCCAGCTATCCATAGATATCAGCAAGGGGGAGAAGATCGTAAAAGAACAAGTTGAAAAGCTCTCTGAACAGGCTGAAGCTCAAATCAAACAACTATCTACCCAATCTCAAGATGCTGTAAGTGATCTAGTAAAAGGATTGAAAGAATCCATTCTTTCCCAGCTCCAGTCTGTCAAATTCTATACCTATGACACTGCTGTCTGGCTGCATAATCAAAACTTTCCTGAGTTTCAACTGGACCCTACCATTATACCTCAGCATCTAGATCCTCTTGCAGAACAGCCTCTAGCAGATGTCTCAGCTCAAGCAACCTTTCAAGGAGGTGTGCCAGTCTTCTCACCCAGACCTGAGGGTGATGTGACTGAGCCTCCCCTATCCTATACTGAAGCATGGCAAGATGATTTTCCTTCCAGTTCTCAAGGTCCTTCTAAGAAGAAAAGAAGATATGGTGACGGCGCTTTTGCCAGCCGTTCTGCACCCAGGAAAGAGCCAGCTTCTGAAGGTAGACCACCTGTTGTTCATGCTGAAGTGTGGAGTCCTACCTCTAAGTCCCTAATTCTTGATACTTTGAGGTTAGTGACTGATCTTGGAGAGAACAGAGATAATTACTACAGTTATTCAGAGTGGAAAGCCTATGAAGCATCTCAGATAAAGATCAGGCTACATGACAGGAATTGGGGGCACAACAACCCAGCTGCTCCTCCTAGGCCCAGGACTTACTTTCCAAAACCTTTCAGCTATCTAGAGAGGCAAGAGCTGAAAAGAGAAAGGATGCACAAGGATGCCCCATCTTGAGTTGAACTGAGAATGTGGAATTGGACTTTTGTTTCGGTGCTTAAAACATTTCTATATATATATATTTAATTCTAATTATGGCAATGCTTTGTTCACCCTGCTTTAGTTTAGTTTATTCTCCTGTTATATGCATGTTGTTCTTTTACTCTTAAGTAATTCACCTTAGTATAGAGAGTGCTGACATCTACAAATAGGGGGAGATTGTTGGGGTTTGTCTCCACAATACCTCAGATTTGTAGGAAGTCAGACCTTGAACTAAGATGAATTAAGATGTATTTGATGTGGTGTTTGAGTTGTATGTGTGCAGGTTCTAATTGCCAAGTGTAGACCAATGTCAGTCTATAATGGGTCACCAAACACAGGACCATGCAATGTAATTCCTCATTGTGTGATCCAAAGTGTTGGCCCATGTATAGCCTCTCTATTGGGATACATTTCTCATTCATGCACTTGGATTGATGGACAGAAGCATTGGAGCTAATTTCCTCAGAAAATATTTCCAAGACCAAAATACTCGAGTAACCCCTTTCTTATACTCGAGTATCAGACTTAATACTCGAGTAGCTAGTTAGACATACTCGAGTAGTTAGTTAGACATACTCGAGTAAATCAGTTAGACTTACTCGAGTAGGCTCTGAATACTCGTGTAGATAAATCTATACTCGAGTAGTTAAGTAGTCATACTCGAGTAATTCTTTTCATACTCGAGCAAGTAACTTAATCACTCGAGTAAATCATGTATCATACTCGAGCAGATCCTTTTCTTCTCTTCTCTGCAAGTTCAAGTAGTTATACTCGAGTAGTTTCTTCTAATACTCGAGTAAGTATTTCTATACTCGAGTAGTTGATTTTAATACTCGATAAGTATTTCTATACTCGAGTAGTTGATTTTAATACTCGAGTAAGTATTTCTATACTCGAGTAATTGACTTTGATACTCGAGTAAGTGAATGTTTCCCGGATACATATTCTGATACTCGAGTAACTTCCCCTTTCACTCGAGTATATCTTTCTTTCACTCGAGTATATATTTCTGATACTCGAGTATATCTTTCTGATACTCGAGTATATCTCTTCTGATACTCGAGTAGTTCATCTTTCACTCAGTAAAATTTATCCTCTCATACTCGAGTATAATCCTCTTTGTCACTCGAGTATCTAAATTCCCATACTCGAGTATATCTTCTCTTACTCGAGTATAGCAGATCTCTATTCCAGAATTTTGAATTCGCCATAAGTACTTTAAATCCTTCAATTCTGATTGGTCCACGTGTCATCCTTAATTAAGATTATGACCGTTGGAGTCCACCTATAAATAGGTCATTTCAGAATTGACTAATTAACAAGATTACAAAGATATTCTTTTTAAGAAAGAGAAAATTCCGTGAACCCTAATTCTCACGCCGCCGCCGCCATCGTTGTTCACGGAAGAAACTTTGGATCGCCGATCTCCGTCTTTAACGACTATTTCTCCAGCGATCCAGACAGAAGTAAATCACTCGATCTCGCCGAGCCTCAAAGATTTCAGATCTATCTTCTCGATCGAGGTGGTTCTAGTTTTCAGATTCGTGGATCTCTCTCAAGTCATCTTCAACCTTTTCTGATCAAGCCGAAGTTCCTAAAGAAGAAGACTGTCAAAGATCCAGATCTGAGATTGTTGTTTTGATTTTTTTTTCAAACCAAAATTTCATTGTAGGAGTTTTCTCCGAGATTTGTAGGAAGATCTTTCTTCCGAGTTTTGTATATCCAGTTGGATCGAGTTTTGTAGGAACGTGGTTCCGAGGTGTAGGATTGTTTTCAATCCGAGATAGTGGAGTAGCCGAGTCTAGTGATTTGCTAGATCGGTGAGGAAAGTGGACGTACCCAAGGTTGGGGAACCACTATAAATCTCTTGTCGTCTGTGATTGCTTGATGTGTGCTGTGTTAATTTTTAATTCCGCATTTGACACGCATTTCACCTATTCACCCCCCTCTAGGTGATTTAGGCTAACAACTTAGACCTCTCAAGTCTTTTCTTCCCATCTTGAGAAACCTTTTGGCAAAGAGTGTCATCAGCTCCTCATTAGATTGGCTTCCTTCAGAAGCATCAGCAGCTTTGAGAGCAAGAGTTTGCTCTTTTCTTGCTGGAGTTGGAGTCTTTGCTTCAGCCTCAGCTTCCCTGGTCTTCAGCACTTGCTCAAAAGACTTGAGCTTGCCAAGGAGAGCTTCTGTTGAGATTTCAGTTGTACTTCTGGCCTCCTTGATAGGCCAGATCCTAAGATCCCATATACTGGGGAAGCACATGAGTATCTTATCATTGACCTCTGTCAATGTAATTTCCTTATCAAGAGTTCTCAGCTCATTGATGATTGAGCTGAGTCTGGTGTACATGGCTTCAACTGATTCAGTTTTAGTTTTCTTGAAGTTTTCATACTAGGATATAAGGTTGGACCTTCTGTCCTTCCTTTCATAAGCTGAAGCATCTACAATCTGGTTTAGTGAGAACCACATGGCTTTTGTAGAGGTGCAATCAGCCACTTTCTGGAAAATTTCATCAGACATAGTCTGAGCCAGAATGTTCATAGCTTTGGCATCAGCTATCTTTGCCTTCTTGTAGGCATCATTGTAATCTGGAGGAGGCACTGCACTTAGATTTGTAGATGTTGTAGCAGTGGTTGCAGTAGGAGGTGCTGGAGGTCCTGTCAAAATAGAGGAGAAAATGTCTTCATCAATAGAGTTCATATATAATCCTATTCTTGCCTTCTAGATGCTAAACTTAGCTAAGTTGCATGCTGGAGGTCTGGTGCTTGAGTAATCCTTGGACTGGGCCATGAAGTGAATATCTATAAGCTTGGTATCTATCAGGATCTTGTGATTCAGGTGTTAGCCTGTACAGTCAGTCAACCTCCCTCTGATACAAATTGAAAGTGAGGATAGATACAACTCTAGAGGGGGGGGGGTGAATAGAGTATTCAAAAAAAATTATGACACCCTACTCAAATCCCTTAGAGTTAATTTGTGGAATTAGTTTATAGATATTGATAACCCTAGAGCCTAACACAAAGTGTAGTGCACAAGAGAGAGCTAACTGTAATTAGAGTTAAGCTTGGGATCATATCACAGCAACTAGCAATCCTAGTTATTTCTACTCACAGCCACAGTGCAATAAATTAAATAAGCAGCTCAGACGACACAAGAAATTTTATAGTGGTTCCCTCTAAATAGGTACGTCCACTCTTCTACCACCCTGGTAGGAATCCACTACAGGTTTTTGTTCAGGTGCCCTGCCACCAACTGATCTGCTTCAGGTAGATCAAGTAGACCCTTTGAGCTTTTGATCAGGAGCTCAAAATCCAACACAGGTTTTTGATCAGGTGCCCTACCACCAAGGGTTCACTTTTGAAGGGAGTAATAACCCTTTGTACAGGAGGTTGAGAGAGTTAAGGTTTCTTCTCTATTGTTAAACAGATTAGAGAAGCTAGTGGATTGCACAGAGCTAGATAGCTCTAAAGAATCAAGGCTCCCGCTGGCTTAGAGAATATCCGGGAAGGAGTCTTGCTTCAGTGTGCAGGAACTCTTCTGAACTAAGACAAAGAACTGTCTTGGGGTTCTGAAGGAGAAGCTTGAAGAAGACTCTTGATGGTTGAATGAATGTTCTTCTTCAAACAACTTCCTTTCTTCTTCTTCTTCTTCTTCTAAAGGACTCTGAGTGAAAGTCTTCCTGTAAGCAGGATGAACTCAGGATGAAGAAGAATACTGAAGAGATTTGATCTTCTCAGTTGAATGGGAATTTCTGAGAGCTGTAGAACTTTCTTGCTTTCTCTCTTTCTCTATGCTGCTGAGTGTATGAATTCTATCTATTTTCTTCTTTCAAAAGAAGCTTTTTATATATGGGCCTATGCAACGTCTCTAATTTGAGTTTGAACTTTGTCTTCTTCTGGAATCTGCAATCTGGGCTGCAAAAACATAAAGCAAAAACAAATCCTGCAGACAGATATCCTATACAGGGATAAAGCTTTCTAAGAAGCTGCAAATAAATCTGATAAAAGAATACTAGAGAAAGTCACATCAGAAGAAACTCTTTACGGCCAGAGAAGACTTTCTGAGTCTAACGGCTATAAAGGACAGCATGGCAGATAAAGCAACAGGATATGTCAACTAATAAGACAAACAACTTTATCAGATAAAGATTTACTTATGCATAAAGAATGGAGCAGAGATTGCCTGGAAATAATAGCATAAATTAACTGAAATAATATGCCAAATAAATATGAAATAAATCACAGCATAGAAAGAGACAAAATCACTAAAGACATACAGCAAAACGTCGAACGACCCTGGGAGATCGCCGACCGAAGCACAGAGATCGTCGACCTATCAAACAGATAGTCGAACGATACAGATAGTCGAACTACCAAAGCAGATACTCGAACTACCACAGCAGATAGTCGACCTAACAGAACAGATAGTCGAGCTATCAGATAGTCGACCTATCAAGACAGATAGTCGAACTATCAAGCAAAACAAATAGTCGACCTATCAAACAGATAGTCGAACTATCGAACAAAACAGATAGTCGACCTATCAAATAGATAGTCGAACTATCAAAGAAAACAGATAGTCGACCTATCAAAACAGATAGTCGAACTATCAAGCAAAACAGATAGTCGACCTATCAAACAGATAGTCGAACTATCAAACAAAACAGATAGTCGACCTATCAAACAGATAGTCGAACTATCAAAGAAAACAGATAGTCGACCTATCAAACAGATAGTCGAACTATCAAAGAAAACAGATAGTCGACCTATCAAACAGATAGTCGAACTATCAGATAGTTGAACTATCTAAGCAGATAGTCGAACTATCAAACACAACAGATAGTCGACCTATCAAGACAAATAGTCGATCTATCAAGCAACACAGATAGTCGACCTATCAAACAGATAGTCGAACTATCAGATAGTTGAGATATCCAAACAGATAGTTGAACTATCAAGAAATCTGTCTGGTCAGAAGAAGTCAAGCTGGGTTCGACGATAGGCGAGCCAGATTCCACAGAACGTCGATCTAACAAGAGTTGAACTAACTCAGAGATAGACGATCTGCTGACAGACGAACGTCGAACAACTGATAGACGATCGTCGACCAGTCGATAGACGATAGTTGAGCGGCGTTCGACCATAGTCAAACAAAAAACAACTTAACCAAATTTTCATCTGGATAAGTGACAACTCTACAACTAGAGCAAACTAACTAAAAAACTAACCTTTGACCATAGATAAATCTTGGGTCAAGAGACTAAAAGAGAAGACTGAACTCAAATCCAAACTAGGGTACCAACAGTAATAACCCGAGAGCTCTGTCAAATTAATTTACCCTGTTACCGCCAGCGGTAATACTACCGCTAGGCGGTAGCTCAACTCGACGCTCTCGACTCTCTCAATGCCTTCTATCTTCGCGTGATATCCCGCTATCACTGTGCCATGGCACTCAACACTAGTTGAATCCACTCAATGCTCTCGACACCTATGGCCAACTATCCCGGAGCTACTGCCGGCGTTAGCCCTAGCGTCGGGCGGTAACTTCCAGACAACCCTTTTTCCTGCTTCGGAAATCTTGGGGCGTTACAGAAAATCCGTAGGAGGATTTTCCGATCAAGAGGAGGATGAGAATTAAAGTGGGATCTGGGGCCCTATTTGTTGGGTCCATTTATCACAATGTCCAAGATTTGAAGAAGGCCCACAAGTCAATGGTATACACATGAATGTATTTGATATATGTTTAAGTTCATTGTATGCAGGTTGTACTCTGCTATATTTATTAGACAGAAGACCAGAGTCATAATGAGAGTTGGACTCAAGATAGGTTACTGGATAGGCAGAAAATCATCTAAGCCCAGAAGTGTTGAGTGGACTCACTTCACTCAATGCCAGAAGCCTAAAAGCATTGACAAAACTCCATGCAGTCAAATCCACAATGTTGTTGACAAGAAATCTATCTAAGGATAAAAGTGTTGAGTGAAGAAAGTTCACTCAACGCCTACTCAATAGAATTTCTATCTAAGTATAGAAGCATTGAGTGAATACTGGCCACTTAATGCCTCATCAAGAAATCTATCTAAGGACATAAGCATTGAGTGAAGGAAGTTCACTCAACACCTACTCAACTGGATTTCAGTTCAAGTATAGATGCATTGAGTGAAGATAGGCCACTCAATGCCTCATCAAGAATACATTCCAAGTCCAGAAGCGTTGAGTGTTGAAGTTTTACTCAACGCCTTCATGCAGAGAAATTTTAACGAAGTCTAGAAGCGTTGAGTGATAAAGGATCACTCGTTGCCTTAACAGTTAGACTGTAAATGTCAAAAGCGTTGAGTGCTGAAGATTCACTCGATGCCTCAAGATGCAGAATTCTGCTAAGTATTTCTGCATTGAGTGATAAGGCTTCACTCAATGGCTATACAGATTGTCTGAAATTTGTTAAGTCCAGAAGCACTGAGTCATGCTGACGTCATCAAGAATTCAAATATTGCGGGCTTTGCATACTAGATGACAAAAGGAGCTGCTTTAGTACAACATTTAATGCAAATGAAGTGTTACATTTACCAACTCCGGGTGGTCCATACAGCATAAAGAACCATTGAACGGCAGGATACAAAAGCAGAGTCCCGAGAAAGAATAAAAGGGGCTTTTAGATACAGAGCTTTTCGATCATCTTCTTCCTCTTGATGAAGTTGAAGTTTTCCAAGAACATGCTCTTACAGTTAGTGTGTGAATCACAGACAGAGTTGGTTGTTGAAGAAATAAATAACTGGATAATAAATCTGTCTTCAATAACAAGATCAGAAAGTTCTCTTTCTGGGTTCGAAGGAGAAGAAGAGCAAAAGTTAGTTGGTTGAAGAAACGGAGAACTGAAGAATCATTTTATTTCAGCAGCAAGATCAAAAAGTTCTCTTTCTGAGTTCGAAGGTGAAGAAGAGCAAAGCCAAGTTGCTAGTGTTCTTTAAGGCCATTGTAATCAACTCAACCACATAAAAAGCTCTAAGGACTATTGCACTGCATATATCTTTTCAGCACAAGCAGAAACATCCAGAAGATATATTCTTGGTGCTATGAAGAAGATATGACTGAGCTTTATCAGTTCAGGAAGAAGAATGCTTAGAGAATCATTTCTCTAGAGTCAAAGTTAGGGTTGAGTTTACTTAGTCTAGAAAGGCAGACTCAGAGAACATTCTCTCTGTAGTCAATCATCAACAACAATCTCTTTTTTTGTAGGATCTTAATTGATCTCAGTTATAAGTCTAAGATATATAGGCTGAGTTGTAGGATCCTATTGTGGATCTGAGGTAGGGCATGTGTGCCTGAGGTAGGAGATATATTCTCTGAGGTAGGATTATGTTGAGAATTTGAGGTAGGGCCTTTGGCCTAAGGTAGGATCTGAATCAGATCTGAGCTGTAGGAGAGTTATACTCTTTGATCTACGACTATCCTCCTAGCCTGAGTTGTAGGATTTTTGATTAAGTATGAGGTAGGTGATCTGAAGGATCACTGAGCTGTAGGAGATATTTTATCTGAGTTATAGGGCTTTGGCCTGAGGTAGGACTTGAAGGAAGTATGAGAGATCCTAAGGGATCTGTGTTGTAAGCTCTTTGAACCGAGATTTGGAGAAGATTGCCTTGTCTAACAGACTGTAAAAAAAGTGGGAGGGAAAGTGAATGTATCTAACCTTGTGGAACCACTATAAATACTGGTGTGCTGATATGTGTTCTTAAAAGCAAGCTAAAAAAGCTAACTCACAACACATCAAATTAAAAATTTAAATACTAGGAAACCTATTCACCCCCCCCCCCCCCCTCTAGGTGTATAACTACTCTTGAAACAAAGACTTTGAAGTGGTATCAGAGTCATGTTGTTCAAAAAGGACTTAACAGTCTGAACAGATCTCCAAGAGTAGATAAAGATTATCTTCATGGGTTCAGGTGAGAACCACAAGGAGTTGAGCTCAATGAAGCATCCAGTTTGTAAAAAGGAAAACTTTGGGATTTGGAAAGAGAGAGTCAGGTTATTCATGGAAGCTTCAGACCCTAGAATATTCATTTAGTTTAAGAAGGACCTTTCATCCCCATGAAGGTCTTTGTCTTAGATGCCAATGTCCAGACTCCAAAGAAGTATACTGAAATGACTAGAGATGAAGTCATCTTAGCAACTATGGATAAGAGGGCACAAAACATCATTGTCAATGTCATAGATGACTCTACCTTCCAGAACCTTGTCCATTACAAAACATCCAAAGAGATGTGGGATTCTCTTATTGTGTATATGAAAGGGATAGAGGAGGTGAGTGATGACAGGAAATCCCTCATGAATCAACAATATAAAGCATTCAATCAAGGGAAGAAGGATTCCATAGCTGAATGTTATGATAAGTTCTTCATAATAGTGAACAGTCTGATCACCTATTGTTGAAACCTAGAATTCGGTATCGATGGAGTTCACCCTTGGGGAAGGGGTGATCGCTCACCTACTTCTCTCCTACAAGAAAAACAACAAGGAAAAAAGAACAGGGGACTGGACCAAAGGCCCGGCACAGAGGACCCACCACACACCCGAAAGATATTTGAACGCTTCCTCTTCTTAGCAAAAATGTCAGGCTAAGGTACCTCAGAAAGCGCTAGAAGGTTAGGAGACAAGTAAGCATGCCTTCTGAGGTACCCCTTAGGTCCTATTTATAGATTTCTGGAAACGGCCTGCAAATAGCCAACCCCATCGGTTCTGAACAGCTATGTGCAGTCAAAGTCGGTCTGCCAACAGCGTAACTCCGTTGTTTTGGGGGGCTAGGGGCAGACCAATGGGGCAACATGGTAAAAACACAGTATAGACCTGGACAAACAACCCTCTGAAACCACTACTCTCCCTGGAGGGGGGAGTGCCTAGCCGAGCTCGCACTCGCCTCACTGCCTTGGGCTTGGGCGAGCGCGGACTCGGGCGAGCACGGGCTCGGGCGAGTATGGGCTTGGCTGACTCTGCTCTCCTGACGCCCATTCCCTGCTCTCCATACTCGGTTCGACGAAATCCAAGCTCGGCCCGAAGAAAGGCAAGCTCAGCCTAGACATCACCCTATCGAGCTCGCCTAGACATCTACCCCTCTTCGTCGTGCTTGGTTCGACGAAGGCTGGACTCGGCCCGGTCTAAACTGGCTCGCCTGGGGCTCTAGGCGGTCAAAATCGGTTCGCCGGGGCTCCCGTCAACCCACTCGCCAGATACGGGGTTATACACAATCACCGCTCTTTGCGATGTTGGGACAAGCTCGAAAAGAAACATCCAACCCCACAGGATTCAGTGAGTGTGACGGGAGCCCGAGAGAATTTGTTGGTGGGGTCCACCAGTGGCTATATATACTTGCGTCTGCATACCTGGCTGACTTTTTCCATTCTCCTTACAGTAGCCTCGTCAAGATGCCGCTTCCCAAGGAGGTTCTAGAGCGAGTGACGCGATCTCGAGCGGAGGCTGCAGCTCGCATCGGGGGCCTAACTGACCTCAGTGCCCCGCCTCATAACCTTGCCGAGTTCAGTTCGGCAAAAAATGTGAAGCCCCTCCCAAAAGATGTCGAGCCCATCTACAACGAATTTAAGACAGCCCTAAATAATGGGGTCGGCTCCTCCACTCAGCCGACTCTAGAACCCAAGGGCAAAGATATTATTGTCCTTTCTACCAACCAGTCCGGCCGAGGACATAGTGGTGAGATATCCACACCGCAGGCCAAGGATCCTCTCGACAACACGCAGAATCAGGCGTCCGACGTACGCCTGCGGGCCTCACCCCCCAGCTTTGGAACCATGGGGATGGACTCGTAGAAGCCGAGGTCGCCGACTCTCCCTTCTTCATAGCAGCCATATGCTCCTGCATCTGCAGGGGGAGGTACTGAGGTCATCCCCACCCCCAGCTTTATCTATCTCTCTCCAGAGGCTCCTCGGTATTGACGCGGCAAGGTTTTAGGCAATCAACCTCCTCGGGTCGACCTTGAGGAGCCGAGTTTACACAGTAGGTTTCGACTTCCCCAAATCCTGTTCGACTTTGGCAATACTCGCCCCACTTTACTTAATACTGTAACTATTTGCACAGGCCTCACTGTTGAATTTGAGGCTGACGAGTCCGCGGGCTAGGTTCGATACTCGCCCCTCCCTTCTCCATACACTCTGGACGCCTTCCTGGATTCCGAGCTGGAGGGCCCCGAACTTTCGAGATGAGAACAGCTGGTTATCAAGTAGCTGGTGCACAAGCTCCACGAGGTACGGAGGGATAACAACAGGCTGCAGCTGGAGTGCGTGCGGCTTGCATACATGGCGGGGGTCAGCCCGGCGTTTGAGGAGGCATCTTCTTCTATGCTCCTGGACGAGATTGACAAGAACCTTCAGATCTTTCACAGGAATCTGGGGAGACTCCGCGAGATTCACGCGCGAAGACCCGCGGCGACAGGGTCGCGAGACCGGGGTAACTAGAGATGGCCCCCTGATGAGCCTACCAGTACTCGCCCCTTTTCTCCTCTGATCCGCGCGTGTCGAGGGTTTTTCATTTCGGCTTTGGGCCTTATTTGGATCCTGCCTGTAATAATTTGGATAATAATTTTTCTATCGTTGTTAATACCTTTGAATATAACGACTAGCATCCCATCGATATCATCTCGCAATAGCACAAGGTTAGCTCGCGACGGTCGGCAAGCTGAAGGCGGCGAGTTGGGGTAGGCGAGCCGGTCTATCCAGCCAGTTCGGTCCCAACTCTCTCCCTCTATAAATAGGCCTCCCCACCAACCCCTGTCACACCTTAATTGCCTTTGTACTTTTTCCCTTTGCTTACACTACATTCGGTGCCCGCACTCTAAGTTTCAGCAGGCATGGGTAAGGGGAACCCTGATTCTATCGGGCGGACCAAGTGTGCTCGGCACTTCGCCAAGCACTTCTTCTTCGAGGGGAACACAACCACGGAAGAGCTCGAAGAGTGCGTGGCTGACTACATTCCTTTTGGCTTCACTGCTCGCCTCCCGGATGAGCATGAGGCCATCAACTCCTTTTACCCGGACGAGCTCGCCTTCCCCATCTCGCACTTCGAGGTGGGGTTACGTCTGCCTCTCTGTTCGAAAATCCGCCAGATGCTGAAATACTATGGCACGGTGCCCGCGCAACTCAACCCGAACGTCGTCTCTATGATGGTCGCGTTCGCCTGCTACCTCCGCCGAGAGTGGATAGAGTTCAACATGACGGTCTTCCGGAAGTTGTTCTCTTACAAGGCCACACCCGACGGGATCGCCTACCTCAGCGGGTCCTCCATAAAAGTTCGTGAGTTCGCAAACAAACACCATAACTGGATGTCCAAGATCATCTTTATCAAGGGAGATCTCGGCAATATCCCCTTCTTCCCCTAGCAGAAGGTCGAGGAGGTATACCCCCCCCCCAGTATGTTGTAATGACGGCGAGCTCCATAAATTCTTCCTCCACAAGGATTTCGAGGTCGCCTACCTCCGTCGAGGCCTCGACTCTCTCCTGCTCGTTCCCCTAGTGAAGGTATGCCTCGATTCCCCTTCGTTTTTGCTGGGTTTGGCAGAAATAATACCAAAATTTTGACTAGTTTTTTCCTATAGGGGAGCGGCTCATCCCCGAGAACCTTCCATTTGCAGACTCGGGGGTTTACACTAACCCGCTCCAGCTCGCTCGTACGGCCGCGCTGGCTTGCTAAGATGAACAGGTGGATTCCCAGCCCTCCTACAGCAAGAGGCGGTTGGTCAACGAGGGGTTGGGCTCGCCTCACCACCCCCCTGGCTCAGAAGTAGAAGAAGGCCAAGGTGGTCTCCAAGAGGGAGGGGTTGTCCCCCAAATACATGGACTCGCCTGCGACCCCTCCCGATGCCTCTCCGGAGATCCCGCTAAAA
Organism: Platanthera zijinensis; assembly: GCA_039513925.1. Lineage (NCBI taxonomy): Eukaryota > Viridiplantae > Streptophyta > Magnoliopsida > Asparagales > Orchidaceae > Platanthera > Platanthera zijinensis. The sequence goes on along the minus strand of CM077081.1, from coordinate 120,162,650 downwards.
GAAACATCGGGGCAGGATCAGAGGGGGCATGAGCCTCCCGCCCACGAAGTTGTTGAGGGGGTTATGACCCGCGAGCTAGGTCTGCACAAGGAACACCCCCTTTTCGGCATGGGGGAGAAGTGCAAGGACTCGGCTGGCGAGATGATGGTTAAGTAGGATGGGTCGACCCATCGGGCCTCCATCTCTACTCGCCACCCTTATTGGGGTGCTCAGCAACCTCCCACCGGCTATGCCTACGCACTCAGCTTCGGCCTCTATGGTTGTGCCGGTGTCAAGGCTTACAAAGACATGACCCCTTTCCAGCTGGATCACGAGGGTCTGCGAGCCCATATGCGGTCCTTCGAACTGCACCACATGATGGTGCGACACAACTTCAACCTCAGCCGACTCCTACTGAAAGCCGAGCAGGAGCGCTACGTGGCAAAGGACAAAGCTATAGATGCGGAGAGACGGTGCGGCATCGTCGAGGATCTACTTGTGAGAGCTGCAGGCGGGCTGGTAAGCGCCAGGTGCCTCCTCCCGTTTTTCACTTGTACTTTTTGCGACAGTATTCAGTTTTCGATTTACAGGATGTCGAGGCCACGCGCAAATTGCAGACTCGCGCCACCGGGTTGGAGGAAGAGGTCGCCCAGCGGTGATCTCGCCTTGCCAAGCAAGAAGCTCGCTCCGGAGAGCAGGAGACTCGTGTCGCCGATCAGGAAGCTCGCGCTACCCAACTGGTGGCCTAGGTGGGGCGGTTGAAGGAGCAGAACCAGGGGCTCCATGGCGAGCTCCTTTGGTAGGAAGAGCTTCTCCTCCCCGAGGGTGGCGGCGTGCCCCCTCCCCCTATCAGAGGATGCGGGTCTTCGGCGAAAAGGAGGTCACGGAGTGGCTACGAGTTAATTCGATCGAGTCTGCCGAGTGCCTTCTAGACGTCATGAGGGGAACGAAGATACTGGCAGAAGGTTGCGAGGAAGTCGAGGTTTGGGACCTCATGCTAGGCCTGTTCCCGTCGAGCCCACCCGGCGATAAGGAAGATAGCTTAGTATCGCTTTTTAGGGAGATGGACTAGGGCCAACGACATGGGGGCGAGGAAGGCCATGCGTCAGGGGAGGAGGACGAGAGATGACATCATACCTTTGAAATCCCCCCCTTTTTAACCTCGTCAAGGCAAGTTCTTATTTTGTAACAGCCATATTAAAGAATGAGGAACAGCACTTGTGTAATTTTTCTATCTTCTTTTTCTTTGGTCTTGTTTACTATGATGTACTCGTCTGTGATCTCACCTCCTTGGGAGATATCGCTAGGATAGAACTTGAGATTAGAATGCATGTTTAGGATTCATACCCACGAGCTGGCCTTGAGAGCTCGTCAGCCCTAGCTTACCCAGGAGTAGAATGTATGGCTAGAGCTCGCCTTCCTCTCGTGCCGGTGTCGAGCCAATCATCATTGAAAATTTCATAAGTGAAACTGAAAGGGGGGAAGTGCATTGCTAGAGATCGCCTTCCTCGCCAGACGCCGAGCACCCGGCTCGCCACCCGATCTGAGCCTGCGAGCCCGGACTCGCTTGCGAGGACTTTTCTCCCCCATCCTTGGGGGAAAGGCGAAGTAACTCCCGGAGGGTAGGATCTTCTAGAGTGACTTCCAGCCCTGTCAGCTAGGTGAGAGCCTGACAGCGGGATCTGCTCGGGGTCTAGGTAGACTCTGCCGAGTGACATCCAGCCCTGCCAGCTAGGTGAAGGCCTGACAGCGGCATCTGCTCGGGGCCTAGGTAGACTCCGTCGAGTGACATCCAGCCCTACCAGCTAGGTGAGAGCCTGACAGCGGGATATGCTCGGGGTTTGGGTAGACTCCACTGAGTGACATCCAACCTTGCCAGCTAGGTAAGACCCTGACAGCGGGATCTGCTCGAGGTATGGGTAGACTCCGCTGAGTGACATCCAGCCATGCTAGCTATATTAGAGCCTGACAGCGGGATCTACTCGGGGTCTGGGTAGACTCCGCCGAGTGACATCCAACCCTGCCAGCTAGGTGAGAGCCTGATAGTGGGATCTGCTAGGGGTCTGGGTATACTCCACTGAGTGACTTCCAGTCCTACCAGCTAAGTGAGAGCCTGATAGCAGAATTTGCCCAGGGTCTGTGTAGACTCTGCTGAGTTACATCCAACCCTGCCAGCTAGGTGAGAGCCTGACAGCGGGATCTGCTTGGGGTCCGGGTAGACTCCGTCGAGTTACTTCTGGCCTGCCAGAGAGGTGAGAACCTGACAGCGGGATCTACTCGGGGTCTGGGTAGACTCCGCCGAGTGATATCCAGCCCTGTCAGCTAGGTGAGAGACTGACAGCGTGATCTGCTCGGGGTTTGGGTAGACTCTGCTTAGTGACATCCAGCCCTGCCAGCTAGGTGAGAGCCTGACAACGAGATCTGCTCGGGGTCTTCGTAGACTCCGCTGAGTGACATCTAGCCCTGCCAGCTAGGTGAGAGACTGACAGCGGGATCTTCTCGGGGTCTGGATAGACTCTGCCGAGTGATATCCAGCCCTGCTAGCTAGGTGAGATCCTGACAGCGGGATCTGCTCGGGGTCTGGGTAGACTCTGCTGAGTGACATCCAGCCCTGCGAGATAGGTGAGAGCTGGATAGCGAGATCTGCTCGGGTCTGGGTAGACTCCGCCGAGTGACATCCAGTCCTACTAGCTAGGTGAGATCCTGACAGTGTGATCTGCTCGGAGTTCTGGTAGACTCCTCCGAGTGAAATCTAACCCTGCCAGCTAGGTGATAGCCTGATAGCGGGATCTACTCGGGGTCTAGGTAGACTCTGCCGAGTGATATCCAGCCCTGCCAACTAGGTGAGAGCCTGACAGCGGGATCTTCTCGGGGTCTTGGTAGACAAACACTTGCATGATTCAAGGCAGGGGCATAAGTACATCAAAAAGAAGCTTTATTAGAAAATGGAATAGCACTTATAGGACTTAGGTGAAAAAATGTTTTAAGTCATCACCACTCCATGTGAGACTTAGGGTCTCGCCCTCCACATTCCGGTGGCGGTACCCTCCTGATTTCAGCGCTTCCTGTACAACGTATGGGCCTTTCTAGTTGGGGTTGAGCTTTCCCACGGCGGCTGACCTTCCCGCAGCATCCACCTTCTTTAGGACCAAGTCCCCTTCTGTGAACTATTTGACCCTGACGTGCTTGTCGAAATACTTAGCCATTCTTCTTTTCACGTCATCCCGGCAGATGGAAGAGAGGTCGCGTGCCTCCTCTACCATGTCGAGGGATATCCGCAGCTCCTCATTCTCGGCATTCCATTCCTCCCTATCTTCCCCTGCCACAACCACCTGAGGCGTTCGGACTTCGAACTCTACTGGGAGTACTACCTCGCACCCATAGGAGAGTTTGAAGGGAGTCTCTCCTATGGATATGTTGGGTGTGGTCCTAAGAGTCTAGAGGACTGAAGGGAGTTGCTCCACCCAGCTGCCCCTCAAGTTCTCCACCTTCTTCTTGAGGAGGTTGAAGATGATCTTGTTCGCCTCCTCCACCTGCTCGTTGCTCCTGGGGTGATGAACCGAAGCGTATCTGAGATCTATCCCGAGTTGCCCACGTAAGCTGATGAATTCGGCACTAGCGAACTGAGGCCCGTTGTCCGTGACAATGGCATGGGGCAACACGTATCGGCAGATGATTTCCCCACACACAAAGTTCTTGATGACCTGGGAGGTCACCTTGGCCAATGCCTTGACTTCTAACCACTTAGAAAAATAGTCAATCATGACCAACAAGAATCTCCTCTACCCGTTGGCCTAGGTGAAAGTCCCTACCAGATCCATTCCCTAGATTGCAAAGGGCCAGGGAGCTGTGATGCTCCTGAGGCGTTAAGCTGGCTGTAGTTGGAGGGGTCAAACAACTTGCACTTGCTACACTTCCTTGCGAACTCTGCGGTATCATGGCCCAAGGTCAGCCATAATTACCCTTGTCTGACAATTCTTCCTTCCAAGGTCCAACTCCCAGAGTGGCTCCCACACTCTCCGGAGTGGACTTCCTCCAAGATCCTCGGGATCTCCCTCTCAGCCACGCAATGTGCCAACATACCTGAGAGGGTCTTCCGGTATAGCTGGCCATCTCGTACGAGATAATATGTTGAATTGTACTTTAATTTCTTCTTGTCCATCCCCTCCGGATACTCCCCTATGGAAAGGAAGGCTGTGAATGGGTCCATCCACGAGGGGTGTTTATCCAACTCCATTAGCTCTCGCACCTGGATGGAAGGGCGAAACAGGTCGGTGATGGTACCCCCCACCCGGGGACCATGCTTTGCCAGTTGATCTACCTGCTCATTCTCCTCCCTGGGCACATGTCGGATGGAGAAAGTCTGGAAGATATCGATGACCCCCTTCACCTTCGCCAAGTACAGCTGTAGAGTAGGCTCCCTTGCCTCAAACTCCCCGTTGATCTAGGAAGCCACAACCATGGAGTCGGTGAGGACCTCCACATCATGCACCCCTAGCTCTCTGGTTAGGCATAGCCCTATGATCACTGCCTTGTACTTGGCTTGGTTGTTGGTGGTGGGAAAGTGCACCACCACCGTTTGCTCAATCCTCGTTCCCTGAGGGCTTTCCAAGATCACCCCGACCCCCATGAAATGCCTCCCTGATGCGCCATCTACCATCATCTTCCAAGGAGTGGGGTGAGTGAGTTCCGCCTCCGCCACCTTGACCACATAGTCTGCCAGGAAATCGTCCATGTCTTGGGTCTTGATCGAGAGGCGGGGGACGAAGGAGATATCGAACTCGCTCAGCTCTACCTACCACTTAGCCAATCTGCCCTAATGCTCCACCCCCTTGAAGATGTTGTGGAGGGGGTGGTCGGTCACTACCCAGATCGAATGCGCTTGGAATCAAGGTTGGAGCCTCCGGGCCGAGATGACTAGGGGGAAGGCCAGCTTCTCCAAGATGGGATAGCGGAGCTCGGCCTTCCTCAACACCCGACTTATATATTATATGGGGAGTTGCTTCTTCCCCTACTCCCGGACCAGGACGGAGCTCAAGGCCTCTTCCCCGACCCCTAGATAAAAAAGACAGGTCCTCCACCTCCCTCGTCCCTTGGAGCAGAGGGGCCTGGGTCAACTGCTTCTTCAAGGCTTGAAATGCCTCCTCACATTCCTTAGTCCACTTGAACTTCTGACCCCCCCCCCCCCCCTCAAAGTTTTGAAGAAGGTGGAGCACTTCTCCCCATCTCGGGAGAGGAACCTGCTCAATCTTGCCAGCTTCCCCGTCAAACGTTGTACCTCCTTGGCATTCCTAAGTGGCCCCAACTCCATGATTGCCCTAACCTTGTCAGGGTTAGGCTCTAAACCTGCAGGGGTGAGGAGATAGCCTAGGAACTTGCCCCTACTCTCCCCGAAGACACACTTCAGGGGGTTCAACTGCATCTTATACTTGAGTAGGGTAGCGAAGGTTTCCTCCAGGTCCCGGAGGTAAGATTCGATATCCCGTCTCTTGATCATGAGGTCATCCAAATACACCTACAAGTTCCTCCCCCTTTGCTCTTGGAAGACCCTATCCATCATCTTCGTATAGGTCTCCCTTGCATTCTTTAGCCCGAAGGGAATCATTTTATAGTAGTAGCACCCATACTCGGTGATGAAGGAGACATCTTTGATGTCGGGAGGGTGCATCCTGATCTGGTGGTAACTTGAAAATGCATCTAGAAAACTCATTACAGGGAAACCGACTGCTGATTCAGCCAGCGCGTTGATCCGAGGCAAGGGGTAACAATCCTTGGTACATGATTTATTAAGCAAATAAAAATCAACACACATGCACCACCGGCCGTCTCCTTTTTTAACCATTACTACATTGGAGATCCAGCCGGGGTATTGTATTTCGGATACAAAGCCAGCCTTGAGAAGCTTGGCTACCTCCTCCCTGATCGGCTCGGACAGCCTGTCTGCGGTGGATCTCTTCTTTTGCTGGACGGGGCAAGCTTCCGGGTCCAGGTTGAGGCGATGGCAGGCCATATCAGCATCGATCCCTGGCATCTCCGCGACGCACCAGGAGAAGATGTCCACGTTCTTCTGGATGCACTCCAGCACCATGCCTTGGGCTTCCGGGGTCATCCCCCCACTGACGCAAACCTTCTCCACCCTGCCTCCCAGGGTAAGAACCTCCATCTCAACCACCACCTCCGCTGCCTCCAGACGGGACTGCTCCCCGTATTCTTCAACATCCCCCCTCCTGGGGCAAGGACTTCTTCCTCAGCCTCCTCTACGTACATCACGTCGGCAGCCTCCTGAACTTCCTCCGCCTCCTTCACCCGAGTGTGATTCTCCTCCACCGTCATCTCCTCTCCGCCAGCCTCCAGCTCTGCCTCCTCCATCCTCCGCTCCATCTCCTCGGCCACCTCCTGCCAAGAGATGGAGTTTATCGCTGTGACGTAGCACTCCCTTGCTATCTTAGGGTCTCCCCAGACCCGGATCTGGACCCCCTCAGTGTTGAACTTTAGGCATTGGTGGAAGGACGAAGGGACGCAGCGGAAGGTGCTTATGAGGGGCCTCCTAAAGATGGCATTGTAGCTGCTGGGGGCATCCACGATTATGAACCTGTAGGTGCGGGACTGCCCCCCTAGAGAGACATGGAGTCCCCCACCTCCTTCGACCTCCTTCCTCTCCCTTGAGAAGCCAAACAGAGGTCCGTCTGAGGCCAGCACCCTCATGGCCTCTACCTTTATCGCGTCAAATGCCTTCTTGAAGATGACATTGATCGAGCTACCGTTGTCAATGAGGATCCGGGAGACGGTGAAGTTCTCGATTGCTGTCTGAATGACCAGCGCATCGCAGAAGGGGTCCTCATGACCCGACATATCCTTGATTGAGAAGGTGATCTTCTCCTCTGGGGGTGGGGTCTGGGATGTGGAGCCAATGCTCCTGCGGTACATGGTGTGGAGACTTGCCTTATGGTAAGCCTCGACCCCCACCCCACCCCCCACCCCCCACCCTCCATGGATCACTCTGATCCCTCCTCGGGTCCCAACATCAGCCCAGTCTTCGCACCTGTCCTCCTCTGCCCAAGGCATAACCTCCTCGATCCGCAGTCCTTGGAGGTCTTGCTGCTGTTACTACTCCCTATTTCCTCACATCTCGAGGAACTCCGGGCACGTGGCCATGGCGTGCCCTTCCTCCTGATGGTATTCATAGTAGGGTAGCTCCACCCTAACCTCCCTCCTTCTCCTTCGCGCTGCTCTCCTCCTCTCTCCCATGGCGATAGCCATAGCCTGCTCCTGGTTGGGGAGAGGTGATCTCTGGCCTTGTATCCCACCTGGAGGATAAAACTGGCCCTGGCCTCCCTGGCGGTTATCCACCCCCTAGTGGCCTCTCCTCAGCCCTTGATCTTGCCACTCCGAGCTCCAACCTAACTGATGGTTCGGCTCCTAATGCCCCCACCTGGGTTGCTGCTGCTTCTACTGTGACTGCTCCCTTTATCGGGGTTCAGCTCTCCTCTCCTCCTGACCTCTGCCCCTCTGGTCCTTTCCTCCTCCATAGCCCACCTAGCTAACTTTCGGGCAAACTCCAGGTTCGACGCCTCCCCGTTCACTTCTCTTTCCGCCCTCTCCATCAAATCCTCGTAGGAGAGGGCGACACCCTATTTAGCTTCATTTGAAAGAAACCTTGTTGCAGCCCCAGGGTGAAGGCCATCATCAGGTATGTCCCGACACCTCTTGGACTTGGGTGACCTCCTCTTGGAAGTGATCGACGTAGCTCCCAAAGGTCTCGTTCACCCCCTTCTTGATGTGGAACAGGGACTCCGAATCCTTATTCCTCCTCTTAGAGGTGGTGAACCTCAGCATGAACCTCCGGCGTAGGTCCTTGAAGCAGTAGATGGAATTGGCCGGCAACTGGTGGAACCACTCGCTCGCCTTCTCTTTGAGGGTGATGGCAAAGAGCCTGCACTTAAACCCGTCCGACATCTGTCGGATCGAGACCACGTCCTCGAACCATTGGACGTGCTGGACCAAGTCTCCCTTCCCGGTATAGTAGGACATCTCGGGCTCCCTAAACCCCTTCGGAATCGGAGCAGAAGAGACCAACTCGCTGAAGAGGCTGCCTCCCCCTGCCGGGGAAGAGCACCCGCCCGGGGATCTCGCCGCCTCTCACTTCCTCGGTGTTGGGTACATTGGAAAATGTGTACCTGATTTGAAGAAGCCTAACTTAGCTTAATGATATACATCAATGTGTATTTGATGTTGTTTTAAGTTGACATGTGCAGGTGAAGAAGTATTAAAGAATACAGGAAATTATTCTAAGTCCATATGTCGACACCTGAAGAAATTGTGTCGACACTTCAAAATAATTGTGTCGACACTTGAAGGAAGCTGTGTCGACACAGAGAAAGATAGTCGACCACATTTGTGTCGACACTGGTAAGCAGTGTCGACTCACAAAAAGATAGTCGACCACATTTGTGTCAACACTGGGAAGCAGTGTCGACTCACAGAAAGATAGTCGACCTCAACTTTGTCGACACTGGGAGGATGTGTCGACACATTGAGACAGAGTCGACACACATTGGCAGAAGTCAACAATACTTGTGTCGACACCAGAAGACTGAGTCGATACATATTGGCAGAGTTGAAAATTGCTGTGTCAACACCTGAAGGCAGAGTCGACACATATTGAGTTCTGAATCTACAACAACTGTGTCGACACACAGGACTTGTGTCGGCACACTACAAAGTCAAGACCAAGTTATTTTCTGAAGAAAGATGAAGTGTTGAGTCGACACAAATTCTCTGTGTCGACTCATTCTCAAGATGAAGTTCTGAAGAAGCAGTGTCGACTTAAAGGCAAACTAGTCGACATCATCAAAGGATGTGTCAACACCAAAGTCACTTGTGTCGACACATATAGACAGTTGGTCTCGACACTTTCTGACAGTCTGTCTCAACACTTTGCTCTCCAAGACTAAGGCACAGGATCTGTTTGAAGACTTGACAGCTGTGGGTTATGACAGGTTAACTGAAGCTGTCAGACTTGTCAGAAGTCAGTTAGAAACCGGATCAGCCGGTTACCATAAAGAAGATCTATAAATAGACAGATTCAGAAGAAGAAAAACACAATATACAAGAGGAAATTAATTCTTAATCAACACATCAGTTAAGAGACAAGTCCTCTCTTCAAGAAAGTGCAAGGCATTAAAGAAGATCGTCATCAGAAGATCTAAGAAGACGATCTCAGGATCGATCTAAGAAGAGTTCTATCAAGAATTCTGAAGTATCATCAAAGGTGTTGGATAGAGAGGGATACAGCCATTTGAAGAAGAAGGAAGCCATCATTGGTTTCTCAAGAAGCTATTTGGAAATCAACTCAGCTAAGTTCAGATTCAAGAAGCTTTGAAAAAAGCTCAGATTTAGTTGATTTCATCAGCTGATCAAGAATTGTCTTGTTCTTTTCTCTCTCAACAAAGACAAGACATTAAAAACTTCTTTTCTAATTTCTGTAGGATCTGTCAATACAGATCTGAGTTGTAAGCCTGTGTTATAAAGGCTGAGTGTAGGAGAGTTGATCTCTGAGTGGTAGGGCTATTTGCCTGAGTGTAGGAGAAGGTTCTTCTCTGAGTTGTAGGCTTTGTGATAAGGCTGAGGTAGGGCTGTTGAGCCTGAGTTATAGGAACCTTTTCAGGTTCTGAGCTGTAGGATCTGTGGATCTGAGTAAAGAGGAAGTTTGGCCGAATCTAGCATACTGCTAGATAGGTGAAGGGGGAAAGTGGATGTACCCAGAACTTGGGTAACCACTATAAAATAGTGTGCAATCTGTGATGGTTAAATTTCTGTGATTGCTGTGCTGTGTGTTTTAATTCTGTAATTGAATTCTGCCAAAAAGTGTTAACAAGCATTAGAACCTATTCACCCCCCCCCCTCTAGGTGTTTAGGTTGTCTTGAAAGTAAAACTATCAAGTGGTATCAGAGGGAGGTTCCTCAAAAAGGACTTAATAGTCTGAGGTAGATCTGAAAGGCAGAATCAAGATTCAAGAAGATGGGTTCTGGAGAAAATCACAAGGAGTTAGGGTCAATGAAGTTACCCATCTGCAGGAAGGAAATCTTTGGAATTTGGAAAGAAAGAGTCAGATTGTTCATGGAAGCATCTGACCCAAGGATATACATCACAGTTCAGGAAGGACCCTTCATTCCAATGAAGGTATCAGTTCTTGATGCCAATATTCAAACTCCAAAGAGTTATTCTGAAATGACCAAGGATGAAATCATTTTGGCAACCATGGACAAGAGAGCTCAGAATATTATTGTGAGTGCCATAGATGATTTTACATTTCAGAATCTGATTCACTACAAGACCTCCAAAGAGATGTGGGACACCTTGATTGTCTACATGGAGGGATCTGAAGAAGTAAGACAGGATAGGAAGTCTATGCTCAACCAGGAATATGAAAGTTTTAGACAAGGAAAAACTGATAGCATAACTGAATGCTATAAGAAATTCTATAGAATTGTGAATGAGTTAAAGTCCTATGGAAGAGTATTCAGTACCTATGAACTGAATGACAAATTCTTAAGATCCTTGATAAAGGATTGGGACACAAAGATCTGTGTCATAAGAGAAGTGGCTAAATTAGCAGAGATTTCTCCTCCAACCTTATTTGGAAAGTTGCTATCCTATGAAATGCAACTTATGGTGAGGAAGGAGGAGGAAAAGAATTCAAAAGGAGAGAATAGAGAGAAGACAGTGGCCTTCAAGGCATAAGCCACTAGAAAGAATAGGAGGATATCATCATCTCCTCCTAAGGAAGTTGCAGAAGTTAGTTCTAAAAATTCAGATAATCAGGGTTCAGAAAGTTGTGAGTCAGATGTAGATTTTGCTGCATTTACAAGGCAATTCCAGAGATTCTTAAAGAAGAAGCAGTGGAAGTCAGGCCCTCCTCATCACAGCAAGTTGATGACTATTATCAGAAGAAAAAGTCATCAAGGAAAGAGAAGAGCAGAACAAAGCCCAGCAAGGCCACTACTTCAAAGATTGTCTGTTATTGTTGCAATAGGCCTGGACATGTAGTGGCTGACTGTCCTGATAAGAGAAAGGAGTCATCAGACAAGAAGAAGACTTATCAAAAGGGCAAGAAGGAAAAATCCTTTGTTGCAAAGAAGGAAAAGAGCCTAACAGATCAATCAACTTCAGAATCAGAATCTGAAGCTGAAGCATATATTGGACTGTATGCTGCTACTGAAGAAGAGGAGTTCATGAAATTGCTAGACTCCATCTATGAATAAGAAGATCATCAGTGCATGGGACTGATGGCAGGATTAGAAGAAGACATGTACCAGAATCAGTCTGGTCCTAGTAAGGTACTATGTCCTTCAATAAAATCTGTTTGTAGTACAAGTGCAGAATCAGCTACATCTACATCAAGTGATGTAGATGCATCTGAATCTGAAGGAGATGTCTATGAATTGATAGATAAGTATGGGGACTTGTTGCAGGCCCTTAAGAAAAGCAAGAACCTGGTTAAATCTCAGGCTCAGGAAATTGCTGATCTAAAGGTAGCTGCAACTGAGTTTGAAAAAGTAATTGATCAGAAGTTAAATGAAATTGCCAAACTGAAGAATATAACTATTATTCAGATGGGCGCAATCAATTATTCCAATGATCAAGTGAAGAGTCTGGAGGCCAGACTAAGAATAGAAAAGGAGTTAGTGGCTAGTTACTCTAAGCCAAAGTCTGTCTTACCCTTGATAGATGAATTGTGACTCAAAAGGGTAAAGCAGGATTAGGATTCAAAGGTAACCCCAGGGCAGCCCAATTCAAGAGGAAAGGCAAAGCTCCTGTCAAGCCACTGAACTTTTCAATCCCTATTAAGTTTAGAAAGGTGCAAGTGCCTTCTAACCAATATGATCATGAAGATATTCATGGTCATTTTAAGACTAATGTTCTGATAAACAAGGGTGTAAATACCAACAGGCCTATCTATGTTCATAAACCCAATGGTTATAAGAAATTAGTGGGTGAAGCTGCTGCAGCACCAGCAATGGACAGAAATTCTTTTGTCAAGGGTATATCTAGAACTAGATACAATAAGTTTGAATGTTGGTGCTGTGGCAAGAGAGGCCATTTTGCATTAGACTGTTGGTATAACACAAGTGTTAGAAAGAACAATAGTCTACCTGTTAGAAGAGATAATGGTAGCTTTGTTAATGCTAACCTGAACCAAGGACCCAAGACTTACTTGGGTTCTAAGGGTAAGTAAATCTGTGTTGCAGGAAAGTCCAAGTGGCCATGCCCCTATATGGTACTTGGACAGTGGTTGTTCCAGGCACATGACTGGAATAAAGGGGCTGCTGAAGGAGTATACATCTGTCAAAGATGGACCCAAAGTGATCTTTGGTGGATCTGAAAAAGGAATCATCAAAGGATTTGGTAACATTTCTACTAACCTAATTACTATCACCCAAGTGGCTTATGTAAAAGGTCTATTGTCTTAATTTTGTATGTGAGAACAAGGCTTCTTCCATCTGTCTTGTAGCTGATGATAATGCTTCTCATTGTGTCAAGTGGCACAAGAGATTGGTTCATCTTAACTACAAGACAATTGGCCAACTCTTTAGCAAAGAGTTAGTGAGGAATGGTCCTCAAGTTAAGTGTATAAAGGGAGAAATATGCTCAGCTTGTCAAAAGGGAAAGCAGACAAAATCCTCCTTTCAAATCCTTGAAAATAAGGATTATGTGAGGTGCATATACCTCTTACATATGGATCTTTTTGGTCCTATGCCAGTTCATAGTCTAGGTAGGAAAGTCTATACTTTTGTGGTGGTAGATGACTATTCTAGATTTACATGGGTGTTCTTTCTGAGACAGAAATCAGAAACCCCAAGTGTATTACTTAGTTTTGTAAAGCAAATTCAGAATGAACTGAATAGTACAGTGGTCAAAATCAGAAGTGACCATGGTACTGAGTTTCAATTTGAAAGCATGACAAAATTATGTGAAGACTTTGGGATTTTCCAAGAGTTCTCATCACCTACCAGAATATTTCTGGGCTGAGGCAGTTAACACTGCATGTCATGTAATCAATAGGGCTTCTATCACCAAGAACCACAAAAAGACTCCCTATGAGATTATGAAAGGTAGAAAACCAAATCTATCCTACTTCAGGATCTTTGGTTGTAAATGCTATATACTTATCAATGGCAAGTCATACCTAACTAAGTTTGCTGTCAAATCCCAAGATGGGATATTTGTTGGGTACAGCATAAATAGTAAGGCCTATAGAATTTACAACTTGACTACTCAAGTTGTTGAAGAATCTGTACATGTTGTGTTTGATGAAACAAGATTAATCATCTGTGAGTTGTCTTGTAGATCAAATGATTCAACAGGTATAAGCAAAAGAATGGATAAGCTCTCCATTGCTGAAGCATCAAAGGAAGATGGAGCATTGGAAAATGAAGGCTACTGTCTAGGGGGAGTACAAGACTCAATAGAAGCTGATGAAAACCAAGAGGTTCAGCATGAAGAAGGAGCTGGAGATGTTCAACCAGAAAGGAATCTTCCTCCAGCTACAAGATATTTAAGAGATCATCCAGCTGATCAGATTATAGGTGATCCAAGACAGGGAGTGCAGACTAGAAGCAGAAATCAAAGCACAGGCCTGCATTCAAGTTTCCTGTCTCAAATGGAGCCTAAGAAGTTTGAAGAATCCATCCAAGACCAGCACTGGACTGATGCTATGCAAGAGGAGCTGAATCAATTTAGAAGGTGCAATGTCTGGGAGCTTGTTCCTAAACCAAGAGGCCACAACATAATTGGCACAAAGTGGATTTATAGGAACAAATTGGATGAGAGTGGAATAATAGTGAAGAATAAAGCAAGATTGGTTGCAAAAGGATACATGCAGGAAGAAGGGATTGACTTTGATCAAACCTTTGCCCCAGTAGCAAGGCTGGAGGCAATCAGAATGTTCCTTGCCTATGCAGCCTATCAAGACTTCAGAGTGTATCAGATGGATGTGAAATCAGCATTCCTGAATGGTGATTTAAAAGATGATGTCTATGTAGAGCAGCCATCAGGTTTTGTAGATCCTCTTAAACTTGATTATGTCTATAAGCTTAGGAAAGCTTTGTATGGGTTAAAGCAAGCCCCAAGGGCTTGGTATGAAACCCTGTCTACTTTCCTTATTGAGAATAAATTCTCAAGAGGAAAAATAGACAAAACTCTATTTCTTAGGGAATCCAAAGGTAAGATCATCTTAGTTCAGATCTATGTTGATGACATAATCTTTGGATCTACTGAAAACATCCTTTGTAAAAAGTTTGCCAAACTTATGCAAGGGAAGTTTGAGATGAGCAGTATGGGGGAACTTAAGTTCTTCTTGGGACTCCAAGTAAGACAGACTGATGATGGCCTGTCCATATCCCAGTCTAAGTTCACCAAAGAATTAATTTAGAAGTATGGTATGGAGTCATCCTCCACTATGAGAACTCCTATGGGAACAAGTATGCCTATATGCAAAGATGATGCAGGTAAACCTGTTGATGAATCTTTGTATAGAGGAATAGTTGGCTCTCTACTATATCTCACTGCTAGTAGACCAGATATTATGTATGCTACATGTGTCTGTGCTAGGTACCAAGCCTGCCCTAAAGAATCTCATTATACTGCAGTCAAAAGGATTCTGAGATATCTTAAGGGCACACCTAATCTAGGCCTTTGGTACCCTAGGAATAGAGATTTTCTACTAACAGGTTATTCAGATGCAGACTTTGCAGGCTGTAGAGAGGATAGAAAGAGTACAACAGGTACTTGTCAATTCTTGGGAGGAAGATTGATTTCATGGAGTAGTAAGAAGCAGACCAGTGTGGCAATATCCACAGCTGAGTCAGAATATGTTGCTGCTGGCAGCTGCTGTGCACAGCTATTGTGGATACAGCATCAGTTGAAAGATTATGGTATTCAAGTAAGTAGAACACCTCTTTTGTGTGATTCTAAGAGTGCAATTTCTATTGCTAATAATCCTGTTTCTCATAGTAGAACTAAGCATATAGAAATTAAATACCATTTTCTTAGAGAACATGTAGAAAGAGAAAACATCTCATTGGAATTTGTTAAAACAGATTATCAAATAGCAGATGTATTTACTAAGCCACTGGATGAAACAAAATTCAATAAATTTAAAATTGAATTAGGCATGCTTACCATTGATTAGTTTATCAACAAACTTACAAGTGATATTAGATTATCAAGTGGTATTGACAAAAACAGAAATTGGCTAAGTAAAATAGTGTCGACACATTCAGTGATAATGCGTCGACTCAGTGAAGTCATGTCGACTAGTCAGAGAATATGTGTCGACACAGAGAATTTGTGTCGACACTTAAGAATCAAATAGTCGACTCATCCAGGAATGTAGTGTCGACTTCACCAGAATAGTGGTGTCGACACTTACAGATTTTGTGTCGACACTTATCCTAAGAGTCGACGCAGAATTTCTGATGCTCTACTATGTCTCTCAGGTGTCGACATATCCACAATTGGTGTCGACACATAGTAGACAGACTTGCTGTCAAGACAATTGAAGTTTGTGTCGACACACTCCATCTGTGTCGACACATATAGACTGTTTTTGCCCGCCTTTTGATCTTCTTTCAATAGAATGTATAAATAGGTCAAGAACTTATTCTGTCGACACGCTTACAAGGTTTTCGAGACTGAAACCCTGTGTCAACATTCTTTCTCTCTCTTCTCTCAAGCTTTCTCGTCTGATCAATGGCGCCAAAGGTTGCAGATAACGTCAACGAAGGATATGAGTTGGTGCGCAATGCCTTTGCGGATGCCCCGACAGATGTTCAAAGGGTTGTCACTCTAATTTCTGAATCTGGATTAGAATTTCTAGTTTCTGAACCATCAAAGATCTGGAAGAAGGAGGTGATTGAATTCTTTACCTCTGCATTAGTGGATTCAGCTGGTCTCAAGATAAAACCCACTGTTCATGGGATGAAGGTGAAACTGACACCAAGAAATTTAAGAAAAATACTTCAATTATCAAACATTGAGAATGAAGAAGAGGTTCCAGCCTATAAGACCAGGGAGGCTCTCCAATGGTGTGGATTGGATCCAACCCTGAAGATTGGAGCAGCTATCAACAGGAAGGGTATGAACCAACAGGGCAAGTTTCTGTCAGAAGTAGTTAGGAAGGTAATTTTGTGCAAACCAGGTGGACATGATAGGATTTCAGCCTATATGTTCAGCCTAATGACCAGAATTGTGTTTACAATTCCAACTGACTGGTCAGCTGTAGTATTTGATAAGATCAAGGAAGTAATCAAGAAGCCAAATCTGGCTAGAATTGTGAGTTTATACCTGACTGGGGTGATCCCTGAGGTTATGCAACAACTGCCTGGGACAAAAATTAATCACATGAGGAAAATGGATATAAGATTATTTTCAAGGTGGGATAGGGTGCTGTCTAAAGATGTGCCTGATGAGAACAGGCAGGACACCCCTGAGAGATCCCCTGCACATAATCTAGGCACTGCCCAGCATCCAGAAGAGCAAGTGAGAAAGCAGGTTGAAGATCAGCCTGAGTCTACTCAAGTTCAGAAATCAACCATTCCTGCACAGTTGCAGGGGGAGCAAGCTCACTCTCCTGTCCAGAATGTATCTACTCCTGACCAGGTACAGGTACAGGGAGAGCAAGTGTATTTTCCTACCAAGGACATTACTAATATTTCTATTCCTGCACAGGTGTAGGGGGAGCAAGTGTATTCACCTGCCCAGGATATTCCAAATACTGAACAAGTGTAGGGGGAGCAGATGTCTGAATCAGTGCAGGAGAAAGAACAAATAGATTTATCAAAAGATTTGAATATTGCAGATCTGGATGATTCAACATCTGTTCAAGCTTAGAAGGAATACACTCTAGATGAGTTATTTCCTAATATTGAAATTGCTACTGATAGAGTAGAGGAGGAGCAAGACAATAAGAAGGCACTAGACATGGAGATAGAGCAAGAAGCTGAGAAGGAACAAGGAGTTGAGGAGGAGCAAGTAGTTGAGGGGGAGCCTGTAAATGTTGAGGCTGAGCAATATGTCACTGAAACTAATATTCCTCCTACTCCACCTGAAAGAGTTCAAATAGAAAGTTCATCAGACTCTGAGACTGAAGAAGCCAGAATGGATAAGAAGAGTAAGCTCATAGTCTTCAAGAGAAGGAGCCAAAGTTATAAGCAGGCACTCCAAACTTCAACTCACCAATCTCCATCTGAATTTAACTACAACCAGTTCATGGTAAATTTGCAAGTTAAGTTGGATGAGCAGAGATTAGCAATGGATAAGTATGTTGATGAGAGCAATAAATCCCTTCAATTTGACTTGGCTCAAGATATTAAGTCTATTAGATTTGAAGTAAATATGAATAAGAAGGAGATGACAGATTGCTTCCATAAGGGAGGTAATGTTGTAGTGTTTTTGGCTAAACAACAGCAGTCTATCCTCACTAAAGTGGATGATATTGCTTTGAAGCAAGGTTATGTTTTGGAGAATCAGCTGAGGATGAATGATAATTTGGCTGAGTCTCACCATGAAATTCTTGACGAGTTCACCAAAGCTACTGCAGGGATAACTGAAGCAAGAGCAAAGGAGATGGAAGAGTTTGATAAGAAACTTCAAGAAGCCATTGAATCAGTTAAGACTGCTATCACTACATCTCAGAAGGAAATATCTGACAAACTTCAAAAATTGAAACCATATTTTAAAGAAGGTGTGAATTATCTAGATGGCCAGATTAGATTTCAGAAGGATGATCTAAGAGATCATATTACCAGAGAAGCCATAAAGGGGGAGAGGTTGTTAGTTCATGCTGGCTCAGAGCACACCAAATGGGTGACAAATAGTATTCGAGCCACATTGGGATATCCACCTTTGTGTGATGATGATATGGTGGCTGAGTCAGGAATTCAAACAGGTTTACTTGAAGGCAATCAACCTGAGATTGCCCAAGTCATTTACCCTCCTCCTGATTTTGATATGATTGATCAGCAAGTTCAGGATATGTATAGTCCTCCAAAGGAGGTTACCAAGGTTGTTATTGAAAAAGTTGATAAGCCTGATGCCAACTTGAAAGAACAGCAAGATGCTCTACTATCCAAGAAAAGATTTAGAGAGCAGGCTGAACTTAAGCCAGATTTTGAGCAGTTGGGCCCTACTTCAAGAAATATTATACTAACTGCATGGAAGGCTGTAAAGGACAAAGTACATGAAAGAGGAAAGTGGTACAATGAAATGGAATGGCAAAAGTATGAAGCTAGGTAGGAAGCCATAGTACAGTTCAGGAGAAAAGCCAAGCTGGGAAGGCTGCCACCAGATGCTCAGGAGCCGAGCAAGTACTTTCCAAAGCCCTTTCATTACTTTGAAAGGCAAAGGTTCAAGGAAGAAGCACAGAAGAAAGCTGAGCTAAAAGGCAAGAAGCCAGCTGAAGTTGCTGAAGCTCCTGTGAAGGCTCAAATCCAATCTGGCAAAGGAATTGTAATAAAAGAGCCTGATCAGTCTTAATTCTAAGTTCTTTCAAAAGTGTTTTGAAATGTTTTGTTTAATCATTCAATGTAAACATCTGTAATCAAACATTACCAAGTTATAAACAAAATTTTGTTTGGAATCATATATTCATGTTCACTCTGTGATGAATTGTTAATATTTTGTTTATATTAAGTATTCATGTAATGTCATACATCATCATATTATATTTGTTATAAATGGTGTATATCATTAACTAAAAGGGTTATGACTTCTCCAAATAGGGGGAGATTGTTGGGTACAATGGAAAATGTGTACCTGATTTGAAGAAGCCTAACTTAGCTTAATGATATACATCAAGGTGTATTTGATGTTGTTTTAAGTTGACATGTGCAGGTGAAGATGTATTAAAGAATACAGGAAATTATTCTAAGTCCATATGTCGACACCTGAAGAAATTGTGTCGACACTTCAGAATAATTGTGTCGACACTTGAAGGAAGCTGTGTCGACACAGAGAAAGATAGTCGACCACATTTGTGTCGACACTGGGAAGTAGTGTCGACTCACAGAAAGATAGTCGACCACATTTGTGTCAACACTGGGAAGCAGTGTCGACTCACAGAAAGATAGTCGACCTCAACTTTGTCGACACTGGGAGGATGTGTCGACACATTGAGACAGAGTCGACACACATTGGCAGAAGTCAACAATACTTGTGTTGACACCAGAAGACTGAGTCGATACATATTGGCAGAGTTGAAAATTGCTGTGTCAACACCTGAAGGCAGAGTCGACACATATTGAGTTCTGAATCTACAACAACTGTGTCGACACACAGGACTTGTGTCGGCACACTGCAAAGTCAAGACCAAGTTATTTTCTGAAGAAAGATGAAGTGTTGAGTCGACACAAATTCTCTGTGTCGACTCATTCTCAAGATGAAGTTCTGAAGAAGCAGTGTCGACTTAAAGGCAAATTAGTCGACATCATCAAAGGATGTATCGACACCAAAGTCACTTGTGTCGACACATATAGACAGTTGGTCTCGACACTTTCTGACAGTCTGTCTCAACACTTTGCTATCCAAGACTAAGGCACGGGATCTGTTTGAAGACTTAAAAGTTGTGGGTTATGATAGGTTAAATGAAGCTGTCAGACTTGTCAGAAGTCAGTTAGAAACCGGATCAGCCGGTTACCATGAAGAAGATCTATAAATAGACAGATTCAGAAGAAGAAAAACACAATATACAAGAGGAAATTAATTCTTAATCAACACATCAGTTAAGAGACAAGTCCTCTCTTCAAGAAAGTGCAAGGCATTAAAGAAGATCTTCATCAGAAGATCTAAGAAGACGATCTCAGGATCGATCTAAGAAGAGTTCTATCAAGAATTCTGAAGTATCATCAAAGGTGTTGGATAGAGAGGGATACAGCCATTTGAAGAAGAAGGAAGCCGTCATTGGTTTCTCAAGAAGCTGTTTGGAAATCAACTCAGCTAAGTTCAGATTCAAGAAGCTTTGAAGAAAGCTCAGATTCAGTTGATTTCATCAGCTGATCAAGAATTGTCTTGTTCTTTTCTCTCTCAACAAAGGCAAGACATTAAAAACTTCTTTTCTAATTTCTGTAGGATCTGTCAATACAGATCTGAGTTGTAAGCCTGTGTTATAAAGGCTGAGTGTAGGAGAGTTGATCTCTGAGGGGTAGGGCTGTTTGCCTGAGTGTAGGAGAAGGTTCTTCTCTGAGTTGTAGGCTTTGTGATAAGGCTGAGGTAGGGCTGTTGAGCTTGAGTTGTAGGAACCTTTTCAGGTTCTGAGCTGTAGGATCTATGGATCTGAGTAAAGAGGAAGTTTGGCCGAATCTAGCATACTGCTAGATAGGTGAAGGGGGAAAGTGGATGTACCCAGACCTTGGGGAACCACTATAAAACAGTGTGCAATCTGTGATGGTTAAATTTCTGTGACTGCTGTGCTGTGTGTTTTAATTCTATAATTGAATTTTGCCAAAAAAGTGTTAACAAGCATTAGAACCAATTCACCCCCCCCCCCCCCTCTAGGTGTTTAGGTTATCTTGAAAGTAAAACTATCACTCGGCAACCTCTGTAACATCACTCAGGCAACTAGACCCCCTAGGAATGGTTTTTTCATGACTAGGTCATAATAAAACCCTAGAAGCCCAAGAAGACCAAGTGGACCTTGGAATATAGGTGAGATCATTATGGTCTGTAGATAGTAGATTCCTAAACCCTAGTTTAGGATGATCATGAGACTCCAAGACCCCACCATGACCTCACCAACCTATTGAAAGGCCCTAAGGGTCCATTGGAGTCAACCCAGGGTGGCCAAGTTGACCTAGGACCATCCTAGGCATAAATAGGACAAGACGCCCTAGCTAAGGGCAATGTTCCCCTAATGAGCCCAACCAACCCTACCAGGATCTCCTTAGACCTAAAGTGGGGTCAATGGGTCACCAAGGACCCCTTGGTGTCAACTTAAATGGTCATGTTGACCAAAGTTAACTCTAGCTCTAAAATGGTCAAAGTGCCCTTACTAAGGGTCAAGTGACCTCCAAGGTGCCAAGTCAACCCTACACAATCCTACCTATACCCTAGTGGAGGCCAATGGGTCACCAAGGAATCATTGATGGGGACACTAAAGGTCAAATTGACCAAGGTCAACCTTAGTCTAGGTTAGGTCAAACTTAGCTCAAATGGGCTAACCCAAGCTCAAGCCCTATTCACATGGGCTAACCACCTCTTAATTAATTAATGTCATGAATTAGTGGGCTGCAATTAGGCTAGTTGGATGAACAAATTCGGTCATGAGGGGCAGGAGAGAGAAAGCTTCAATTCCTCTTTAATGGAGGAGAGAGAAAATGAGTAACGGTCATTCATGGCATAGGGAAGCCAAGGACCATTCTTCTTTGCTTGGTTCATCTCCCCTAATAGCCCTGAGAAGATAAAGAGCCTTTCCAGGCTTTTCTACTGACTGGATGCAGAAAACCACCATGGCCGAGCCAAGCTTTCAATGGCCATTGATGACTTGGCCTCTCCCCTCCCAACTGAGGCTTAAAACATCATCAGTGGCCTGAGAGGAGTTTTCCCCACCACTTACCTGAAGAATTCAATCCATTCCACTGTGTAGTTGCAGAAACCCGAGCGGCGCCACCACCACTATGACGACCCGACGATCGGCACGACTTCAGACCACCACAAAGGTCCTCCCCTTATTCTTCTTCCATGGGTAGATCGGGCTCAATTGAGACCGATCAGAGGTTCAATTTTCCTAGTTTTTGGAGAAAATTGAGATTGTCGGGATCACCGGAAAAGGCCCCTCCGACAGTTGTGCTGCCGCCTGGCGATAGCCACCACCTCGACGAAGGTGGTGGTGGCGGTGGCCGGCCAGGGAGGTGGTCGGGTGGCCGGCGGTGGCGGCTAAAAGAAGCTCTAGGTCGGGATGATCCTGGTCTTCAGCTGGAGGTAGACGATGACCAGGGGCCGTTGGATGTGCTTTAAGAAACGTGCAAAAGATTATTTAAAC
The DNA here is from genome assembly GCA_039513925.1 of Platanthera zijinensis. NCBI lineage: Eukaryota > Viridiplantae > Streptophyta > Magnoliopsida > Asparagales > Orchidaceae > Platanthera > Platanthera zijinensis. The sequence goes on along the minus strand of CM077081.1, from coordinate 120,140,634 downwards.
TATAGGTTATATTTTCATATCATTTCATTTCTGTCACAGAAATTATATCTAATGTTTCTATTTATAAAAACTACCTAGGGACACCAACAGAAAAAGTAGTAAATATCAAAGTTGTAGCCCTAGGGGTGTACTTTATTTTAAAATTGGTTTGAATCAATTTGGGTGCCTGGTTTGACCAGGGCACTCATTTTGGTGGGCTCTATACCTAGGGCTAGATAGAGATTAAAATGTGTGCCCCCACTTCACCACATGTCCAAATGACTTGAAATTTGGACAGGGAGACACCCTAAGCTATACTTAGGTCCTGTCCAAAAATGGAATTTTTGGAGATAATTTTTCTATAGTTTAAGAAATTATTTAATAATCCTACGGTAAATTAATTTAGGGACCTAAAGACCTCCAAACCCTCCCAAATTTTGGTGAGTGGTTCTTAGGGTAATTATGAGGTTCTGTATAAATTTTCACCTCATTTAGAGTTGATTTGGTTGGGAAATGAGTAAACCCTAGTTTTTCCCCAAAAGGGGTATTTAGGTCAAAATTGCACCTTGTGGGTTTGGGTGGCCAAACAACCTCAACAGAGGCTGAGAATTGGGCCACTGGTTTGACATGATATTTAACACCCTCTGTAAGACCCCATTTTTTTCCTTTAAAACCACCGGGGTCTTAGGCCCAGAACTGCCGCTTTGCGGTGACACCCTCACGCCCTGAAGGGTCATCACCACAAAGCGTCGATTCTGCCGGCCAATTCGATCACAGAAAGGTAGCACAATAAAGTAAAAGCAAGTCCATAGAAATGACATGTATAGAAATAAAAGTCTCCGCGAAGGGAGTGTCCACAGATTAATATATCAGAGTACTAAAATACGGGCTTATGCCCGGTACATCATGTCCTCACTACAAATCACTCATGCGGAAGCAAAAATAGACATCTACTCAAGGTCGAGACTCATGGTTCCGGCTGTATGAACTCCGGAGCTAGACTGCCCCATCTCCAAGCGCACCAGTCTCTAGGGCTGCTCCCCCGTGTTGGGCTTCACGATTCCATAAAATGATGCGGTTCGAAAATCGTTAGTCATAAAAACTAAGCCCTATCATCCCCTACCCCTTCCCCCATGGCTCCTAAGTACCGAGCGAAGAGGAAGAAATGGAAGGACATGAAGGTGGAGATTAAATCAAAGAAAACAGGTGGCAGCGGAACTAAACTAGCAATTCTATAATAAATAATGGCAATAAGACGAAATATGAAAAGTAACCTTCACTTATGTGGGAACACATAAGCCAGGGGGTCTTCTGCAGGGCTCCCATCGTCTAAAAAGTCCCATACCAATTTATACGTTGTGGTGTTGGTTATCGAACAGCAGTATATATATGTATCAAAATTGACCTTGATTTATAAACTTGCCCACACAAGCTTATAGACCAAGGGGTCGTTTTGCAAGTCCTAATGTATAAGCGTCCCATTCCACTTATACCTTAGGTGTCAGGGGTTAAATGAATCGATTATGCTATGACATGCTAGTGGGTATGATGGAACATGCAAGTGCAACACATACACCCGGCTCTGTGCACACAGACCTTTAGTTCCCCTTTTCGGAGCCATTACCTCCCAGGATATGTAAGACCCCTTTTTTTCTTTTTTAACCCGGGGTCTTAGGCCCAGAATCGCCGCTTTGCGGTGACACCTTCATGTCCTGAAGGGTCATCACCACAAGGCGCCGATTCTGCCGGCCAAATTCGATCTTCCAAAAGGTAGCACAACAATTGAAGTAAGGGCAAGTCCACTGAAAGTAAATCACATATATAGAATAAAATCTCTACGAAGGGAGTGTCCACAAAGTAATAATAATCAGAGTACTATAAATGCGGGCTTATGCCCGGTACATCATATCCTCACTACAAATCTCTCATGTGAAAGCAAAAACAGAAACTACTCAGGGTCGAGACTCACGGTCCCGGCTGTATGAACTCCAGAGCTAGACTGCCCCATCTCCAAGCGCACCGGTCTCTGGGGCTGCTCCTCCATGCTGGGCTCCGCGATCCCCTAAATGATGTGGTTCGAAAACTGTTAGTCATAAAGACTAAGCCCTATCATCCCCTACCCCTTCCCCCATGGCTCCTAGGTACCGAGCGGAGAGGAAGAAAGGGAAGTACATGAAAGTGGAGATTTAATCAAGAAACAAATGGCAGCGGAACTAATCTAGCAATTCTATAATAATATGACAGAAACAGAAAGTAAGAAAGGTAACCTTAACTTATGTGCGAAAGCGCATAAGCCAAGGGATCTTCTGTGAGGCTCCCATCGTATAGAGTGTCCCATACCACCTATACGTTGGGGTGTCGGTTATCAAACAACAGTATATTTTTATATTGAAATTAACCTTAATTTATAAACTTGCCCACACAAGCTTATAGACCAAGGGGTCGTTTTGCAGGTCCTATTGTATAAGCGTCCCATACCACTTATACTTTAGGTGTCAGGGTTAAATGAATCGATTATGCTATGACATGCAAGTGGGTATGATGAAACATGCAAGTGCAACTCACACACCCGACTCTGTGCACACAGACCTTTAGTTCCCGCTTTCGGAGCCGTTACCTCCCAGGATACCTCCGTAGTGGCAGACGGAAGCGGTGGGTTGGGCCTCGCCCACCTCTAAACCAGTAAAGCACTACCGGTCAGACCTATCGTACGCCTCAACGCTTGGTGCACTAAGCGGACGCCTGCGTACTCCTGCCGGCTGGCGCACCGGACTTTTGTTGGCAAAGTGTTAACCACACTTGCCGAGTCAGCGTATTGGCGTCGGTGCATCGACCCTCCAATACCGAAGACCCACCACCTTAATTTTCATTCCTTTTTATGCACATGCAAGTTTAATCGTAAACACACAAAAGCCGAGCCGAAGCTCCCCGGACCAAAATGTCCGTCTCCAAACCAACCGAGCCGAAGCTCCCCGGACCATCCCGTCCGTCTCTTAACCAACCGAGCCGAAGCTCTCATCAATCTTCATGTGCCAACAGTGTTTGTGAAAGGTGCAGCCCTAGTTACTAAGTTACTCTTGTCGGTTTGTTATTACAGTTTACGTTAACCCAGGACTGCCCCCGGCATACCCCGTGAAGGGCTCTCAAGGGGCACTAGGAACCAAGACGGCGGCATTACGGCCCGAAGTTCCCTTTCGCAAGGCACTTATTGTTATTGGTTCATCTCCCTTAACCCGATCCCCTTTTAGTTACTTTAGATCTAACCCTAGAGTATTAAGACTCTTCCAATCCTACCGGGGTGGACGATCTTTCGTCGTACCCGAGCACCTCTTATCTCTAGCTATCACTACTTCTCTCTACTCTTCATATCTTCCTATTGTGATTTCATCCACAATTGTCCACCCAGACAAAATGATTAACTCCAATGACTTCCTCAGATCATGTCCTCTTGCAATTCACAAATTATTATATGTAGACCGACCTAGACTATATACGAACCGGTTATGCAACGATCCCAAAACTCATCCAAATGCCCTCAATTATTTACTGGAGACTTATCATGATATAAATGGCCTAAATCTAAAATAAGGTAATTTTCCTAATTTATCTGGCATTTAATTAATTTCCCCAAAAATCCCAAGGGCTACCAGTTTGAACATGAACTACCCTAAGTTCTCATGCAAGATGTCCAGCAAATTTATAATAATTAGTAGGTTATCTCAATAGGGTAAATCCAAAGTATCATAATTTTTCTATCATCAAAAGGGAAACAAAACTATTTTAGCAATATTTACTATCTTTTGTTATTTATGAATCAAGTACAGAAAATATCCATCCAAAAATTGTAAATTAATTATACTAAGCAGATAAGGCCTTCAAAATAACATTGGCCAGGTTTCATAATTTTCCAGCAAGTATATCATCCATAATTAATTTTTAAACCATAAAACCCCTTTCTAACATCTGTGAATGAAGTACTAGATTTACTCAACTAAAAATCATACAAAAATTCAGGGGAAACTATTCTGACCTAAAACATTTACCTCCAAGATTTCATGAGGTTTCAATGAACAGAAATTTCTAAATAATTAAAACATCATTTAAGGCCATAGCAAGCTTTACAAATGAGGTGCTAGCAATAATCAACGTAAAATTCCAGTAAAATTGCTATAAGTTCTACCTGATCCAAAACTCGCTCTACCCGAATTTCACAGCTTTTAAGTAAGGTTTAGTGACTGATTCTTCCTATTTGATATTTTATCCTAAAACTAAGGTTAGGGTTTTAAGGTATCTACTTGTCTCCAAATTCTCCAAGATTCCATCCAGACGATTCTTATCAAGCTTTTGTCAACTCTACAGAGTTTCAAGGCAATACAAGAGCAATTGCCCCCATGTCCTTCACAACCCTCAAAACCCATCATTTAGGGTTTGAGCTTGGATCCTAGGGTAAATCAACCCTAAACCTCACCATTTTTTTCCAAGCAGGTTATAACACCCTTCTAAGTCAGAGGTCAGAATATCAGCCTCTGTTGAGGTGATTTGACCTTTCCAAACTCTTAATGCACTTTTTACTAAAAGATGTCTCACTAATGCCTAGTTAAGGGTAGAAGATTTCCTACACAAAACTCCTCCAAACTAGTTGGAATTTTGTACAGATCTAGGTTTTATAGCCAGGGACCACTCACCAAAATTTGGGAGGGTTTGGAGGTCATTTGACCACTTAAATAAATTTCTCTAACTTAATTAAATTAAAACAAAAACTTTAGGCAAAGTATCTACAAAAAATTCCATTTTTGGTCTGCCTTTGGGTATAGCTAAGGTTAACCCCCTGCCCAAATTTCAGGTCATTTGGACAAGGGACGAAGAGTGGGCATCCATTTTAATTTCTGCCCAACTCTAGGTACAGCCCCCACTAAAACGGGTGCTGCGGTCGAACCGCTTACCCAAACGAGTTGAAACCAATTTTAAATTAATCTAGACTCGATGGGCCACGACTTTCGTGACAGGTCATTTGTCCTAAATCGGCCTCTAAGCGCCTCATTTTGCAGCATCAAAAGGTGCTCGTCTAAGTATATTTTCCTTACAAATTATTTACATAATTTATATATTATAAACAGCTTTTACTGTTCATCTTCTACAGAACCCGAAAACCAGAACACAGAAACTCATATATCCTGTAGCTCTTTCACAAACCGTCACCGGTCGTCCGGTCAATTCCCTGGCCAGCCACCACCACCACCTCCTCCGTCGAGGCGATGGCTCTCGGTCGGCGGTGGTTTGGCCGCCGGAGGTGGCGGTTTCCGGCGAACTCAAAAATACATTTTTCATGGTTTTCCATGAAAACGAGAGATAGGTCCGGCTCCGTTGAGCACGAACTTCCTTTCTAAGAATCCTAAGATCTACCCATGAAAGAAGAAGCAGAGGAGGACCTTGTTCGCGGTTTGGAGACGAGATGAACGTCAGGGTGCGATGGCGCAGTGGTGGCATTGCCGAACTTCTCCTACAGCAAGAACAAAGATCTGAATCCGTTTGGTCAAGAGTGTAACCTTCTCATCTTGCTCTAAGGGGTCTTTTATAAGTCAGCAAGTGGGGAGGTGAAAGGGTAAAGCCTTAATGGTCATGAAGGCTCCTCTTAATAACATTTCGGTTACGGTGAAGGGATAAGAACGGTGTAAGATAAAAAGGTATGTCCAGTTGGCGGTTTCCTATTGGACCACATCTCCTTATTTTATTAAGAAATTACAGTAGGAAATGGCCCATAATTACTCCTGGTGTAACTTCCCACACCAGCTGATAGTTTTACTTTCAAGACAACCTAAACACCTAGAGGGGGGGTGAATAGGTTCTACTTCTTTATAAAAACTTCTAGGCAGAATTCAATTCAATGGCTAACACAATAATCACAGCAATCACAGAAAATAAAACATCACAGATTGCACAATGATTTATAGTGGTTCCCTAAGGTCTGGGTACATTCACTTTCCCCCTTCACCTATCTAGCAGTATGCTAGATTCGGCCAAACTTCCACTAATCTCAGATCAACAGATCCTACAACTCAGAACCCAACTGGTTCCTACAACTCAGGCACAACAGCCCTACCTCAGCCTTGCCCCAAGGCCTACAACTCAGAGAAGACCCTTCTCCTACACTCAGCCTTTATAACACGGGCTTACAACTCAGATCTGTGTAAACAGATCCTACAGAAATATAGAAAAGATTATTTAACTGTCTTGCCTAAATTGAGAGAGAAAAGGCCAAGACAATTCTTGATCAGCTGATGAAATCAACTGTATCTGAGCTTTCTTCAAAGCTTCTTGAATATGAACTTAGCTGAGTTGATTTCCAAACAGCTTCTTGAGAATCCACTGGTGGTTTCTTTCTTCTTCTTCAAATTCTGGCTTGATCTCTCTCTATCCAGCACTTTGAATGATTCTTCTGAATTCTGATTAGAACTCTTCTTTGATCTATCCTTAGATAGTCTTCTTTGATCTTCCGGAGAAGATCTTCTTAAGTGTCTAGCACTTTCTTGAAATGAATTGGATTGTAATCCTTCTCAACTTTTTGATTCTTATCAATGTTTTCAAAAGTTACTTTCTCCTTCTGAATCTGTCTATTTATAGACTTTCTTCATGGTAACCGGCTGATCCGGTTTCTAACCGTTTTCTGACAAGTCTGACAGCTTCAGTTAAACGGTGGCAACCCACAGCTGTCAAGTCTTCAAACAAGTCCTGTACCTTAGTCTTGAACCACAAGTTGTCGAGACAGTCTGTCAGAAAGTGTCGAGACCATCTGTCTATCTGTGTCGACACAATTGACTTTGGTGTCGACACAGCCTTCAGTGATGTCGACTAAGTTGCCTTTGAGTCGACACAGCTTCTTCTGAAAATAACTTGGTCTTGACTCTTCAGTGTGTCGACACAAGTCCTGTGTGTCGACACAGTTGTTTGTAGAATCATAACTTAGTAAATGTCAACTTAGCCTTCAGGTGTCGACACAGTCTTATTTTAACTCTGCTGTAATGTGTCGACTTAATCACAATGTGTCAACACATTCTGCTGGTGTAGACAAACTTGAGGTCGACTATATTTTTCTGAGTCGACACATCCTGCTGGTGTCGACAAACCTGAGGTCGACTATATTCTTCTGTGTCGACACATTTTCCCAATGTTGAGGTCGACGCTTTTCTTCTGTGTCGACACAAATTCTCAGTGTTGTGTCGACTTACTTCTTCTGTGTCGACACACTTTCCCAGTATTGTTGTAGACTAACTGCTATGTGTCGACATACTTCCTCTGTGTCGACACTTTTTCCCAGTGTAGTTGTAGACTAACTGCTATGTGTCGACACTGCTTCCCAGTGTTGTGTCGACTACTTTCTTCTATGTGCCGACACATCCTTCTCTGTGTCGACACTTGGACTTAGAATTTTTTCTGCATACTTTATCAATTCTTCACCTGCACATGTCAACTCAAAACAACATCAAATACACTTTGATGTATATCATTGAGCTAGGTTGGGCTTCTTCAAATCAGGTACACATTTTCCAATGTACCCAACAATCTCCCCCTATTTGGAGAAGTCATAACCCTTATAGCCAATGATATACACCATTTATAAACAGTACTAAATGATGATATATGACAAAAACACAGGGATACTTAATTATAAACAGAATAATAAAAAAAAACATCATAGATAAAACAATCTATCACAGATTTAAACAAAATTTTGTTTATTACTGGGTAATGTTTGATTACATTGTTTTACATTTAATGATCACATCACAACATTACAAAACATTATGAAGGAACTAAAACATAATCAGGATTGATCAGGCTCTGTAATGATAATCCCTTTGCCAGATTGAATTTTAGCTGTCACAGGAGCTTCTGATTCTTCAGCTATCTTCTTTCCTTTTAGATCAGCTTTCTTCTTAGCTTCTTCCTTGAGCCTTTGCCTTTCAAAATAGTGAAAAGGCTTTGGGAAGTATTTGCTTGGCTCCTTAGCATCTGGTGGCAGCCTCCCCAGCTTAGCTTTCCTTCTGAATTGTACTATTGCTTCCTGTCTTGCCTCATACTTCTGCCATTCTATCTCATTGTACCACTTCCCTCTTTCATAAACTTTGTCTTGTACAGCCTTCCATGCAGTGAGTATTATGTTCCTTGAAGTAGGACTCCACTGCTCATAATCTGGCTTGAGTGCAGCATGCTCTCTAAATCTCTTCTTTGCTAATAGAACATCTTGCTGTTCTTTCAGGAAGGCCTCTGGCATCTCAACTTTCTCAATCACAACATTATGCACATCCTTTGGAGGACTATACATATCCTGCACTTGCTTATCCAGAATTTCAAAATCAGAAGGGGGGTAAATAACTTGGGCAACTTCAGGTTGGTTGCCTTCAAGTAGTCCTACTTGAATGCCTGATTCAGCCATCAAATCATCATCACACAAGGGTGGACATCCCAAGGTGGCTCTTATACTATTTGTCACCCATTTAGAGTGCTCTTGGCCTGCATGAATCAATAACCTCTCCCCCTTTATGACTTCTCTTGTCATATGATCTCTAAGATCATCCTTCTGAAACCTTATCTGTCCATCTAGATAATTTATACCTTCTTTGAAAAATGGTTTCAATTTTTGCAGCTTGGTTGATATTTCCTGTTGGCAGGTGGAGATAGCAGTTTGTACTGAGGCAATGGCATCTTGAAATTGCTTATTAAACTCTTCCTTTTCTTTTGTTTTATCTGCAGGCAGGCCTGGAACAATCTTTTTCACTTCCTCTATTATCTCATGATGAGATTCAGTTAAATTATCATTCATTCTTAACTGATTTTCCAATACATAGCTTTGCTTCAGGGCAACATGATCTACCTTTTTAGTAATAGCCTCCTGTTGTTGAGCAAGATAAACCACAGCATGGCCTCCCTTTTGAAAGCAATCTGTCATTTCTGTCTTATGCATGTTGACTTGAAACTGGATGGACTTTATATCCTGAGCTAAGTCAAACTGCATAGACTTGCTATTTTCATCAACATACTTTTCCAGAGCCATTCTTTGTTCATCCAATTTCACTTGTAGATCTATCATAAACTTGTTATGATCAAAGGCAGGAGATGCTTGTTGAGGTGTTGTCTGTAAAGCCTGCTTATAATTCTTGCTTCCTCTCTTAAAGACAACAAGTTTTCTTTTCTTGGCCAGCCTGGCTTCTTCAGTTTCAGTATCAGATGAAGTATCTAGGTGAATTCTTTCTTGAGGAGAATGAAGTGTATCTGTCCCAGTGACCTGTTGCTCAGTCTCAACATTCACTGGCTCCCCGTCAACCTGTGGCTCAACTTCAGCTTCCTGATCAATTTCCATACCTATGGACTTCTCAATTTCTTGTCCTCCTCCTTCTTTATCTGTAGTAGTATCAGCATCAGGGAATAACTCCTCCAGAGTAAATTCCAGTTGAGCTGTAACTTCAGCAGCAGTTAAATCTTGAGATAAGTCTAACTGTGCTTCCTCTTGTACTTGTACTGACAACAGCTCCCCCTGAACCTGTGCAGTAATAAGAATATGAGCAATGTCTTTTATAGTAAAATACATTAGCTCCCCCTACACTTGTACCTGATAAGGAGTAGATACATTTTGAGCTGGAGAGTGAACTGGCTCCCCCTGTATCTGTGCAGGTGTTGACATTTGCTGTAGTATAGTTGAGTCAGGCTGGTCTTCAACCTGTGTCCTGAGTGGGTCTTCTTGTTGTTGTTCAGTTTCTTGAGTTTGAGAAGGGGATTTCACAGGGGTGTCTGTCTCTTCAGGCACATCCTTGGACAGCACCCTATCCCACCTAGAGAACAGTCTCATATCCATCCTTCTCATATGATTGATCTTAGTCCCTGGCAGTTGCTGCATCACTTCAGGGATCACTCCAATGAGATATAAGCTCATGATTCTAGCCATGTTTGGCTTCTTGATTCCTTCTTTGATCTTGTCAAAGAGTATTCCTGACCAATCAGTAGGAATTGTAAAAACAATCCTGGTCATAAGGCTGAACATATAGGCAGAAATCCTATCATGTCCACCTGTCTTGCAGAGGATTACTTTCCCAACAACTTCAGACAAGAATTTCCCTTGCTGATTCATACCCTTCCTGTTGAATGCAGCTCCAATCTTCATACTCGAGTCCAGTCCACACCATTGAAGGGCTTCCCTTGTCTTAGAACTAAGAACTTCCTCTTCATTCTCAACTACTTGTAATTGAAAGATCTTTCTCAAAGTTCTTGGAGTAATCTTCACCTTAGTCCCTTGAACATTGGACTTAATCTTGAGGCCTGTTGAGTGGACTGATGCAGAGATAAAGAACTCGTGCACCTCCTTCTTCCAGATTTTAGTTGGCTCTGAGATTAGAAATTCTAACCCTGACTCGGAGAGGAGGGTGATAACCCCTTGAACATCTGGCGGCGCATCTGCAAAGGCCTGGCGCACCAACTCATACCCCTCATTGACGTTGTCTTCCATCCTTGGCGCCATCGATTCGTCGAGAAAGCTTGAGAGAAGAGAGAAAGATAGACTGTCGACACAGGGTTTTAGTCTCGAAAACCTTGGAAGCGTGTCGACAGAAAGCGTTTTTCACCTATTTATACCTTCTGTTGAAAGAAGTTCAAAAGGCGCCAAACACAGACTAAATGTGTCGACACAGACGGAATGTGTCGACACAAACTTCTAATGTCTCGACATTACTTCAGCCTACTATGTGTCGACACCAATTTGTGGTTATGTCGACACCTTGGATACATAATAGATAGACAGAAATTCTGTGTCGACTCTAAGGATAAGTGTCGACACATATTCTGTAAGTGTCGACACCATTTTCCTGGTTGAGTCGACATTACATTTCTGATTAAGTCGACAATATAACTCTTAAGTGTCGACACATATTCTCTGTGTCGACACAATATTTCTGACTTGTCAACATTATTTCTCTGAGTCGACACATAATTACTAAATGTGTCGACACATTCTTACTTAGCCAATTTCTGTTGGTTCAACACCACTTGTAAGTGTTACTTCAATGTGTCCTTTTTAACACTTGATTATGTTGTTATTACTTTTACTTACTTACATACCACTTCAATTGCATTGTTAATGATTTTGTTAATACATTAATCAATGGTTAACATACCTAATTTAATTTTGAATTTATTGAATTTGGTTTCATCTAAAGGCTTAGTAAATACATCTGCTATTTGATAATCTGTTTTTACAAATTCCAATAAGATGTCTCCTTTTTCTACATGTTCTCTAAGAAAATGGTATTTGATTTCTATATGCTTAGTTCTACTATGAGAAACTGGATTATTAGCAATAGAAATAGCACTCTTAGAATCACATAAAAGGGGTGTTCTACTTACCTGAATACCATAATCCTTAAGCTGATGCTGCATCCACAATAGCTGTGCACAGCAGCTTCCAGCAGCAACATACTCTGACTCAACTGTGGAAATTGCCACACTGGTCTGCTTCTTACTACTCCATGATATTAGTCTTCCTCCCAGGAATTGACAAGTACCTGTAGTACTTTTCCTGTCCTCTCTACATCCTGCAAAATCTGCATCTGAATAGCCTGTTAGTAGAAAATCTCTATTCCTAGGGTACCAAAGGCCTAGATTAGGAGTGCCCTTTAGATATCTCAGAATCCTTTTGACTGCAGTATAATGAGATTCTTTAGGGCAGGCTTGGTACCTAGCACAGACACATGTTGCATACATAATGTCTGGTCTACTAGCAGTAAGATATAGTAGAGACCCAACTATTCCTCTATACAATGACTCATCAACAGGTTTACCTGTCTCATCTTTGCATATAGGGATGCTTGTTCCCATAGGAGTTCTCATGGTGGAGGATGACTCCATACCATATTTCTTAATTAATTCTTTGGTGAACTTAGACTGGGATATGGACAATCCATCATCAGTCTGTCTTATTTGGAGTCCCAAGAAGAACTTAAGTTCTCCCATACTGCTCATCTCAAACTTCCCTTGCATAAGTTTGGCAAACTTTTTACAAAGGTTGTTTTCAGTAGATCCAAAGATTATGTCATCAACATAGATCTGAACTAAGATGATCTTACCTTTGGATTCCCTAAGGAATAGAGTTTTGTCTATCTTTCCTCTTGAGAATTTATTCTCAATGAGGAAGGTAGACAGGGTTTCATACCAAGCCCTTGGAGCTTGTTTTAACCCATACAAAGCTTTCCTAAGCTTATACATAGAATCAGGTTTAAGAGAATCTACAAAACCTGATGGCTGCTCTACATATACTTCTTCTTTAAGATCACCATTCAGAAATGCTGACTTCACATCCATCTGGTATACTTTGAAGTCTTGATAGGCTGCATAGGCAAGGAATATTCTGATAGCCTCCAGCCTTGCTACTGGAGCAAAGGTTTGATCAAAGTCAATCCCTTTTTCCTGCCTGTATCCTTTTGCAACCAATCTTACTTTATTCTTCACTATTATTCCACTTTCATCTAGCTTGTTCCTATAGATCCACTTAGTGCCAATTATGTTGTGGCCTCTTGGTTTAGAACAAGCTCCCAAACTTTGCACCTTCTGAATTGATTCAGCTCCTCTTGCATAGCATCAATCCAGTGCTGGTCTTGGATAGCTTCTTCAAACTTCTTAGGTTCCATTTGAGACAAGAAACTTGAATGCAAAACTGTGCTTTGATTTTTGCTTCTAGTTTGCACTCCTTGTCTTGGATCACCAATTATCTGATCAGCAGGATGATCTCTTAGATATCTTATAGCTGGAGGAAGATTCCCTTCAGGTTGAGCATCTCCAGCTTCTTCATTCTGCTGAACCTCTTGGTTTTCATCAGCTTCCATTATCTCTTGTACTCCCCCTGGACAGCAGCCTTCATTTTCCAATGCTCCATCTTCCTTTGAAGCTTCAGTAATGGAGAGCTTGTCCATCCTCTTGCTTATACCTGTTGAGTCATTTGATCTACAAGACAACTCATAATTGATTAATCTTGTTTCATCAAATACAACATGCACAGATTCCTCAACAACTTGAGTAGTTAAGTTGAAGACTCTATAGGCCTTACTGTTTGTGCTGTACCCAACAAATATCCCATCCTGGGATTTGGCAGCAAACTTAGTCAATGTGACTTGCCATTGTTAAGTATATAGCACTTGCAACCAAAGATCCTAAAATAGGATAGATTTGGTTTTCTGCCTTTCACAATCTCATAGGGAGTCTTTCTGTGGCTTTTGGTGATAGAAGCCCTATTGATGACATGACAAGCAGTGTTAACTGCCTCAGCCCAAAAATATTCTGGGAGAGAGGTGTCACTCAATAGAGTTCTACCAGCTTCAATTAATGTTCTATTCTTTCTTTCAGCAATTCCATTTTGCTGAGGTGTTCTAGGTGAGGAGAATTCTTGGAAAATCCCAAAGTCTTTACACAAGTTTGTTATGCTTTCAGATTGAAACTCAGTACCATGGTCACTTCTGATTTTGACCACTGTACTATTCAGTTCATTCTGAATTTGCTTTACAAAATTAAGTAATACACTTGGGGTTTCAGATTTTTGTCTCAGAAAGAACACCCATGTAAATCTAGAATAGTCATCTACAACCACAAAAGTGTAGACCTTCCTACCTAGACTATGAACTAGCATAGGACCAAAAAGATCCATATGCAAGAGGTATAAGCACCTCACAGAATCCTTGTTTTCAAGGCTTTGAAAGGAGGATTTTGTCTGCTTTCCCTTTTGACAAGCTGAGCATATCCCTTCCTTCATACACTTAATTTGAGGTCCATTCCTCACTAGCTCTTTGCTAAAGAGCTGGCCAATTGTCTTGTAGTTTAGATGAGCCAATCTCTTGTGCCACTTAACACAATGAGAAGCATTGTCATCAGCTACAAGACAGATGGGAGAAGCCTTATTCTCACATTCAAAATTAAGACAATATACATTTCTCTTCCTATACCCAGTCAATATGATCTTTTGATCACTTGACCTTTTGATATGACATCCATTCTTACCAAATGAAATGTCATATCCTAGATCACTCAGCTGGCTTATGCTTATTAGATTATGTTTCAAACCTTTTACATAGGCCACTTGGGTGATAGTAATTAGGTTAGAAGAAATGTTACCAAACCCTTTGATGACTCCCTTCTCAGATCCACCAAAGATCACTTTAGGTCCATCTTTGACAGATGAATACTCATTCAGCAGCCCCTTTGTTCCAGTCATGTGCCTGGAACAACCACTATCCAAGTACCATATAGGGGCATGGTTACTTGGATTCACCTGCAATACAGAATTACTTACCCTTAGAACCCAAGTAAGTCTTGGGTCCTTGGTTCAGGTTAGCATTAATAAAGCTATCATAACCTCTTCTAACAGGTAGACTCTTATTCTTTATAACACTTGTGTTATACCAGCAGTCTAATGCAAAATGGCCTCTTTTGCCACAGCACCAACATTCAAACTTATTGTATCTAGATCTAGATACATCCTTGTCAGAAGAATTTCTGTTTATTGCTGGTGCTGTTGCAACTTTACCTACTGATTTCTTAAAACCATTGGGTTTATGACCATAGGTAGGCCTGCTTGCATTTACACCCTTGTTTTTCAGAACATTAGTCTTAATATGACCTTGAATGTCTTCATGATCATATATGTTAGAAGGCACTTTCACCTTACTAAACTTTATGGGGACTGAAAGGTTTAGTGGCTGAATAGGGGCTTTGCCTTTCCTCTTGAATCTGCCAGCCCTGGAGTTACCTTTAAATCCTAATCCAGCCTTACCCTTCTGAGTGACAAATTCATCTATCAAGGGTAAGACAGATTTTGGCTTAGAGTAACTAGCCACTAAATCCCTTTCAATTCTAAGTCTGGCCTCCAGACTCTTCACTTGATCATTAGTATAATTAATTGTGCCCATCTGAATAATAGTTATATTCTTCAGCTTGGCAATTTCATTTAATTTTTGATCAAGGACTTTTTCTAACTCAGTTGTTGCAACCCTTAGTTCAGCAATTTCCTGAGCCTGAGTTTTAACCAGGTTCTTGCTTTTCTTAAGGGCCTGCAACAAGTCCTCATACTTGTCTATCAATTGATAGACATCTCCTTCAAATTCAGATGCATCTTCATCACTTGATGCAGATGTAGCTGATTCTTCACTTGTACTACAAACAGATGTACTGGAAGGACATTTTACCTCATTAGGACCAGACTGATTCTGGCATATGTCCTCTTCTGATCTTGTCATCAACCCCATGCATTGATGTTCATTGATGGAGTCTAGCAACTGCATAAACTCCTCTTCCTCAGATGCAGCATATAGTCCAATATATGCTTCAGCTTCAGATCCTGATTCTGAAGTTGACTGGTCTGACAGACTCTTATCTTTCTTTGCTACAAAGGATTTCTCCTTCTTGTCTTTCTGATAAGTCTTCTTCTTTTCTGAAGATTCCTTTCTCTTGTCAGGACAATCAGCCACTACATGTCCAGGCCTATTGCAACAATAACAGACAATCTTTGAAGTAGTGGCTTTGCTGGGTTTTGATCTGCTCTTCTCTTTCCTTGATGACCTTTTCTTCTTATAATAGTCATCAACTTGCTGTGATGGGGAAGGCCTAGACTTCCACTGCTTCTTCTTCAAGAACCTCTGGAATTGTCTTGTGAATGCAGCAAAATCTGCATCTGAATCACAGCTTTCAGAACCCTTGTTTGAACTTTCAGAACTATCTTCTGTAACTTCCTTAGGAGGAGATGGTGATTTCCTCCTATTCTTTCTAGTGGCTTCTGCATTGAATGCCACAGTCTTTTCTCTATGCTCTCCTCTTGAGTTTCTTTCCTCCTCCTTCCTCACCATAAGTTGCATTTCATAGGATAGCAACTTTCCAAACAGGGTTGGAGGAGATATCTCTGCCAATTTAGCCACTTCTCTTATGGCACAGATCTTTGTATCCCAATCCTGTGATAAGGATCTTAAGAATTTGTCATTCAGTTCATATGTACTGAAGACTCTTCCATAGGATATTAGCTCATTCACAATTCTATAGAATTTCTTATAGCACTCAGTTATGCTATCAGATTTTCCTTGTCTAAAGCTTTCATACTCCTGATTTAGCATAGACTTCCTGTCTAGCCTTACTTCTTCAGATCCCTCCATGTAGACAATCAATGTGTCCCACATTTCCTTGGAGGTCTTGCAGTGAATCAGATTCTGAAATGTTGAATCATCTATGGCACTCACAATAATGTTCTGAGCTCTTTTATCCATGGTTGCCAAGATGATTTCATCCTTGGTCATTTCTGAATAACTCTTTGGAGTTTGGATATTTGCATCAAGAACTGATACCTTCATTGGAATGAAGGGGCCTTCCTGTACTGTGATGTAAATTCTTGGGTCAGATGCTTCCATAAACAGTCTGACTCTTTCTTTCCAAATTCCAAAAATTTCTTTCTTGCATATGGGTAATTTCATAGACCCTAGCTCCTTATGATTCTCTCCAGAACCCATCTTCTTGAATCTTGAATCTGCCTTTCAGATCTACCTCAGACTGTTAAGTCCTTTTTGAGGAACCTCCCTCTGATACCACTTGATAGTTTTACTTTCAAGACAACCTAAACACCTAGAGGGGGGGGTGAATAGGTTCTACTTCTTTATAAAAACTTCTAGGCAGAATTCAATTTAATGGCTAACACAATAATCACAGCAATCACAGAAAATAAAACATCACAGATTGCACAATGATTTATAGTGGTTCCCCAAGGTCTGGGTACATCCACTTTCCCCCTTCACCTATCTAGCAGTATGCTAGATTCGGCCAAACTTCCACTAATCTCAGATCAACAGATCCTACAACTCAGAACCCAACTGGTTCCTACAACTCAGGCACAACAGCCCTACCTCAGCCTTGCCCCAAAGCCTACAACTCAGAGAAGACCCTTCTCCTACACTCAGCCTTTATAACACGGGCTTACAACTCAGATCTGTGTAAACAGATCCTACAGAAATATAGAAAAGATTATTTAACTGTCTTGCCTAAATTGAGAGAGAAAAGGCCAAGACAATTCTTGATCAGCTGATGAAATCAACTGTATCTGAGCTTTCTTCAAAGCTTCTTGAATATGAACTTAGCTGAGTTGATTTCCAAACAGCTTCTTGAGAATCCACTGGTGGTTTCTTTCTTCTTCTTCAAATTCTGGCTTGATCTCTCTCTATCCAGCACTTTGAATGATTCTTCTGAATTCTGATTAGAACTCTTCTTTTATCTATCCTTAGATAGTCTTCTTTGATCTTCCGGAGAAGATCTTCTTAAGTGCCTAGCACTTTCTTGAAATGAATTGGATTGTAATCCTTCTCAACTTTTTGATTCTTATCAATGTTTTCAAAAGTTACTTTCTCCTTCTGAATCTGTCTATTTATAGACTTTCTTCATGGTAACCGGCTGATCCGGTTTCTAACCGTTTTCTGACAAGTCTGACAGCTTCAGTTAAACGGTGGCAACCCACAGCTGTCAAGTCTTCAAACAAGTCATGTGCCTTAGTCTTGAACCACAAGTTGTCGAGACAGTCTGTCAGAAAGTGTCGAGACCATCTGTCTATCTGTGTCGACACAATTGACTTTGGTGTCGACACAGCCTTCAGTGATGTCGACTAAGTTGCCTTTGAGTCGACACAGCTTCTTCTGAAAATAACTTGGTCTTGACTCTTCAGTGTGTCGACACAAGTCCTGTGTGTCGACACAGTTGTTTGTAGAATCATAACTTAGTAAATGTCAACTTAGCCTTCAGGTGTCGACACAGTCTTATTTTAACTCTGCTGTAATGTGTCGACTTAATCACAATGTGTCGACACATTCTGCTGGTGTAGACAAACTTGAGGTCGACTATATTTTTCTGAGTCGACACATCCTGCTGGTGTCGACAAACCTGAGGTCGACTATATTCTTCTGTGTCGACACATTTTCCCAATGTTGAGGTCGATGCTTTTCTTCTGTGTCGACACAAATTCCCAGTGTTATGTCGACTTACTTCTTCTGTGTCGACACACTTTCCCAGTATTGTTGTAGACTAACTGCTATGTGTCGACATACTTCCTCTGTGTCGACACTTTTTCCCAGTGTAGTTGTAGACTAACTGCTATGTGTCGACACTGCTTCCCAGTGTTGTGTCGACTACTTTCTTCTATGTGCCGACACATCCTTCTCTGTGTCGACACTTGGACTTAGAATTTTTTCTGCATACTTTATCAATTCTTCACCTGCACATGTCAACTCAAAACAACATCAAATACACTTTGATGTATATCATTGAGCTAGGTTGGGCTTCTTCAAATCAGGTACACATTTTCCAATGTACCCAACACCAGCATTTATTACCACGCGTGTTAGAATAATTTCGGGCCTGAACCGTCATTTCGGTCAATGTCACGGGCGTGACACATAGGTCACGACGTGACAGGCCCGGGTGGCCAATTTTGGGGTCGACGATCGTCGATCCGAGATCGACGATCGTCGAAGGATGGTCACGCCCTAGGTCACGGGCGTGACACATGGGTCACGGGCGTGACAGGGTCAAGATGTAAATTACGCGATCGGCTATCGTCTCACTGATATCGACGATCGCCGAAGGGGGTCACGCCCTAGGTCACGGGCGTGACACCTGGGTCATGGGCATGACATGCCCGGGCTGCAAGTTCGACGATCGTCTCACGGAGATCCACGATCGTCGAAGGAGTCACGCCCTAGGTCACGGGCGTGTCACCTGGGTCACGGGCGTGACAGGGCCGGGTTGGAAATTCTGCGCCCGACGATCGTCTCCCTGAGATCGACGATCGTCGATGGAGTCACGCCCTAGGCCACGGGCGTGACGGGTCGGTCACGGGCGTGACCAACCCGTGACCCGAAATCTCGGTCGATTTATTTTAATTTTTGGGCTTCCTATGGTTCTCTCACGACAGACCGACTCCTAGGGGTCTAGCCGGAAATGGGATGTTACAAATCCCAATAAACAAAACAAAAATTTCGTCCTCGAAATTGAGGTTGAGCCTACGGGGATTTCTACCTAAATAAACTAAACTTGTAACATCTCATACGATTTTTCTATTGGGTTCCAGCGACTACTTGTTTGATAAACGAAGACAATCTCCCCAAGAAACAAAAGATTAGCCCCTACTTTCCTGCGCATGTCTAGGTTCTCAGTTTTCTTTATCTAATCTTACCGGTTTAGTACAAGAAGGTAATTTATAGTATACCAAGAGGTGGTGAGGTATACCTGACTGAACAACTCCGGGTATTTTTGCCTCATCAGGTCCTGCGATTCCCAGGTGTGCTCCTCCTGACCGTGGTTTCTCCACAGAACCTTGACTAAGGGGATCTTCTCGCACCACAAAACTGCACTACTAAATCAGGGTTTCCCCAACTATCTCGCTCAATCTATCCTCGAACTTCCACTCTAACTCTGGAAGTGACTATAATAGTTCTTCAAAACCCTTATACTTGCCTATACCATTCGGCAAACCTCACCGTGCGTAGCCAAATCCATGACGTCTTTCTCATTCCGGGGAAAGACAAGTTCTAATACACACCATCTTCTTCTAGTAAATTGAGTTTTTGTGTGTAATGGTAGACAGCGACTCTATAAACCTCCTCCACGCGATCATGTTCCTATTCCTTCATATACGCCCGAGTAATCAATCAATTTGACCCTATGATTTATCCAACTCTGGTCGTTAACGGGAAAGATTACTTTGTCAAATGACCCGTCGTCCGCAAGATTTAAGGGGGTGTACCCGTGCATTTTTGGAGGTTGTCATTTATACCTTTTTAATTTGTTGTGCCATTCTGCCGTAGTTACACTTGATTTTCCAAACATTTATTTATCATAGCCGCGACCCTTGCTAACCATGTTTGTGTCATCAAATGTATCTAATCTTGTCTTGATGCTATCTGAATCGAGTCTGTAAGGTTATACCTAAGATATATGTTTTCGATATATCGTCTGCTAATTTCTTTCAAACTCTTAGTGTTATCATACTCATGATGTTACATCATAGTGTCTTAGTCTTATCTTCCCAAATCTACTTAGTCTTACTACCCGTCATCAAATTCACATGGTATCTTCTAGTAGTTATGTCTCGTAGTTACTCCTCATTATTACCATGACATCATTCGAGTGGCGTCGAATAAGACCAACCTCAACATTACTATGTTTGGGGCAACACACTATCTAAATTAGGTCTAGGAGACCTAAGCCATTAACTCACTTGCCCAATAAATAAAAGATAAGCCCCCAATAAACAAACGATAAGCCCATATCTTCCTTGGGCTAATTTTCTTTTATCTTACCATGTTATATCTATCCTAGCTGAGTGTACAATCCCTAGGGCATCAATCTATGACTTGGGGTTCCAAACTGACACTTGTAGATATACTCCATACTTTAAACCCTCCGAGTCAAATTTACGACACGCTTATCAGGGTTGTTCCCACTCCCAATTGGGTCTCTTTCGAACTTGAATTCTTACCCGACCTTCAGTGTTTATCTTGTAGTTGTCCCTGAGTAATCTTGTTACTGGTACGGGGGTCAATACTACGTGTCTTCTACCATTCTGATAATGGATTATTGGTCAGTCCCAATAGATAGAGTAATCCTTGTTAGGGACCATAGGGACACCAGAGTTTATGTCTTAGGTATCCATTCACCTATTAAACTCCTCCTTTAATCTCTTTAGGTATTTCCTTACCTAACCAAAATCATACTTTAGGTCTGTTTCGGACTACGGCACAGTATAAGTTATCGGGTTAGTCACGTATCCTAGCGGTTGAGTCTAACCTATTGACTAGAGAATTACGAGAAGAGGTCTTTGCAACCAGAGGTGCTCCCTGCTGGGGACAGGGTTTGCCGCAGGCTACAAAGAAGAATTCCAATTATTAGCTAATGTACAAATGGAATGGATGGAAAGTGGACAATTTACATGTGATTCCCCATATGGGCACACCACAGCTTCCGCTGCTTAGTTTGTCCGCAAACTAAACTCGCGCGGAGGTGACCCAGGGATTTGTGGACTGCTACTAATCCGATCGATGTTTCCTCTGATACCACTTGTAAGACCCCTTTTTTTTTCTTTTTTAACCCGGGGTCTTAGGCCCAGAATCGCCGCTTTGCGGTGACACCTTCATGTCCTGAAGGGTAATCACCACAAGGCACCGATTCTGCCGGCCAAATTCGATCTTTCAAAAGGTAGCACAACAATTGAAGTAAGAGCAAGTCCACTGAAAGTAAATCACATATACAGAATAAAATCTCCACGAAGGGAGTGTCCACAAAGTAATGATAATCAGAGTACTATAAATGCGGGCTTATGCCCGGTACATCATATCCTCACTACAAATCTCTCATGCGGAAGCAAAAACAGAAACTACTCAGGGTCGAGACTCACGGTCCCGGCTGTATGAACTCCAGAGCTAGACTACCCCATCTCCAAGCGCACCGGTCTCTGGGGCTGCTCCTCCATGCTGGGCTCCGCAATCCCCTAAATGATGCGGTTCGAAAACCGTTAGTCATAAAGACTAAGCCCTATCATCCCCTACCCCTTCCCCCATGGCTCCTAGGTACCGAGCGGAGAGGGAGAAAGGGAAGGACATGAAAGTGGAGATTTAATCAAGAAACAAATGGCAGCGGAACTAATCTAACAATTCTATAATAATATGATAGAAAAAGAAAGTAAGAAAGGTAACCTTAACTTATGTGCGAAAGCGCATAAGCCAAGGGATCTTCTGCGAGGCTCCCATCGTATAGAGTGTCCCAAACCACCTATACGTTTGGGTGTCGGTTATCAAACAACAGCATATTTTTATATTGAAATTAACCTTAATTTATAAACTTGCCCACACAGGCTTATAGACCAAGGGATCGTTTTGCAGGTCCTAATGTATAAGCGTCCCATACCACTTATACTTTAGGTGTCAGGGTTAAATGAATCGATTATGCTATGACATGCAAGTGGGTATGATGAAACATGCAAGTGCAACTCACACACCCGACTCTGTGCACACAGACCTTTAGTTCCCCCTTTCGGAGCCGTTACCTCCCAGGATACCTCCGTAGTGGCAGACGGAAGCGGTGGGTTGGGCCCCGCCCACCTCTAAACTAGTAAAGCACTACCGGTCAGACCTATCGTACGCCTCAACGCTTGGTGCACTAAGCGGACGCCTGCGTACTCTTGCCGGTTGGCGCACCGGACTTCTGTTGGCAAAGTGCTAACCACACTTGCCGAGTCAGCGTATTGGCGTCGGTGCATCGACCCTCCAATACCGAAGACCCACCACCTTAATTTTCATTCCTTTTTATGCACATGCAAGTTTAATCGTAAACACATAAAAGCCGAGCCGAAGCTCCCCGGACCAAAACGTCCGTCTCCAAACCAACCGAGCCGAAGCTCCCCGGACCATCCCGTCCGTCTCTTAACCAACCGAGCCGAAGCTCTCATCAATCTTCCTGTGCCAACAGTGTTTGTGAAAGGTGCAACCCTAGTTACTAAGTTACTCTTGTCGGTTTGTTATTACAATTTACGTTAACCCAGGACTGCCCCTGGCATACCCCGTGAAGGGCTCTCAAGGGGCACTAGGAACCAAGACGGCGGCATTACGGCCCGAAGTTCCCTTTCGCAAGGCACTTATTATTATTGGTTGATCTCCCTTAACCCGATCCCCTTTTAGTTACTTTAGATCTAACCCTAGAGTATTAAGACTCTTCCATTCCTATCGGGGTGGACGATCTTTCGTCGTACCCGAGCACCTCTTATCTCTAGCTATCACTACTTCTCTCTACTCTTCATATCTTCCTATTATGATTTCATCCACAATTGTCCACCCAGACAAAATGATTAACTCCAATGACTTCCTCAGATCATGTCCTCTTGCAATTCACAAATTGCTATATGCAGACCGACCTAGACTATATGACGAACCGGTTATGCAACGATCCCAAAACTCATCCAAATGCCCTCAATTATTTACTGGAGACTTATCATGATATAAATGGCCTAAATCCAGAATAAGGTAATTTTCCTAATTTATCTGGCATTTAATTAATTTCCCCAAAAATCCCAAGGGCTACCAGTTTGAACATGAACTACCCTAAGTTCTCATGCAAGATGTCCATCAAATTTATAATAATTAGTAGGTTATCTCAATAGGGTAAATCCAAAGTATCATAATTTTTCTATCATCAAAAGGGCAGCAAAACTATTTTAACAAAATTTACTATCTTTTGTTATTTATGAATCAAGTACAGAAAATATCCATCCAAAAATTGTAAATTAATTATACTAAGCAGATAAGGCCTTCAAAATAACATTGGCCAGGTTTCATAATTTTCCAGCAAGTATATCATCCATAATTAATTTTTAAATCATAAAACCCCTTTCTAACATCTGTGAATGAAGTATTAGATTTATTCAACTAAAAATCATACAAAAATTCAGAGGAAACTATTCTGACTTAAAACATTTACCTCCAAGATTTAATGAGGTTTCAATGAACAGAAATTTCTAAATAATTAAAATATCATTTAAGGCCATAACAAGCTTTACAAATGAGGTTCTAGCAATAATCAACGTAAAATTCTAGTAAAATTGCTATAAGTTCTACCTGATCCAAAACTCGCTCTACGCGAATTTCACAGCTTTTAAGTAAGGTTTAGTGACTGATTCTTCCTATTTGATATTTTATCCTAAAACTAAGGTTAGGGTTTTAAGGTATCTACTTGTCTCCAAATTCTCCAAGATTCCATCCAGACGATTCTTATCAAGCTTTTGTCAACTCTACAGAGTTTCAAGGCAATACAAGAGCAATTGCCCCCATGTCCTTCACAACCCTCAAAACCCTTCATTTAGGGTTTGAGTTTGGATCCTAGGGTAAATCAACCCTAAACCTCACCATTTTTTTCCAAGCAGGTTATAACACCCTTCTAAGTCAGAGGTCAGAATATCAGCCTTTGTTGAGTTGATTTGACCTTTCCAAACTCTGAGTGCACTTTTTACTAAAAGATGTCTCACTAATGCCTAGTTAAGGGTAGAAGATTTCCTACCCAAAACTCCTCCAAACTAGTTGGAATTTTGTACAGATCTAGGTTTTTTAGTCAGGGACCACTCACCAAAATTTGAGAGGGTTTGGAGGTCATTTGACCACTTAAATAAATTTCTCTAACTTAATTAAATTAAAACAAAAACTTTAGGCAAAGTATCTCCAAAAAATTCCATTTTTGGTCTGCCTTTAGGTATTGCTAAGGTTAACCCCCTGCCCAAATTTCAGGTCATTTGGACAAGGGACGAAGAGTGGGCATCCATTTTAATTTCTGCCCAACTCTAGGTACAGCCCCCACTAAAACGGGTGCTGCGGTCGAACCGCTTACCCAAACGAGTTGAAACCAATTTTAAATTAATCTAGACTCGATGGGCTACGACTTTCGTGACAGGTCATTTGTCCTAAATCGGCCTCTAAGCACCTCATTTTGCAGCATCAAAAGGTGCTCGTCTAAGTATATTTTCCTTACAAATTATTTACATAATTTATATATTATAAACAGCTTTTACTGTTCATCTTCTACAGAACCCGAAAACTAGAACACAGAAACTCATATATCCTGTAGCTCTTTCGCGAACCGTCACCGGTCGTCCGGTCACTTCCCTGGCCGGCCATCACCACCACCACCTCCATCGAGGCGATGGCTCTCGGTCGGCGGTGGTTTGGCCGCCGGAGGTGGCGGTTTCCGGCTAACTCAAAAATAAATTTTTCATGGTTTTCCATGAAAATGAGAGATAGGTCCGGCTCCGTTGAGCACGAACTTCCTTTCTAAGAATCCTAAGATCTACCCATGAAAGAAGAAGTAGAGGAGGACCTTGTTCGCGGTTTGGAGACGAGATGAACGACGGGGTGCCATGGCGCAGTGGTGGCGTTGCCGAACTTCTCCTACAGCAAGAACAAAGATCTGAATCCATTTGGTCAAGAGTGTAACCTTCTCATCTTGCTCTAAGGGGTCTTTTATAAGTCAGCAAGTGGGGAGGTGAAAGGGTAAAGCCTTAATGGTCATGAAGGCTCCTCTTAATAACATTTCGGTTACGGTGAAGGGATAAGAAATGGTGGAAGATAAAAAGGTATGTCCAGTTGGCGGTTTCCTATTGGACCACATCTCCTTATTTTATTAAGAAATTACAGTAGGAAACGGCCCATAATTACTCCTGGTGTAACTTCCCACACCAGCATTTATTACCACGCGTGTTAGAATAATTTCGGGCCTGAACCGTCGTTTTGGTCAATGTCACGGGCGTGACATATAGGTCACGGGCGTGACAGGCCTGGGTGGCCAATCATGGTGTCGACGATCGTCGATCCGAGATCGACGATCGTCGAAGGATGGTCACGCCCTAGGTCACGGGCATGACACATGGGTCACGGGCGTGACAGGGTCAAGATATAAATTATGCGATCGGCGATCGTCTCGCTGAGATCGACGATCGCCGAAGGGGGTCACGCCCTAGGTCACGGGCATGACACCTGGGTCACGGGCGTGACATGCCCGGGCTGCAAGTTCGACGATCGTCTTACGGAGATCCACGATCGTCGAAGGAGTCACGCCCTAGGTCACGGGCGTGTCACCTGGGTCACGGGCGTGACAGGGCCGGGTTGGAAATTCTGCGCCCGACGATCGTCTCCCTGAGATCGACGATCGTCGAAGGAGTCACGCCCTTTGCCACGGGTGTGACGGGTCAGTCACGGGCGTGACCAACCCGTGACCCGAAATCACGGTCGATTTATTTCAATTTTTGGGCTTCCTAGGGTTCTCTCACGACAGACCGACTCCTAGGGGTCTAGCCGGAAATGGGATGTTACAGGATACCTCCGTAGTGGCAGACGGAAGCGGTGGGTTAGGCCTCGTCCACCTCTAAACCAGTAAAGCACTACCGATCAGACTTATCATACGCCTCAACGCTTGGTGCACGAAGCGGACTCCTGCGTACTCTTGCCAGCTGGCGCATCGGACTTCTGTTGGTGAAGTGTTAACCACACTTGCCGAGTCTGCGTATTGGCCTCGGTGCATCGACCCTCCAATACTGAAGACCCACTACCTTAATTTTCTTTCCTTTTATGCACATGCAAATTTAACGTATTCAAACAAAAACCAAGTCGAAGCTCCCCAGACCAAAACGTACGTCTCTTAACTAATCGAGTTGAAGCTCCCCGGACCATTCTGTCTGTCTCTTAGCTAATCGAGCCGAAGCTCCCAACTATCTTCATTTTCTAACAGTGTTTGTGAAATGTGCAACCCTAATTACTAAGTTACACTTTTCAGCTTGTTAATACAGTTTACGTTAACCCAGGACTGCCCCTGGTATTTCCTGTGAAGGGCTCTCAAAGGGCACTAGGAACTATGATGGTAGCTGAAGCTCATCATTCCCTTTTGCAAGGCACTTATTGTTATTGGTTGATTCCCTTTACCCATTCCCTTCTCATATTACGATAGACTAACCTAGTGTGATTTTTAACCTTCCTCTCTTCGGGAAAGACGATCTTTCGTCGAACCCAAGCACCTCTTAACTCTAGCCAACACCACTTCTCACTAACCTTCCCATCCTTATATGATGAACACTTTCACATCCAACCAATTCAGCAAATTAACTAACTCCAATGTTGTGCCCCATCATATCCTATGAATATTAACTCAAATTGCTAATTGCAAACTATCCTATGATATATGTCAAACCGGTTAGGAAATTATCCAATACTCATCCAAATGCCCTAACTTATTTACTGGAGGTGTATCATGATATTATTAGCCTATAATCAGAAAACTATAATTTTCCTAATTTATCTTGCATTTAATTAATTTCCTTACAAATTCCAAGGGCTACAGGTTTGAACATGAACTACCCTAAGTACTCATACAAGATGTCCAATAAAATTATTATAAATATTATGTTATCTCAATATAGTAAATCCAAAATATCACAATTTCACTATCAACAAAAGGGCACTAAAACTATTTTAGCAATATTTTCTATCTTTCATTATTTATGAATCAAGTACAGAGAATATCCATCCAAAAATTATAAATTAATTATACTATGCAGATACAATATTAAAAATAGCATTGGCCAAGTTTCATAATTTTTTAGCAAGTATTAATCTCTGAATCAATTAATTATCAAAAATCTCCATAAGGTGGACTTGTAAAGAAAGTGTCGTAACTAGGATTCTAAAAATCATTAATAAATGTCTACAAGCATATAATGGCCTGAATGTCTCAATTCCTAAGTCTCGTAATTTTTCAACAGTAATATCATCCATAATTAATTTTTAAACCATAAAACCCCTTTTTAACATTTGTGAATCAAGTACTAGATTTACTCAACTAAAAATTATACAAAAATTCAGGAGCAACCATTCAGACCTAAAACATTTACTTCAAAGATTTCATGGGGTTTCAATGAATAGAAAGATTTACATATTTAAAACATCAATTAGGGCTATAACAAACTTTACAAATGAAGTGCTAGAAATGAACACCATAAAATTCCAGTAAAATTTCTATTGATTCTACCCAATCCAAAACTCACTCTACCCGAGTTTCACAGCTTTTAGATAATGTTTAGTAACAGATTTCACTTATTTGAGATTTTACCCTAAACCTAAGGTTAGGGTTTTGAGGTATCTACCTATCTCCAAATCCTCCAAGATTCCATACAGATGATTTATAATATGCTAACATCGACTCTACTGAGTTTCAAGGCAATACAAGGGCATTTGCCCCCATATCCTTCACAACCCTCAAAACCCTCACTTTAGGGTTTGAGTTTGGATCCAAGGGTAAATCAACCCTAAACCACACCATTTTTCTCCAAGGGGGTTAAAATAACCCTTCTAAGTCAGTGGTAAAAATATCAGCCTCTGTTGAGGTGGTTTGACCGTTCCAACCTCTTAGTGCACTTTTTAGTCAAAAACGCCTCATTAATGCCTAGTTAAGGATAGGTGATTTCCTACCCAAAACTCATCCAAATGAGTTGGAATTTTGTACAGAGCTAGGTTTTATAGCCAGGGACCACTCACCAAAATTTGAGAGGGTTTGGAGGTCATTTGACCACTTAGATAAATTACTCTAACTTTATTAAATTAAAACAAAAACCTTAGGCAAAGTATCTCCAAAAATTCCTATTTTTAGATGGCCTCTAGGTATGGCTAAGGGTAACCCCCTGCTAAAATTTCAAGTCATTTGGACAAGGGAAGAAGAGTGGGCATTCATTTTAGTTTCTGCCCAACTCTAGGTACATCCCCCACTAAAACGAGTGTTGCGGTCTAACCACTCACCCAAATGAGTTGTAATTAATTTTAAATTAATCTAGACTCAAAGGGCTACAACTTTCATGAATGGCCATTTTTCCTAAATCGGCCTGTAAGTGCTTCGTTTTGCAGCATCAAAAAGCGTCCATTTAATGTATCTTTTCCTTATATACTATATACATAATTTTTATATTATAAAAAAATTTTTACTGTTCATCTTCTACAGAACACGAAAACCTGAACTTAGAAAACTTATATTTTCCTTTAGCTCTTACGCGATCCGTCGCCGGCCGGCCGGTCACTTCCCTGGCCAGCCACCACCACCACCTCCATCGAGGCGATGGCTATCGGTCGGCGGTGGTTTGGCCGCCGGAGGTGGCGGTTTTCGGCGGACCCGAAAATATATTTTTCATGATTTTTCCATGAAAAACGCGAGATAGGTCCAGCTCCATTGAGCAAAAACTTCCTTTCTAAGATCCTAAGATCTACCCATAAATAAGAAGTAGAGGAGGATCTTGTTCGCGGTTTGGAGGCGAGATGAACGTCGGGTTGCCATGGCGTGGTGGTGGCATTGCCGAACTTATCATACAGCAATAACAACAACTCTAATCTGTTTGGTCAAGAGTGTAAACTTCTCATCTTGCTCTAAGGGGGATTTTATAGATCGCCAAGTGGAGAGGGGAAAAGGTAAAGCATTTAAGGCCATGAATACTCTCCTCTTAATGGTATTTCGGTTATGGTGAAGGGAGAGGAAAAGGTGGAAGATGAAATGATGTGTCCAAGTGACGATTTCCTACTGGACCAACTCTTCCTCATTTTATTAAGTAATTAGAGAAGTAAACGGCCCATAAATACTCCTGGTGTAACTTCCTATAATCAGATTTAATTATGGCATGTGTTACAGAAATTTCCAGCCTGGCTGACGTTTCGGACTTTGTCACGGGCGTGACATGTAGGTCACAGGCGTGACACTAGTCCATTAGTCATTCTCGAGTCGACGACCGATTTTCTGCGTCGGTTCACGGGTCACCCCCCCCCCCCCCATGTCACGTGTGTGACTTGTTTGTCACGGGCGTGATAGGTGTTCTTCGGTCGATGTTCGTCGATCTGAGGTCGACGGTCGGTGGAGGCATCACGCCCTAGGTCACGGGCGTAACAGGTTGGTCACGGGCGTGACAGGCCCGTGTTGAAAATTCTGAGTTCGTCGATCGTCTTCCTGAGGTCGACGATCTTCGAAGGGGGCCACGCCCTAGGTCACGAGCGTGACAAATCGGTCACGGGCGTGACCACCCCGTGACTCGAAATCTTGGTCGATGGACTTCAATTCTTGGGTTTCCTAGGGTTCTGTCATGGCAGACCGACTCCTAGGGGTCTAGCCGGAAATGGGATGTTACACCCTCATAGGTATTATGGGTTGGTTTGGGGTAGGATTGCACTAGGACCCAAGTTCAAATCCTGAGTTTGGACTTTAGGGGTTTGAGAAGGGCATGGGATCAAATGCCCTTGTATGGACTTGATATTTGGTGGAAAGAACTCTATGGTAGTTAAAGTCCTCTGGTGGAAATTTTAGTGGATTTAGAGATGCTTAAACCCCTCAAAACCCTAACCCTAGTTTAGGGCACAACCATAATATATGTAAGACAGGCCACCAAAACTTAATAAAAAGCCATGAAACTTGGGTAGTATGGTCATAGGGTTAATAAGAGCCTCTGGTGATTTTATTGGTAATTTTGGAACAATATATTTAGTACCTCATTTATAGTACATGGAATTGCCCTTGATAGTTTTTTGTTTATTATGATCACACTGTTTAATAGGAAGTTATGAAAATTGGGCAGAGGGTATTTTAGCTCAATATACTCACACTTGAATTTTATTATAATTTTTAGATGTATATTCCCAGTACTTTCTTCACAAGCTTTTAAATATGCAATTATATTTAAAAATAGATTCAGAGCTCAATGATTGATTTAAAATTGTGAAACTCATGTAAAAATGTACTTAGGTAAATATGCACATGAGGAAAATTTTATTATAATTTTTAAATGAATAATTGCAGTAGTTGTTTCATTTATTTAAGAAAGTGGATAATTGTTCTAAATTAATATTAGAGCTCATTATTCACTGGGAAGTTTGGAAATTTTGTCAGGAGTGTTTTTAGGGCATATTAGTCATGCTTGAATTTTCTTATAATTTTTGGAAGCTTATTTACAATACTTACTTCTTTAGTTGTTAACTATGTGATTATATTTAAAATTATGGACAAGGGTTTAAACCTAGCAAAAAATTAGGAGACTTGAATTTATTGTTAAATAGCTGCCTAGTATTTACCATAGGTTTATGGAGTATTTTGCATGACTGTAAGGGCCACTTCATATTCAAACTAGGGCAATTGGATTATTAGGAGAAATAAATAAAATGTTAGATAAATTAGGAAAATTCCATGTTTCTCGATTTAGTCTATAAGTGTCATGATAGGCCTTCATTAATTATCTTAGGTTGTTTGGATGAGGATTTAGTGTACCTCCTATCATGCACGTCATATAGCATAAGATGGTATGCATTTAGTAAAACTGCGGAAATCGTGTTAACATGGGGAATGGTCGTAAGGAGATGGGATTGTGGTTTACTGATTTTGGTAAGTGGATTGGAGTATACCATTGAAGTTGGTAAGAGTAGGTAGTAGAGTTGTCTAAGTTTAGGTGGTACTCGGGATCGATGAAAGATCGTCTATCCTGTAAAGGGAGAGAGAAGGTCAAACACATTATGGTTAGAACCAGTGTAATACTAAAGGGATCGGGAATCGGGTATTAACCAAAAATAATAAGTGCCTTGCGAAAGGGAGCTTTGAGCTTTATCCCATCGTAGTTCCTCGTGCCCTTTGAGAGCCCCTCACGGGGTATGCTGGGGCAGTCCTGGGCTAACCTAAACTATATGCAAAATAAACTACAAGAGTAACTAGCATAACTAGGGATTCACATTCACTCACCTCGATGTCTTGGGATGTTATGTTGGGTCACTCGGGTTGTAGGCTCTGTAGATTTTGTGATGAGCAGGTTGGCCCGGCGAGCTTTGGTTCAGTTGTTAATTGTGAAGGACGGGATGGTCTGGGGAGCTTTGGCTCGGTAGATGATACATAAGGTTGCATATGCATAAAGTATAAGGTGGTGGATCTTCGGTATTGGAGGGTCGATGTACCGACGCCAATACGTTGACTCGGGAAGTGTGGTTTTGCACTTCGCCATATAAAGTCTAGTGTGCCAGCCGGCAAGAGTACGCAGGAGCTCCGCTTAGTGCACCAGCGTCGAGGAGTACGATAGGTCTAACTAGTAGTGCAATTACCGATTTAGAGGTGGGCGAGACCCAACCCTCCGCTTTCGTTTTCCACTACAGAGGTATCCTGGGAGGTTAGGCTCCAGAAAGGGAAAACTAAAGGTCTGTGTGCATAGAGTCGAGTGGGTGTGTTGCACTTGCATGATCACATCATATCATATTTGCATGTCATAGCAACATCTTTGCATATAACCCCTGACACATATTGCATAAAGCGGTATGGGACGCTTTATACAATAGGCCCTGCAAAACGACCCCTTGGCTTATATGCTTGTGTGAGCGTGCTTATAAGTTAAGGTTTTTACTTTGTAGATATATACATACTTGCCAGAAAACCGATACCCTATCGTATAAATTGGTATGAGACTTTTTATACAATAGGAGTCTTACAGAAGATCTCTTAGCTTATGTGTTTTCATATAAGTTAAGGTTACTTATTATATATTCAGTATTTCGTACCTTCTTTTCTGTCACATATACTCTTAAAACTGCTAGATTAGTTCCGCCGTCACCTGTTGCTTGGTTATTCTCCACCTTCATTACCTCTCCTTTCCTCCTCCCCGCTCGGTGCCTAGGAGCCATGGGGGAAGGGGTGGGGGATGATAGGACTTAGTATTTTAGACTAACGGTTTTCGAACCACATCATTTTAGGGGACCATGGAGCCCAGCATGGAGGAGCAGCCCCGGAGGTCGGCACGCTTGGAGATGGGACAGTCTAGCACCGAAGTTAAGACAGCTGGGATTGTGAGTCCCGATCATTAGTAGATGTTTAGTTTTGCTTCCGCGCTGAGTGATATGTAGTGAGGATATTGATGTACCGGGCATGAGCCCTATTTTCAGTACCTTTATTATTTCTGTAGACTCTCCCTTCATAGAGATTATTTACTATATTTGTGATTTTGTGGACATGTGTAGAGTTCTCTATTTCATACTCTCATATTTTTCTACTGTTCTGTGATTTATTTGGCCAGCAGGATCAGCGTTTTGTAGTGATGACCTTCCCGGGTGTGAAGGTGTCACCACAAAGCGGCGGTTCTGGGCCTAAGACCCACGTGGTCGTAAAAAGAAAAAAAGGGGGGGTCTTACAAGTGGTATCAGAGGAAACCTCAATCGAAAAAGAAGCAATCCACAATCCCTGGGTCACCCCCGCACGAGTTTAGTTTGGGGACAAACTAAGCAGCGGAAGTAGTGGTGCGCCCATATGGGGGATCACATGAAAATTGTCCACTTTTTAATTAGGTTTGAGTCATTTACTTACAATGGTCCTTGTGGTGCAGCCTCCAGCACATCCCTCACCACAGGGCAGAGTCCAACAAGCTCCGAATTTTTCACCACATCCCCCGACTCCCACTCTGTTTCTTCATTTGGAGATGGGGCAGATTCTGACAGTTATTCTGGAGGCTTTTAGGGCCCAGCAGGTTCCGTCTCCGCAGCCAAACCCGGGGGCCAATTGGTTGAGTATTTTCCAAGGACTTTCTCCCACATCCTACTTGGGGACAGAGTCGGCTGTTCGGACGAAGGAGTGGTTGGACATTATGTATGAGATGTTGACGGGGATACGATGCCCTTGGGAGGAGAGGGTGCCTTTGGTGGTCTCTTTCTTGGAGACCCATGCCAAGAGATGGTGGAAGACACTGCTAGAAACGACGTTTGCTGATAGAGAGGTTGCAGAGATTGCTTGGGAGGAGTTCAGGGCCGCACTGTTGGAGCATTTTATTCCGCAGTTGGCCAAAGATGACCTGGAAGACAAATTTTTATAGTTGAGGCAAGGCAACAAGACAGTGGTGGAGTACGACCGGGAGTTCAATCATCTAGCCCGGTTTGCGGATTCTTATCAGTTGGATAAGGCAAGATACATAAAGAGGTTCTATAAGGGCCTACGAGAGGATCTGAGAGAGGCTATGATGTTCGTATCTGACAGGCCTATTCCTTGGATATTGGAGATGGCGAAGAGGATTGAGGCAGATTGGAACACTACTTTAGGTCGGAAGCGGCCAACTGAGGATCAGGGCCAGGGAGCCAGAAATGATCAACGACGGGGCCACTTTGCTGATGGGAGAGATTGGAGAAGGGAAGAGTACCAGCCTCGTCAGGAGGTGAGACAGGAGCTGAGGGAGCCGGTGGTAATTGCTCCTCAACCTCTCTAGATGCGGGAGATGCAGAGACTCAGTGGTATGGCATATACCCCACCAGAGTGCTTCAACTGCCATCAGGTAGGGTATATCCGGCGAAACTGCCCCATGAGGGGGGCACCCATACCAGCACCACAGGTTGCCCCGCCTGCTAAGTATTTTGGAGGTCGAGGACGTGGCTGAGGACGTAGATACCAGGGCGGAGACCGCAAGCAGGAGAGGGAGCAAGTGTATGCACTGGATCTGTCTCAAACTCGGAATCCGGAGGAAGTGATAAAAGGTACGCCAGTAATTTTAAGTTCTTTTCTTTCCTAAAAAGCTAGACTCAAGAATTTATAATTGATAGACTAAGTAGGAAAACCATAACTAGACTTCTAAGATATTTTACTACCCCAGGCATAGTCTTCATCAGCGGCAAACCCGCTTATACGCTATTCGATACGGGTGCTTCACACTCATTCGTGTCGGAGGCCTTCATTGAAGGGTTGGAAGGCATGGAGCGATTCACAGGCTTGATGATGAGGATACGACTACTTGACGGATCGGAGCTATTAACCTCTGTCCATTGCAACATGGAGGCGGAGATCGGCAAAAAGGCATTCAAAGCACCATCAATGATCCTAAGGATGCCAGCCTATGATCTGATCCTGGGCATCACATGGTTGCATTGGAACCATGCCTAGATCGACTGCCAGTCAAAGAGGATCACCGTATGGCATGGGGATTCCCACGTCGTCATCGAAGGTATTAGACCTATTCCCCCTCTCATGTTATCATCCGTGCAGGCCATCAAGGCCCACCTGCACGGAGAGGAAGTCTATGAAGTATTGTTTGAAATCGCTAAGTCCAAGGATTCCATCTCTGGTATTCCGGTGGTGCGGGACTTTACTGACGTATTCACAGAGAAGTTGTCAGGGCTACCCCCGCGCCGGGAGCAGGATTTCCAGATATAGCTTGTGCCGGGGGCTAAGCCGGCGTCTAGAGTTCCTTATCGGATGTCCATGAAGGAGTTGACGGAGTTTCTAAGCCAGCTGTAGGAGCTAGTGGAAGCCGGATTTGTCCGGCCGAGATCTTCACTATGGGGAGCCCCGTTGTTGTTCATCAAGAAGAAGGACGGGACACTCAGATTATGCATCGACTAACGAGTACTGAATAGACTGACAGTCTGGAATACCTATCCACTGCCAAGGATAAATGAGCTATTTGACCAGCTGGAGGGGCGCATTTCTTCTCGAAACTTGATTTGAGGTCGGGCTACTACCAGCTGTGAATTCGGGAGGAGGACATTCTGAAGACTGCCTTCAGCAGCAGATATGGGTTATTCAAGTTTACCGTGATGCCCTTCGGGCTCATGAATGCACCGTCGGCATTCATGAGCCTCATGAATCGGGTGTTCAAGGCTTATTTGGATGTGTTTGTCATCGTGTTTATTGACGAAATCCTCATCTAATCGAGGATGGAGGAGGAGAACACACGATATCTGACACTGACTCTAGAGAGACTACGGGAGCACCACCTTTATGTGAAGTTCAGCAAATGCCAGTTTTGGTTGAAGGAGGTGGCCTTCCTAGGCCATATTATCAGTGGAGATGGGTTGGCAGTGGACTTGGCCAAGATTCAGGCAGTTCGGTATTGGCCGCAGATGAATGCGGCCACAGACATGCGGAGTTTTCTAGGACTTACCGGTTATTACTGAAAGTTTGCGGAGAGATTCTCTCGAATTGCGCTCCCACTCACATCCCTGATGAGGAAGGATGTGCCCTTTGTCTGTACCCCGCAGTGCGAGACGGCTTTCTAGGATTTGAAGGATTGACTCACCTCAGCTCCAATTCTTTCCCTTCCTTCGGGGAGAGAAGGATTCCAGGTCTACACTGACGCTTCCTACTAGGGCATGGGTGCAGTGCTAATGTATAAAGGCCATGTGATTGCTTATGCTTCCTACCAGCTGAAGATGCATGAGCAGAACTACCCTATTCATGACTTAGAGATGGGAGCGGTCGTGTTTGCTCTCAAAGTCTAGCGACACTATTTGTACGGTGTCCGCTGCGACATATACTTCGATCACAAAAATTTGAAGTATATGGACACGCAGAAGGAGCTGAATATCAGGCAGAGGCAATGGGTGGAGTTTCTAGCAGATTACCAGTATGAGATGTACTACCACCCAGGGAAGGCGAACGTGGTAGCCGATGCGCTGAGTCAGAAAGCCTCCACCTCCGGAGCGGAGCCCCAGATTATGACTATGGAGCTGGTGCAGGTATTAGAGGATATGCACATCACGCTAGTATCGTCTGATGTCCCAGAGCTTTATGAGGAGTATTTAGCCACGATGAGCGCCACAGATGACATTTGAGACCAAGTCAAAGATGGGCAGAGGCAGGACACTAAGCTAGAGCCGATATTTCGAGCCTTGGAGGCAGGTACTACTAGGGATTACACATTAAGGGATGACCTGGTATGCTTCAGAGGACGGGTTTATATACCAGAGGGAGGCCAAGTCTGGGAGGATATTATGACGGAGGCCCACTAAAACTGGTATTCGATACACCTGGGAGTTACGAAGATGAATGCAGATCTAAAGAATACCATATACTGGCCAGGCATGAAGAAGGATATCACCTACTTCGTGACCAACTACGAGACATGTCAGCTGGTGAAGGCAGAATACAGAAAACCCGTAGGATTGTTGCAACCTTACCGATGCCAGAGTGGAAATTCGAGGATATCGCGATGGACTTCATACATGGCCTGCCCCGATCGCGTACGAGAAATGATTCAATCTGGGTAATCTTCAACCGGCTGACGAAGGTAGCCAGATTTATCCCTATCAGGAAGGATGACTCGGTTGGTGTGCTGGTTCGGAAATTCGTGGAGCAATTCGTCTGTTATCATGGCGTACCCAGGATGATCGTATCGGATCGGGATGGATGGTTTAAGTCTAGGGAGTGGAGATCAGTGCAGACTTACTTTGGCACTCGGCTGACATTCAGTACAGCTTTTCATCCCAAGAATGACGGGCAGACGGAACGCACCAATCGGACCTTGGAAGATCTACTGCGATTATGCATTATGGATTATGGAGAGCCTTGGGAGAAGCTGTTGTCACTAGTCTAGTTCTCATATAATAACAACTACCAGTCCAACATAGGGATGGATCCTTATGAGGCCCTATACGGATGAAGGTGTAGGACTCTGCTGTCATAGATACAGGACGAGGATCTGGAGGTTTTGGGCTCGGAGTTTGTTGAGGACACCGAGGCTTAGGTGAGGCTAATACGGGATAGGATGTTAGAAGCTCAGAGCAGACATGCTAAGTATTATGACTCTCGACATCATCAGGTGGAGTTTCAGGTGGGGTACCGGGTATTCATGAAGATCCGACCGATGCATGTAGTTTCACGGGTGCGTGGTCGGAAGAAGAAGCTCAGCCTGAGATATATGGGGCCTTACAGGATCCTAGAGTGGATCGGTACCTTAGCATATAGGTTGGAGCTGCCACCTAAGATGGTGGGTCTGCATGACGTATTCTACGTATCCTCTCTTAGGAAGGCTCTACTACGCCCGAAGCATTAGATTACGGCAATGAATGGGCTGGTAGCATCTGATCGGTCTGTTCTCCTGGAGCCGGTCCGGATTGACGATAAGGGGAGACGAGTCTTGCGCCTCAAGAAGGTTTCGTTGGTCAAGGTCTTGTGGAGGAATCATGGTCAAGAGTAGCATACCTGGGAGCCACAGGATCTGATGCAACAAAGATACCAGGAGCTTTTTAGTCAGGTATTCCTCACAACCTCTCAGGATGTTATAATTTACTTTTCATACTTGAAACCCCGTAAGCCTAACTAGAATTTCGAGGACAATATTTTTTGTTTATGTATTGGGATTTGTAACATCCCACAGGCAACTAGACCCCCTAGGAGTGGTTTTATCATGACTAGGTCATGACAAAACCCTAGAAGCCCAAAAAGACCAAGTGGACCTAGGAATATAGGTGAGATCATTATGGTCTGCATATAGTAGATTCCTAAACCCTAGTTTTGGATGATCATGAGAATCCAAGACCCCACCATGACCTCACCAACCTATTGAGCCCTAAGGGTCCATTGGATTAACCCTAGGGTGGCCAAGTTGACCTAGGACCATCCTAAGCCTAAATAGGGCATGATGCCCTAGCTAAGGGCAATGTGCCCCTAATGAGCCCAACCAACCCTACCAGGGTCTCCCTAGACCTAAAGTGTCAATGGGTCACCAAGGACCCCTTGGGGTCAACTCAAATGGTCATGTTGACCAAAGTCAACTCTAGCCCAAAAATGGTCAAAGTGGCCTTACTAAGGGTCAAGTGACCTCCAAGGTGCCAAGTCAACCCTACACAATCCTATCTAGACCCTAGGGGAGGCAAATGAGTCACCAAGGAATCATTGATGGGGACACTAAAGGTCAAATTGACCAAGGTCAACCTTAGTCTAGGTTAGGTCAAACTTAGCTCAAATGGCCTAACCCAAGCTCAAGCCCTATTCACTTGGGCTAACCACCTCTTAATTAATTAATGTCATGAATTAGTGGGCTGCAATTAGGCTAGTGTGATGAACAAATTCGACCATGAGGGTTTGGAGAGAGAAAGCTTTAATTCCTCTTTAATGGAGGAGAGAGAAAATGAGTAAAGGTCATTCATGGCATAGGGAAGCCAAGGGCCATTCTTATTTGCTTGGTTCATCTCCCCTAATAGCCCTGAGAAGATCAAGAGCCTTTCCAGGCTTTTCTACTGACTGGATTCAGAAAACCACCATGGTCGAGCCAAGCTTTCAATGGACATTAATGGTCATTGATGACTTGGCCTCTCCCCTCCCTAACTGAGGCTTAAAACACCATCAGTGGCCTTAGAGGAGTTTTCCCCACCACTTACCTGAATAATTCGAGCCATTCCACTATGTAGTTGTAGAAACCCGAGCGGCGCCACCACCACCATGAAGACCCAACGATCGGCACGACTCCAGACCACCACAAAGGTCCTCCCCTTCTTCTTCTTCCATAGGTAGATCGTAGGACTAATTAGGGTCAAGGTTTGGGCTCAATTGAGCCCGATCAAAGGTTCGATTTTCCTGGTTTTTAGAGAAAATTGAGATTGTCGGGATCACTGGAAAATGCCCCTTCGGCGGCTGTGCCGCCGCCTGGCGATAGCCACCACCTCGATGGAGGTGGTGGTGGTGGTGGCCGGCCAGGGAGGTGGCCGGGTGGCCGGCGGTGGCGGCTGGAAGAAGCTCCGGGTCGGGATAATCCTGGACTTAAGCTGGAGGTAGACGATGACCAGGGGCCGCTGGATGTGCTTTAATATTCATGCTAAAGATTATTTAAACACTAGGTTATATTTTCATATTATTTCATTTCTGTCACAGAAATTGTATCTAATGTTTCTATTTATTAAAAAAACCTAGGGACACCTACAGAAAAAGTGGTAAATATCAAAGTTGTATCCCTATGGGTGTAATTTATTTTAAAATTGGTTTGAATGAATTTAGGTGCCTGGTTTGACCAAGGCACTCATTTTGATGGGGTCTTTACCTAGGGCTAGACAGAGATTAAAATGTGTGCCCCCACTTCACCACAAGTCAAAATGACCTGAAATTTGGACAGGAAGTCACCCTAAGCTATACCTAGGTCCTTTCCAAAAATGGGAATTTTTTGAGATAATTTTTCTATAGTTTTAGAAATTATTTAATAATCCTAGGGTAAATTAATTTAGGGACCTAAATACATCCAAACCCCCCCCCCAAATTTTGGTGAGTGATTCTTAGGGTAATTATGAGGTTCTGTAAAAATTTTCACCTCATTTAGAGTTGATTTGCTTGGGAAATGAGTAAACCCTAGTTTTTCCCCAAAAGGGGTATTTAGGTCAAAAGTGCACCTTGTGGGTTTGGGTGGCCAAACCACCTCAATAGAGGCTGATATTTGGGCCACTAGTTTGACATGACATTTAACACCCTCATAGGTATTATGGGGTGGTGCGGTGTAGGATTGCCCTAGGACCCAAGTTCAAACCCTGAGTTTGGACTTTGGGGGTTTGAGAAGGGTATGGGGTCAACTGCCATTGTATGGACTTGAAATTTTGTGGAAAGGACCCTATGATGGTTAAAGTCTTCTAGTAGAAATTTTAGTGTATTTAGAGATGCTTAAACTCCTCAAAACCCTAACCCTAGTTTAGGGCACAATCCTTATACGTGTAAGACAGGCCACCAAAACTTATTAAAAAGCTATGAAACTTTGGTAGTATGATCATAGGGTTAATAAGAGCCTCTGGATATTTTATTGGTAATTTTAGAACAATACATTTAGTACCTCCTTTATAATACATGGAATTGCCCTTGATAGTCTTTTGTTTATTATGATCACAATGTTTAATAAAAAGTTATGAAAATTGGGAAAAGGGTATTTTAGGTCAATATACTCATACTTGAATTTTATTATAATTTTTAGATGTATATTTCCAATACTTTCTTCACAAGCTTTTAAAAATGCAATTATATTCAAAAATA
Source organism: Platanthera zijinensis (assembly GCA_039513925.1). Classification (NCBI taxonomy): domain Eukaryota; kingdom Viridiplantae; phylum Streptophyta; class Magnoliopsida; order Asparagales; family Orchidaceae; genus Platanthera; species Platanthera zijinensis. The sequence continues at coordinate 120,100,317 of CM077081.1, read as the reverse complement.
GATTCAGAGCTCAATGATTGATTTAAAATTGTGAAACTTATGTACAAGTGTACTTAGGTAAATATGCATATGAGGAATTTTTTTTATAATTTGTAGATGAATAATGCAGTAGTTTTTTCATTAATTTAAGAAAGAGTGAAAGTGAGGATAGATACAACTCTAGAGGGGGGGTGAATAGAGTATTCAAAAATTAGGACACCCTACTCAACTCCCTTAGAGTTAATTTGCGGAATGAGTTTATAGATATTGATAACCCTAGAGCCTAACACAAAGTGTAGTGCACAAGAGAGAGCTAACTGTAATTACAGTTAAGCTTGGGATCCTATCACAGCAACTAGCAATCCTAGTTATTTCTACTCACAGCCACAGTGCAATAAATTAAATAAGCAGCACAGACGACACAAGAAATTTTATAGTGGTTCCCTCTAAATAGGTACGTCCACTCTTCTACCACCCTGGTAGGAATCCACTACAGGTTTTTGTTCAGGTGCCCTGCCACCAACTGATCTGCTTTAGGTAGATCAAGTAGACCCTTTGAGCTTTTGATCAGGAGCTCAAAATCCAACACAGGTTTTTGATCAGGTGCCCTGCCACCAAGGGTTCACTTTTGAAGGGAGTAATAACCCTTTGTACAGGAGGTTGAGAGAGTTAAGGCTTCTTCTCTATTGTTAAATAGATTAGAGAAGCTAGTGGATTGTACATAGCTAGATAGCTCTAAAGAATCAAGGCTCCCCCTAGCTTAGAGAATATCCAGGAAGGAGTCTTGCTTCAGGGTGCAGGAACTCTTTTGAACTAAGACAAAGAATTGTCTTGGGGTTCTGAAGGAGAAGCTTGAAGAAGACTCTTGATGGTTGAATGAATGTTCTTCTTCAATCAGCTTCCTTTCTTCTTCTTCTTCTTCTAAAGGACTCTGAGTGACAGTCTTCCTGTGAGCAGGATGAACTCAGGATGAAGAAGAATGCTGAAGAGATTTGATCTTCTCAGTTGAATGGGAATTTCTGAGAGCTCTAGAACTCTATGATGCTTTGAATATCTGTAAGTTCTTGTGTATATCTTGTATATGGTGTTGTCTCTTCTTTCAAAAGAAGCTCTTTATATATGGGCCTTTTCAATGGCTCTAATTTGAGTTTGAACTTTGTCTTCTTCTGGAATCTGCAATCTGGGCTGCAAAAAGCATAAAGCAAAAACAAATCCTGCAGACAGATATCATATACAAGGATAAAGCTTTCTAAGAAGCTGCAAATAAATCTGATAAAAGAATACTAGAGAAAGTCACATCAGAAGAAACTCTTTACAGCCAGAGAAGACTTTTTGAGTCTAACGGCTATAAAGGACAGCATGGCAGATAAAGCAACAGGATATGTCAACTAATAAGACAAATAACTTTATCAGATAAAGATTTACTTATGCATAAAGAATGGAGCAGAGATTGCCTGGAAATAATAGCATAAATTAACTGAAATAATATGCCAAATAAATATGAAATAAATCACAGCATAGAAAGAGACAAAATAACTAAAGACATACAACAAAACGTCGAACGACCCTCGGAGATCGTCGACCGAAGCACAGAGATCGTCGACCTATCAAACAGATAGTCGAACGATACAGATAGTCGAACTACCAAAGAAGATAGTCGAACTACCACAGCAGATAGTCGACCTATCAGAACAGATAGTCGAGCTATCAGATAGTCGACCTATCAAGACAGATAGTCGAACTATCAAGCAAAACAGATAGGCGGCCTATCAAACAGATAGTCGAACTATCAAACAAAACAGATAGTCGACCTATCAAGACAGATAGTCGAACTATCAAAGAAAACAGATAGTCGACCTATCAAACAGATAGTCGAACTATCAAAGAAAACAGATAGTCGACCTATCAAACAGATAGTCGAACTATCAGATAGTTGAACTATTCGAGCAGATAGTCAAACTATCAAACACAACAGATAGTCGACCTATCAAGACAGATAGTCGAACTATCAAGCAACACAGATAGTCGACCTATCAAACAGATAGTCGAACTATCAGATAGTTGAACTATCCAAGCAGATAGTTGAACTATCAAGAAATCTGTCTGGTCAGAAGAAGTCGAGCGGGGTTCGACGATCGGCGAGGCAGATTCCACAGAACATCAAGCTAACAAGAGTTGAACTAACTCAGAGATAGACGATCTGCTGACAGACGAACGTCGAACAACTGATAGACGATCATCGACCAGTCGATAGACGATAGACGAGCGGCGTTCGACCATAGTCGAACAAAAAACAACTTAACCAAATTTTCATCTAGATAAGTGACAACTCAACAACTAGAGCAAACTAACTAAACAACTAACCTTTGACCATAGATAAATCTTGGGTCAAGATACTAAAAGAGAAGACTGAACTCAAATCCAAACTAGGGTACCAACAATCTCCTCCTATTTGAGTTAAGTCTCTCAATAACAGAACACACAAAATAAACTACTAGAAATAAATAACAATACAGGAAAGGAGATATCTAAGCAGCAGGTAACATCAATCAAACAGATAAATAAATAACTGTCAATCAATGAAATTTTAAGAAGCTTCAGAATTTGGTTTAGATTCAGAGGAAATAGGAATAAAAGTAATTTTCCTAAAAGGGTCTAGAGCTTCTTTCTTTGATAGCTTTAGATCTTGCTCTCCAATAATTTTAGATTCTGATGCCCTTAGAACAACTGCTTCAGGATGCTTTTCCATATATTTTGAAGGGTCAAATACCTCAGGTCTAACCTGGAATTTATCAAGCTCCTTCTTTCTGAATTTAGACATTATCGTTAATCCTGTAGTATATTTACCTTCAGCTTTGGCTTTCCTAATCTGGGCTGATCCAACTAGCTCAAGAAATCTAGCCATCCTGAAATCAGGATCAAGCTCTTGACTTTCATACACATTTTCACAAGTTGGATCTACAGGTTTCACAGCTTTAAATTTAATAGAGAGATCTAACAGGCTTTCAGCTGGCTCTTTATTTTCCTGAATAACTTTTGAAACAGTTTTCTTTGCATGATCTGGCTTTGAAGAGGATATGCACTTGGTTTCTTTGGAAGGAGGAGGAGAAAAGGTTGGTTTCTGATAAACTACCTCCTTCACTTGTTCTTTTGCATCAGCATCATGCCTTTGGTATCCAGATTGCGATCTGCCTTGATATCCTTGATTGCTTTTCCTTTGAGAAGATTGGGATGTAGTAAATCTAGCAGACGGGGCAGAAGGGTTTGCAGACAAATTGCTAGAGGCTCCTGCACTGGGAGGTGGAGGAGGAGGACCTCTAGGAGTCCATTTTGGAGCAGGACTGTCATACCTTTTAGAATTCTTCCTTAACTTTTGTTGATTCTTTGAAAATCCCATCCAATGCTGAAACTCTTTGGACTTGGGATCAATTCCTTTTAAGATATAATAAGGGATTTCATTATCAGGGTTTGGAGGAGGAGGAGCCACAGCTTTTCTTTTCTTCTTGGCATATTTCTTTTTCTTGGATTCTTCAGATTCATCAGAATCATCCTCATCCTCAGAGTTTGATGAAGGGGGAGGATCATAAGGATCAAATGCTTCTTGCACAGCTTTTTATTTCTCTTTTAAGACAGCTTTTTCTAACTCTTCTTCCAGGGCATCCTGTGCCAAAAGAGTGTCTAGATCTAATCCAGGGGTGTCGTCCCAGACTGTAGACTTTTCCATTTGAATTTCTGAAACCTTCTCTTGTTCATCAGTAACTGTCATGGAGACCAGTTCTTCTTGCACAGCTAACTGAGCTGGCTGAGCAGCCTCAGGATCTTGAACAAGTGGTTCTGGATCAGGTAGAACTTTGGAGCAGGTTGATGAACAAGTTCTTGGACAGCTAACACTTCTTCCACTATATCTGTAGAATCATGAGCACACATTTGCTAAATGACATTGTATCATTTCTTCTAGGTATTCCCATACTAACATGTCAGTTATCAAGTCTAAAAACTGAGTAAAAGAATTACCTTCAAGATTTTCCTTAGAATGTCCTAACTCCCATAATTCATCTATAAAGGAGGTAATGACTCCTTCTAGGTAGAGGGCAACCAGGGGAGTGGAGCATTCTTCTAGGTAGACTTTGACAACAAATTCAGTTTTCATTATAGCATCAGAAATATCTTTTTCAGACAGTGGAGGTACTGTTTCTTCTATCTCTTTTTTTGTATCTGCTGGAGGATCTGCTGGAAGAGAGGCCAGGGGCAGTTCAGAGGCATCTTCATAGAGCATCTCCCCCTGCCTGATTTCAGTGGAGACTGAAACCAGGCCCCTAGATGAAGAGGGCTCAGCAGATTTTGAGAGGGCTTGAATGGAGGAAGTCAGGGAAGAGATGGAGGAAACAAGTGGAGCAATTGCTTCTTCAAACATGATTTTGATTGAAGGAGTAATTAACTCCAATATGCTTGAGATGAAGGCTGGGGTGATTTCAAATGAAGATGGGGGAATCACAGTAGATGGATGAACAGCAGGGATGGTGTATTCTTGATGAGATGGAGAGTGAACTGGAGAATGATGGGTGGATGCAAGAAGATCAATATGATCTGAATGAAGAATTGGTGACTAAGGAGGAGTGGATAGCTCAGAAGCCAATAAATCAAAACTAGGATGAGATATCCTAGCAAGATGAGAAGGGAGTGGAGATGTAGGAGGTGATGCATGGAGAATTGTGGAGGAATCAAGAAGATGAGATGCAGAAGATGGAACTGAAGTAGATGGTGGCACTTCAGTGGATGGTAATGCAGAAGAAGTGGATGGAAAGGAGAGATTGGCTGAGCCTGCTTCTTGAAGGAGGGGAGTGACTGAAGTAGTCCTTGTGCTCTCAGATGCAACTGGAGCAACCCCTGCTGGAGCGGGCTTCAGAAATCTCCTTTTCCACTTGACGAACAGGGTTGGGTCCATCTTTTTGCTGGCATTGATGGATGTAGAAGCTGAAACCAACAGATGGGGATATTTATCCTTTAGAAATATCCCAAGCACCCTACCCAGGGTGACTTCCTTCTTGCTATTCTTTTTCCTTATCAAATCAAACAAAACTCCTGCCCAGTTAATCTGTTTCTTGTTCACGATGGCACACATCAGGGCAAACTGTTGCCTGGTTATATTATCATGGGCAGAGTGCTTTCCCAGAAGCACTTTTCCGACGAGTTCAGCAAGGAACTTTAGCTTCAACGGAAAATTCACCTTTAGCAGCTTAGAAGGAATGTCATCGACATGTCCTAGTTCAGTCAACATTCTCCCAAACTCAGGGGTATCTTGCTCATAATCCTCTTCCCCATTCAATAATCCAAAAATTTCAGTTAAAACGGCGGGAGTCAAAATTACCTCTTCTCTGCCTATCGTTCCGGTCATAGATTTGTCAGTGGAGGACGAAGTGAACGCACATTCTTTAATCTCCTGGACGTTTATCTTTATTCTTGTGGACATGAACTTTTCCAATCCTTCATCTTTGCAAAGGTTGAGGATTTCCACTATCGCAGACTCACAGCAGCTGAAAGAATCAAAGTCTACACTGAAACCAGCGTCGAACTTCACCACGGACAGGAGGGCTGGAGAAACCGCCATCGAAGAGGTTGGAGAAGGGGAGAGAGAGACGGCGAAGGCGAAACGGCAGAAATCGCGAGACATGGAGCAAGCAGAAAGACGGAATGCGAGAAGACGCTCTCCGTCGACGATAAAAAGAACAATCTCTTAACCTAGGTCGACCATCGGTTTTATATTAAACCAGCAATCGTCGATCTATTTTAAAAGATACTGGAGACGATGGTCGAACGGTCATTCGACGATCGTTCCTGAAGCAGAGTAGTCGATCAATCGTTCGACTATTTCTGTCTTCACAAACAACAAGCTGTCGTCAACCATAGATTGACGATAGGCTCGACCTGTTCGACGATCTGCGAACGTCGGTCGACGATCTTCAAGCAGATAAGCCATCATCAACCATAGGTCGATGATAGGCTTCATCCGATCGACTATCTTCGAACGTCGTTCGACGATCTTCAAACAGGCTTCAACAAAAGGCAGATGTCACACTTAGTCTTTTCCATTAATCATGCATAGTTGAACCAAAAAGAACAGATGCTTCTGTTCATCTAAGGGCTTGGTGAAAATATCACCTCTCTGAAGGTCAGTGGATATGAACTCAAGGCTGATCTTGTTCTTTTCCACACAATCTCTCAGGAAATGGTGTCTAATCTCAATGTGCTTGGTTCTAGAGTGGTGCACAGGATTTTGTGCAATGGAGATAGCATTGGTACTGTCACACATGATTTTTGTGTTCTTGTGTGTGTACCCATAATCCAAAAGCTAGTTTTGAATCCACAGGATCTGTGAACAACAACTAGCAGCTGCTATATATTTAGCATCTGCAGTTGAAGTTGAGACAGAAGCCTGCTTCTTACAGAACCAAGAGACCAATCTCTCTCCCAGGAACTGACAAGTTCCTGAGGTACTTTTTCTGTCAACTCTACAACCAGCATAATCAGAATCAGAGTATCCAATTAACACAAATTCTGATTCAGCTGGGTACCATAGTCCAGGATTTGGACATCCCTTCAGGTATCTCAAGATTCTCTTGAGAAGAATCAGATGAGATTCCATGGGGTTGACCTGGAACCTAGCACATAGGCATGTAGCAAACATTATATCTGGCCTACTTGCAGTTAACTACAATAGGGAACCAACAATGGCCCTATAATTCTTTTGATCAACTGGCTTACCCTGATCATCAGAATCTATAACTACATTAGTAGCCATAGGTGTATGCTTTGCTGAAGCATCAGCCATCCCAAACTTCTTTACCAATTCCTTGGCATATTTGGATTGGGAGATGAAGATACCATCAGCATCTTGCTTTACTTGGAGACCAAGAAAGTAAGACAGCTCACCCATACTACTCATCTCAAACTTAGAATGCATCAAGTCAGAGAACTTTTTGTATAGTTTGGGATCAGTGGAACCAAAAATAATATCATCTACATACACTTGAACTAACAGGATTGTGTCCTTATGGTGCTTGACGAAAAGGGTTCTATCAACTACTCCCCTAACAAAGTTGTGCTCTAACAGGAAACTAGCTAGAGTCTCATACCAGGCTCTGGGTGCTTGTTTGAGTCCATAAAGAGCTTTTTGCAACTTGAAAACATGTGAGGGCTGAGTTGAAGAAACAAACCCAGGTGGTTGTTCAACAAATACCTCTTCCTTTAGCTCACCATTTAGAAAGGCACTTTTGACATCCATCTGAAAGACCTTAAACTTCATATAGGCTGCATAGGCTAGAAAGATCCTTATTGCCTCTAGCCTTGCAATAGGAGCAATGGTTTGGTCATAAACTATACCTTCCTCCTGCCTGTAGCCCTGAGCTACAAGCCTAGCTTTGTTCCTTACAATAATTCCATTTGCATCCAACTTGTTTCTAAACACCCACTTGGTGCCTATGATCAGTTGGCCTTTAGGTCTTGGAACCAAAGTCCATACTTTACATCTTTCAAACTGATTGAGTTCCTTTTGCATGGCAATGATCTAGTGGGGATCTATCTCAGCATCTTTAATGGTGAGGGGCTCAACCTGTGAAAGGAAACAAGCATGCATCACATCATGTCTTAATTGATGTCTTGTTTGAACATCAGCTGATATGTCTCCAATCACTTGAGATGTAGGATGATCTCTAAGTGTGACAACATCAGCAGGTGGGATGTGATCTTCAGCAATAGTTGGGATTAATTCCTCAGGAGGAATTGGATCTACTATTGGTGGTATAGCAACTGCTTCTGCAAAGTCTTCATCACTGTCTGAATCAGTGATATGAAGAGTTGATATATGGAGAATCTCTTGAGTGACATCTTTACTAGATTCTGGTACCTGCAATGAACTTGAGGAAGGGGAAGTTTCCTTCGCCTTGTAAAACATCTGAGATTCATCAAAGGACACATGCACAGATTCCTCAATTTTAGAAGTTGATTTATTAAATACCCTATAAGCTTTGCTTACTTGGGAATATCCAAGAAAAATTCCCATTGAAGCTTTTGCTTCAAACTTTCTAAGGTATTCTTTGTTATTGTTATGAATGTATACTACACAACCAAATACTCTAAAATAATTAATTTTAGGTTTCTTTCCTTTAAGCAACTCATAAGGAGTTTTACACTTAAGCTTGTGTATAAGACTTCTGTTCAAGACATAGTTAGCTGTGCTAACAGCTTCTACCCAATAGGAAAGAGGCATGTTTGCATCTGCCAATAATGTACCAGCAGCTTCAATCAGGGTTCTATTCTTCCTTTCCACTACCCCATTTTGTTGGGGAGTTCTAGGAGTAGAGAAGCTATGTTTGATACCTTCTTTCTCACAGAATTCTTGCATGAGAAGAGACTCAAACTCAGTACCATGATCACTTCTGATCAAGGCAACATGAGTAGAATACTCAGTCTGCACACACAGTAGAAAATCTGTAAGAACTTTGAAGTTATCAGCCTTAGTTCTCAAGAAGAACACCCAAGTGAACCTGGAGAAGTCGTCTACAATTACTAAAGTGTAATACTTCCCTCCTAGACTCTGTACATTTATTGGGCCAAAGAGGTCCAAATGTAATAAATACAGGATTCTAGGTGAATCACTTTTATTTACAGATTTAAAGGAATTTTTGGTTTGCTTGCCTAATTGACAAGCCTTGTATAGGCTCTCCTTCTTGTAGGGGCAAGAAGGTAAACCTCTAACAAGGTTGTATTTAGATAACCTAGATATGTTCTTGAGGTTAACATGGCTAAGCCTTTTATGCCATAAGGTGTTGTTATTTGTTACTTCATTAACTAAGCAGATTTCAGAATGGGTTGAATTAAAATCTACTACATAAATATTACCTTGTCTAATACCTACTAACACAACATTACTATTTAAAGTAATATTACAAAGAGTGTTAGTGAACGATACCTGATATCCTGCATCACATAACTGACTTACTGAGATGAGATTATGCTTCAGTCCAGTTACATATGCAAATCTCTTGAAAGTTACTGCTCCAATGGCAATCCTACCATATCCTTCTGTTTGACCACAGCTAGAATCCCCAAAGATCACCTTTGGTCTAAGCTTGGCCTTGAACTTTGATAGATTTTCTTTGTTCCCTGTCATATGTTTGGAGCAACCACTATCCAAATACCACTTGTCCTGAGTGATAGGATAGGTCTTCACCTGCAGTATAGACAATTAGACATTGTGGACCCAGGTAACCTTGGGTCCATTATTCTTTACATAATGAAAACTTGAAATGAAAGAATAAGCAGGTTGGGGTTTATAACCTAAGGGGTAAGATCTCCTAGGTGGGATGCTCCATGCAGTTAATGGGTCCACAAACCTAGGGTTTCTATTCATATTAAGGTTTCTAAGGTTCTGGTGGTAATTTTGAAATTCATATTGAAAACGTCGATCGGCGTTCGACGATGGATGCACAGATCGTCGAGCTTCGTTCGACCACTGAGCCTGCGATCGTCGAGCAGCGTTCGGCGCTTTTTGTATTTCCTTAAACTTTTGTTTTCTCTTTTCTCTCTTAGCTTTGTTTAAGGCTTGATTAACTTGTCTTACTTGCTCAGTGTTCTTTATCCCATCAGCTGAGATAAAGTTCACTGGAGTTGAAAGATGATTTTTAAGAATAATTGGGGGTTCACAAGATGAAGCTCCTAAGCCTAGCTTATTATTACCTGACCTAGTGTTTGTCATGCTGGTGATTTCTAGCAACTTAAGGCTTCTACCATTTAATGATTCTTCCAATCTCTTGGACTTTGCTAGTTCATTTTTAAGAAACTTTATTTCTTCACTAGATTTAGTGAGTTCTGCTTCTAACCTAGCATTTTCAATGGAAATAGATTCTGATTCTACTAACTTATTTCTAAGTTCTTTAATCTCCTTTTCTGAACTAATTAAATCTAAGCAAAGGGATTTAAACTCAGTTTTAAATTCAGAAGAAGAAAAGTCATATGAAGACAATACCTGATCTTCTGTAGGCATTTCTTCATCATCATCAAAACTCTCTGCAGCTGAGTGATTGCTGCAGGCATCAATAGCCATAAGGCAGATTTCCTTTGCCTTCTTCTCTTCCTCATCCTCACTGGAGCTTGAGGAGGAAGATTCCTCATCTGAATCACTCCAAGTTTCAGCAACAAATCCCTTCTCCTTTTTCTTGTTTTTGTAGGAGGAGGACTTGGAGTGTTTCCTGTGATGTTCCTTTTCCTTTCTCTTTTCTTTGCTCTTTTCCTCTGGACACTCTGGTAGAATGTGTTCAGGTTTCCTGCAACCATAATAAATGATTTCTTTAGCAGGAGATCTACCATACTTTGGTTTATCTTCATATCTTGAAGATTTCTTTCTGAAGTCTTTTCTTCCCATCTTGAGAAACCTTTTGGCAAAGAGTGCCATCAGCTCTTCATTAGATTGGCTTCCTTCAGAATCATCAGCAGCTTTGAGAGTAAGAGTTTGCTCTTTTCTTGCTGGAGTTGGAGTCTTTGCTTCAGCCTCAGCTTCCCTGGTCTTCAGCACTTGCTCAAAAGACTTGAGCTTGCCAAGGAGAGCTTCTGTTGAGATTTCAGTTGTACTTCTGGCCTCCTTGATAGGCCAGATCCTAAGATCCCATGTGCTGGGGAAGCACATGAGTATCTTATCATTTACCTCTGTCAATGTAATTTCCTTATCAAGAGTTCTCAGCTCATTGATGATTGAGCTGAGTCTGGTGTACATGGCTTCAACTGATTCAACTTCAGTTTTCTTGAAGTTTTCATACTGGGATATATGGTTTGACCTTCTGTCCTTCCTTTCATCAGCTGAACCAGCTACAATCTGGTTCAGTGAGTCCCACATAGCTTTTGCAGAGGTGCAATCAGCCACTTTCTGGAAAATTTCATCAGACATAGTCTGAGCCAGAATGTTCATAGCTTTGGCATCAGCTATCTTTGCCTTCTTGTAGGCATCATTGTAATCTGGAGGAGGCACTGCACTTAGATTTGTAGATGTTGTAGCAGTGGTTGTAGCAGGAGGTGCTGGAGATCCTGTCAAAATAGAGGAGAAAATGTCTTCATCAATAGAGTTCATATATAATCTTATTCTTGCCTTCCAGATGCTAAACTTAGCTAAGTTGCATACTGGAGGTCTGGTGCTTGAGTAATCCTTAGACTGGGCCATGAAGTGAATATCTATAAGATTGGTATCTATCAGGATCTTGTGACTCGGGTGTTAGCATGTACAGTCAGTCAACCTCCCTCTGATACCAATTGAAAGTGAGGATAGATACAACTCTAGAGGGGGGTGAATAGAGTATTCAAAAATTAGGAAACCCTACTCAACTCCCTTAGAGTTAATTTGCGGAATGAGTTTATAGATATTGATAACCCTAGAGCCTAACACAAAGTGTAGTGCACAAGAGAGAGCTAACTGTAATTACAGTTAAGCTTGGGATCCTATCACAGCAACTAGCAATCCTAGTTATTTCTACTCACAGCCACAGTGCAATAAATTAAATAAGCAGCACAGACGACACAAGAAATTTTATAGTGGTTCCCTCTAAATAGGTACGTCCACTCTTCTACCACCCTGGTAGGAATCCACTACAGGTTTTTGTTCAGGTGCCCTGCCACCAACTGATCTGCTTCAGGTAGATCAAGTAGACCCTTTGAGCTTTTGATCAGGAGCTCAAAATCCAACACAGGTTTTTGATCAGGTGCCCTGCCACCAAGGGTTCACTTTTGAAGGGAGTAATAACCCTTTGTACATAAGGTTGAGAGAGTTAAGGCTTCTTCTCTATTGTTAAAGAGATTAGAGAAGCTAGTGGATTGTACATCATCGACCAGTCGATAGACGATAGAACCTATCAAACAGATAGTCGAACTATCAGATAGTTGAACTATCCAAGCAGATAGTTGAACTATCAAGAAATCTGTCTGGTCAGAAGAAGTCGAGCGGGGTTCGACGATCGGCGAGTCTGATTCCACAGAACGTCGAGCTAACAAGAGTTGAACTAACTCAGAGATAGACGATCTACTGACAGACGAACGTCGAACAACTGATAGACGATCGTCGACCAGTCGATAGACGATAGACGAGCGGCGTTCGACCATAGTCGAACAAAAAACAACTTAACCAAATTTTCATCTGGATAAGTGACAACTCTACAACTAGAGCAAACTAACTAAACAAGTAACCTTTGACCATAGATAAATCTTGGGTCAAGAGACTAAAAGAGAAGACTGAACTCAAATCCAAACTAGGGTACCAACAAAGAGGATTATTGTTCTAAATTAAAATTAGAGCTTATTATTCACTGGGAAGTTTGGAAATTTTGTCAGAAGTGTTTTAGGGCATATTAGTCATGCTTGAATTTTCTTATAATTTTTGGAAGCTTATTTACATACTTACTTCTTTAGCTGTTAACTATGTGATTCTATTTAAAATTATGGATCAAGGGTTTAAACTTGGAAAAAAAATTTGGGAGACTTGAATTTACTGTTAAATATCTGCCTAGTATTTACCATAATTTTATGGAGCATTTTGCATGAATGTAAGGGCCACTTCATATTCAAACTGGGGCACTTGGATTTTTAGGAAATAAATAAAATGTCAGATCAATTAGGAAAATTCCAAGTTTCTGGATTTAGTCTATAAGTGTCATGATAGGCCTCCATTAATCATCTTAGGTTGTTTGGATGAGGATTTAGTATACCTCCTATCATGCACGTCATATAGCATAAGATGGTCTGCATTTAGTAAAACTGCGGAAATCGTGTTAACATGGGGAATGGTCGTAGGGAGATGGGATTGTGGTTTACTGATTTTGGTAAGTGGACTGGAATATACCATTGAAGTTGTGAAGAGTAGGTAGTAGAGTTGTCTAAGTTTAGGTGGTACTCGGGATCGACGAAAGATCGTCTATCCTGTGAAGGGAGAGAGAAGGTCAAATACATTATGGTCAGAATTAGTATAATACTAAAGGGATTGGGAATTGGGTATTAACCAATAATAATAAGTGCCTTGCGAAAGGGAGCTTTGGGCTTTAGCCCATCGTAGTTCCTAGTGCCTTTTAAGAGCCCTTCACGGGGTATGCCGGGGGCAGTCCTGCGCTAACCTAAACTGTAGGAAAAATAAACTGCAAGAGTAACTCGCATAACTAGGGATTCACTTTCACTCACCTCGATGTCTCGGGATGTTTGGTTGGTTTACTCCTGTTGTAGGCGCGTTGGATTTGGTGATGGGCAGGTTGGCCCGACGAGCTTTGGCTCGGTTATTGATTGTGACGGACAGGATAGTCTGGGGAGCTTTGGCTTGGTAGATGATACATAAGGTTGCATGTGCATAAAGTATAAGGTGGTGGGTCTTCGGTATTGGAGGGTCGATTCACTGACGCTAATACGTTGACTCGGCAAATGTGCTTTTGCACTTTGCCAAATTAAGTTCGGTGCACCAGCCGGCAAGAGTATGAAGGAGCTCCGCTTAGTGCACCAGCGTCGAGGCGTACGATAGGTCTGACTGGTAGTGCAATTACCGGTTTAGAGGTGGGTGAGGCCCAACCCACTGCTTCTGTTTTCCACTACGGAGGTATCCTGGTAGGTTAGTCTCCAGAAAGGGGAACTAAAGGTCTTTGTGCACAGAGTCGAGTGGGTATGTTGCACTTGCATGATCACATCATAGCATATTTGCATGGCATAGCATCATGTTTGCATATAACCCCTGACACCTATTGCATAAAGCGGTATGGCACGCTTTATACAATAGGCCCTGCAAAATGACCCCTTGGCTTATAAGCTTGCGTGAGCGTGCTTATAAGTTAAGGTTTTTACTCTTTAGATATATACATGCTTGCTAGAAAACTGACACCCTATCGTATAAATTTGTATGAGACTTTTTATACGATAGGAGCCTTGCAGAAGATCCCTTCGCTTATGTGTTTTCATATAAGTTAAGGTTACTTATTATATATTCAGTCTTTCATACCTTCTTTACTGTCACATATACTCTTAGAACTGCTAGATTAGTTCCGCCGTCACCTGTTGCTTGGTTATTCTCCACCTTCATTACCTCTCCTTTCCTTCTCCCCGCTCGGTGCCTAGGAGCCCTGGGGGAAGGGGTGGGGGATGAGAGTACTTAGTCTTTTAGACTAACGGTTTTCAAACCACATCATTTTAGGGGACCATGGAGCCCAGCATGGAGGAGCAGCCCCGGAGGTCGGCACGCTTGGAGATGGGACAGTGTAGCACCAGAGTTCAGGCAGCTGGGGATATGAGTCCCGATAGTTAGTAGATGTTTAGTTTTTCTTCCGCGCTGAGTGATGTGTAGTGAGGATATTGATGTACCGGGCATGAGCCCTATTTTCAGTACCTTTATTATTTCTGTGGACTCCCTTCGTGGAGATTATTTACTATATTTGTGATTTTGTGGACATGTGTAGAGTTCTTCTATTTCATACTCTCATATGTTGCTACTATTCTGTGATCGATTTGGCCGACAGAATCGGCGTTTGTAGTGATGACCTTCCCGGGTGTGAAGGTTTCACCGCAAAGCAGCGGTTCTAGGCCTAAGACCCACGTGGTTGTAAAAATAAAAAAAAATAGGGGTCTTACAACCTCTTATCCAGCTCGCCTGCCGGGAGCGTTCTCGCCAAGGGCTGGAGCCACGAGAATAGGGACCGCTGGAGTCGAGCACTCAGCACGCGCGCCGAGTGCGAATCAGACCAAGCCGAGTATTTCCTGCCTGAAGTATTCGAGCATCCCCACTATGGAGAGAGGGGGAGGGTGTGGCGAGTCGGACCTATCTGAACCTTGCCCTTCTCCTATCATTGAGCTCGCTGAAGATTTTTTGTTTCGACCACGATTCATGCTCACCGCACCAAAATGTTGAAACCGAGAATTCGGTCTTGATGGAGTTCACCCTTGAGAAAGTGGTGATCGCGCACCTACTTCTCTCCTACAAGAAAAACAACAAGGAAAAAAAACAGGGGACTTGACCAAGGGCCCGACGCGGAGGACCCACCATACACCTAGAAGATCTCCGAGCGCTTCCCCTCCTTAGCCAAATGTCGGGCTAAGGTACCTCATAAAGTGCTAGAAGGTTAGGAGACAAGTGAGCATGCCTTCTAAGGTACCCCTTGGGTCCTATTTATAGATTTCTGGAAACGGCCTGCAAATAGCCAACCCCCGCTATTCTGAATAGTTATGTGCAGTCCAAGTCGGTCTGCCAACAACATAACTCCGCTATTCTGGGGGACTGGGGGAAGACCAATGGGGCAACATGGTAAAAAACACAGTATGGACCTGGACGAACAACCCTTTGAAACCATTGCTCGCCCTAGAGGGGGGGAGTGCTTAGCGGAGCTCGCACTCACCTCCCTGCCTTGGGCTTGGGCGAGTGTGGGTCGGGCGAGCATGGTCTCGAGCGAGTATGGGCTCAGGAGACTCTGCTCACATGACGCCCATTGCCCGCTTGCCGTGCTTGGTTCGAAGAAATCCGAGCTCGGCCCAACGAAAGGCGAGCTCGGCCTAGACATCTCTCTGCCAAGCTCACCTAAATGTCCACCCCTCTTCGTCGTGCTCGGTTCGACGAAGGCTGAACTCGGCCCGGTCTAAACTGGCTCGCCTGGGCCTCTAGGCAGTCTAAATCAGTTCACTGGGGATCCCGTCAACCCACTTGCCGGATACGGGTTTGTACACCTATGGTATACATATCACTAATTATGAGTTGAATGAAAATTTCTTGAGATCCCTAAATAAGGAATAGGATATCAAGATTTGTGTTATCAGAGAAGTTGGCAACTTAGCCAACACATTGACCCAGTATCTGTTTGGGAAGTTACTATCCCATGAGATGCGGTTGAACTCCAGGAAGGCTGAAGAGGATGTTGCCAGATCTCTTCACAAAGAGAAGAATGTGTCCTTCTGAGCTGAAGACACAAGAATAAGTAAGGAAAAGACTCTTCTACCAAGGAGAGTTGCAGAGTCAGAAAGCTCAGATCCCAGCTCCTCTGGAAATGAGCTATCATATGGAGAACTAACACTGTTCTCCAAGCAGTTCAAGAAGTTGCTGAGCAGGAGGAAACAATGGAAGAATAAAGGCTCTTCTAACTCCACCTCAAAGAATCCTTACTCCAGCAAGGACAAATCCAGAAATGGCCCCTCTGGGGAAAGGTATGACTCCAAACAGAACAAACATGTTAAGACTAATGTTGTTTGCTACTGTTGCAACAGGAGTGGATATGTCATTATTGACTATCCAGTTAAGAAGGAGTATATTAAGTCAGAAGGCAAAAAGCATCACAGAGACAAGAAGACTGAAAAGAGCTTCTTGGCAAAAGTAAGCCTATTGTAATACCTCCGTCCGTCGCGTAAAATATAACAGAAGGTCTGGTCAGGGCCCCATACCATATTCCATGGACAGTCAGTAGAGTTATAGGGTAATATCAAAAAGACCAAACGAATCCTAACTCAGAGCATTCTAGCGGAAGCTTCATGGGTTAAAAGAACTTAATTCATATGAATGTCCACTATATAAAAACACATAGGAGTGTTTATAAAATACACTAAAAAGTGCTACCTTAATACCCTACAATTGTTCGTAGGCTGGCCACACATGAAAACAATAAACCATCTTTGCTTGGACTTTGAGGGCTGACATAGCATTAAAGGCTGCAACCCACTATTTCCCGCTCGGCTCTCCAACACCTGCACAGGGACATTCCACAAACAAGGTGGCAAACAAGGCAACGGTCAGCTTTAGCTGACTAATTTAGAACGATCTTACCCTATTCTCGGGGAAGTGGTATTCCTTCCCTGCAAGCATAGCATTCATATATATAGATATATCACACGAAGGTACAACTGAAGCAACATTCAATATATCACAAATGCTTGCATCACTGCCAAACATTCTATGCACTCATGGCACATTCTCAGTGTACTGGAAATACCAGCCCCACCACCATTCAGAGGTCTGAGACTTGACGGTCAACAATGCGCATTTCTTGTCTTTACGACTCATGGCCTAACACTCTCATTATGCCAATGATGAAAGCCAATTACTTTAGGCAACCAAGCCCGGAGTGACAAAATGATTGCCAACGACGACCGTCAATTACTTTTGGCAATCAATCCCGGAGTGGCATACGCGGTTATAGTTCAGAACTTATCCCATTGCTCATATCGTCATCTCATTGATGAAAGCTAAAGCAATCAAGCCCCATGACAAGACGTGGGTCAGCTTCCCCTTGGCCGTATTTTCAAAATGGCTCTCAAGGCCACCAAAGCTGGGAACACATGCTCAAATCTCACCTGCTAGCCACACAGTCTCCACAAGATAGGCATCGCAAGCACAATGATATCTGGGTGCTATCACCAGCAACATCGACTATCTCCTAAAATTAGTGTTGGGAATATTTCCCTCAATGTTCCTTAGACTTAATTTTAAGAGGCATCACCATCAACACTAAGAGCATAGTTGTATTTGATGTTGGTTAAGCTCATCATGTGCAGGATGTTCTTTGGAACAAGGTTAGACAAGATGTCTAAGTGGTGGTGATAAGAGGTCACAAGATACTGACGTCAGCAAAAGTCAACCAAGTCAACAAAGTTTAAAATGAGGCGGGATGGCTACAGTACGCGACAAATGATGTCGCTGGCCTACGATATGACTTTTGGCTGTTAAAGTAAAGTTGCAATTGGCAATTTTAGTGGGGCCCACTGGTCAAAATAGTCGTTGATCGGCGGAATAAAAAAGGAGGAGATTAGATTGAAGATATTAGCTTTTCGGGAAATAGCTGGACTCCATCTTCTTCCTCGACCATTGTTGTAGAGCTTTGAAGAATAAGTCTTAGCCATCGAATCAGAAAGTTCTAGAGTTAGTTGTTAACATCCTCATCATCAACGGCAAGTTCAAAGACATTTCTCTAAAGAAGAATAAGATGTAGCAAGGTCTAACCTAGCTGCAGCTGATCTGAAAGCCGATCCAAGCTAGCTAGTGTCATTTTCACCTGCACCAGCAAGGTCAAAGGGAAACACTGAAGTTGAAGAAGCAGCAAAGTTCTCAATCTAGCTTCTACATCTGAAAGCTTTATAAAGATAGTTGTTATCACCACCAACAGCAAGATCGGAGCAAATTCTGAGAGAGAAAGAGGTAGTAGCAAAGGGCTAACCCTAACTACAGTCCTTCACAGTTCTAGCTGATCATTTCTGAAGAACAAATTCTGGAAGCTATGAAGAAGTCAAAGTTATGGCTAAAACCACACAGTCCAGGAAGGGAAGAAGAAGCAAAGCAGTTGTTCTACATGATACTTCCAGCATAAGCAAATCTACACTTATTATTGTGAAGAAGAAATTATTGAGTTTATCTCAGCTCAAGAAGCAGCAAAGGACCAACCCTAACTGCACCACTTCCAGCACAAGCCAAGTCAACCTGAAGATCAAATTACTTGTTGTTGCGAAGAAGGTAGGGCTGAGTTTGACTCAGCTCAAGAAGGCATGCTCAGAGAACATTTTCTCTGGAGTCAAATATTAACAACAAAATCTTTCTACACTAGGATCCTTTGGATCTGAGTTGTTAGCCTGAATATATAAAGGTTGAGTGTAGGATCCTTGTGTTGATCTGAGAAGTTGGGCATTGGCCTGAGTGGTAGGATTATGTAGAGAATCTGAGGTAGGGCTTTGGCCTGAGAGTAAGATCTAGCTTGGATCTGAGGTAGGGATTTTGAGCCTGAGGTAGGAGAGTCATTTCTCTCTAGGTTGTAGGGAACTTGTGCCTGAGTTGTAGGATCCTTTGGATCTGAGGTAGGGCCTTTGCGCCTGAGCTATAGGAGAGTCATTCTCTCTGAGATAGGGTTGTCCTCCCAGCTAGATTTATAGGGCCTTTAGGCCTGAGGTCGGTGATCTTTGGATCACTAAGTTGTAGGGCTTTGTGCTTGAGCTATAAGTCTTGGAGGAGACTGAGTGGTACTGCGGGATCGTGTTGTAAGCTCTTAGGAGCCGAGATTGGATAAGTGTCTTGTCTAATAAGCGGTTAGAATAGTGAGAGGGAAAGTGGACGTACCCATAATCTGGGGAACCACTATAAATATTGTGTGTTGTGTTGTGTTCTTGAAAGCAAGCTAACTTAACACACCTAAAACACAAAGAAAATTAAAGATAGTCACAAGTGACTAAGAAACCTATTCACCTCCCCCCCCTCTAGGTGATTTAGCTATCCTTGAAACTAAAGACTTTCAAGTGGTATCAGAGTGAGGTTGCTCAAAAAGGACTTAATAGTCTGAGTAGATCTCAAAGGATAGCTAACAGGTTTATACTAATGGGTTCAGGAGTGAACCATAAGGAGTGGAGCTCAATGAAGGTTCAAGCCTACAGAAAGGAAAAGACCTACAATGTGATATTGGCAGCTGTTGTAGAAGATGAAGACTATCTTGCTGCCAGGATAGGAATCAGAGCCCCACTGTCCTCTATGTTCAGTGACAGTGATAAAGATGATGTCTATCCAGATGTAAGAATTGAGATCAGGGCCCCTCTATCATATTCAGACAATGATTCAGAGGAGGAGGATGATGAGGAAGGTGACTACATAAGTTATGGGCTAATGGCCATGACAGAAGAAGAATCCTTCCAGAATTAGCCTGGAACAGATCAGGTATATTCCCTATCTAGCTCATCCTCAGAATCTAATTATGAGACCAGTCTAAAATCTGATGCATCCATATCAAGTGATGATGATGGACCTATATCAGAGGAAGATGTCAATCAATTGATTGACCAATATGGTGCACTTCTATAGGCCTTCAAGAGAAGCAAGAAGTTGGCCAAAGAGCAAGCTGTGGAGATTACCTCCCTTCAGCTAGCTGCTAACCAGCAGGTTGAGACAGCATCCTTGCTGAATCAGAAGGCTAGGGAAGTCAGCCAACTACAGGCCATCTCAATAATCCAAATTGAGAATATAATCCACAAGAACAAGATCGTTATGGATTTTGAAGAGAATCTCCTTAAGGAGAAAAGGATTGTGGCTAGTTTTTCAAAGCCCAAAATTGTGTTGCCACTGATTGACTCCTTTACCTCACAAAAAGATGAGAGAGGCTTAGGGTCTAAGTGGAATTCTAGAGTTGTTCATTCCAAATGGAAAGGCAAGGCTCTTGTAGTGCCTCAGGCCACCTTTCACAAGGTAATCCTCTATTCCAACAAGTATGACCAAGGCTGCATGTTTGGTCACTAGAAGAATGGGAATTCTACTTGTAAAAGTACAAGTGTATCTTACAATGGAAGAAGGAAGGGCATAGGTTTGAGTGCACAGAAGGCTCCCCATAAAGAAGTCCAGATGGCCCATCATGGACAATTTTTATTTAGTGCTCCAGTCCCTACACTCAAGGAGAAGGCAGTAGCCTATTCTCAGGCTCTTTCAGCAAAAACCCAGACCAAGGGTAAGTCAGTCAGTAAGGCTGACTTAGATAGCTCTAAGGCCATTAATATCCTGTCAACTACAAAGAAGACAGTTGTTAATGAAACTTAGAGTGAGCCAAGTACTTCTATTGGCAGACTTACCATTAGTCAGATTCTTGTTGAGAGAAACAAGAAGAAGGCTACTGCACTCCCCTCTGAATAGGCAGCTAATGATGGCTTGCACTTTTCAAAGGCTGTTTAGAAGAGTAGATATAACATCCATGAATGTTAGTGTTGTGGTAAAGTGGTCCACTTTGCCATAGATTGTTGGCACAACCCTAGTGTGCCAAGGGCAAGGGTAAGTCTTCATGACATAGCTAGTGTTAGTCTTCCTATCAGAAAATATACAAGAAGGCATGTGCATTTTTATGCTAATCAAAACTTAGGATCAAATAATTATTAGGGTCATAAGGTAAGGTAAACTCTGTTTTGCGGGATAGTCCAAGTGTCCATACCCCTATGTGGTATTTGTACAGAGGTTGTTTCAAGAATAATACTGGAACAAAGAGCCAACTGAAGGATTATACTCCAGTAAAAGATGGACCCAAAGTAAGCTTTGGTGGGTCAAATAGAGGATGGTCCCGACTTAGGACTAGAATAAGGAAGTTATCTCAAGGTTCATACTCTAGTGAGAAATGGACCTAAGATATGTAGTTGTGGAGTTGGAGATGGATAGACAGACCATCAAGATTACTCCTCCTACTGCTCAAAAGGAAAAGGATGGAATGATGCTATGAGCATTCCTAAAGAGGGAAAAACTACATAGGTATTGGATTATGACCAGCTGGATCCATCCATTAAAGTTGAAGATGTCTTAATGTTGGGATAGAGTACTGCTGCCACATCAGCAGTCCAATTAGAGGAAGAAAATAAAGGCTGTGCTCATCACAAAGGAATGCACAAGAAGTAGCTCTTCTGAGAGCAGTAAGGAAGAGTCACTTGACCCTCAGCTGTCTGAAGAAACAAGAAGAGAAATGCATGCTCGGATTTTTGTATCATCTGAACCTGCAGAAAGGGTTGTTCATATCACTGGCTACCAATCAGAAAACAATCTGGCTGTGGTAGCATAAATGGTAACTAAAAGTGAAGTTGTATAGGATCTGTGAAAATATTAAGGGGAAGACTATCAAGCTAGATGCTCCTGCTTGGGGAGCAAGTTCAGTCAAGGTTGTTGGACAAGCTTGAGTCTTACCTAGAGTACCTCAAGCACTGAATAGATTAGCAATACTGCTAAAGTTCAGCATATCTGTATGGACTTTACAGAGGTTGAGAGGAGTAGACTACCCAAATGGTTGCACCTATTGGGGGAGATCAAGTACAATCAGTTTAAGAACAGCTGGATTGCTCCAGCTATAGTTGACATAAGTTCAGCCTAGGTTGCTGGACAAGCTTGATTCTTACCAAGAGAATCTCAGCTTAGATTAGATTAGCAGAACTGTTTAAGATATGAATGTCTCTATGGACAATGATAAGATTAAGGGGGATATTCCAACAAATCTCCCTGCTTAAGATGATAAGAGTGTCAGTAAAATGACTATAGATGCTTTAAAGGATAGTGATCTATCTGGATGAAGAGATAGTTCAGGCCAAGATCTCCATGTCCAATCTAAAGAGTCTCTCTTACTATAAAGGGGGAGAAGGCAATGAGAGATGTCCATGATCAAGGGGGAGTATGTTGTGCAAGCAGAGATGGTATACAAAAGATTCAAAACAGTCCAAGTGGTATACCGGTTACTCAAATAGTCAGGTGGTATAAAGAAGATACATGTGCCACCAGTGGTATACAATACACACTGCCTACTTTCCTAATCAGGCTTGTGTGTATATATCAAGATAGCTAGAGCCAGAGGCAAATCTGTTGTTGAAGAAGTGGAATAGATCTGGCTCAGCAAGAAAAGACCTTCAAGTGGTTGGTCACTGGAAGAAATCTGACTCGGCAAGGAAAGGAAGCAGTGGAAGAACAAATCTTCTTCCTCTTGGTATCACAAGAAGGATCACAACAAATATGGGAAGATTCTCTCCAAAGGAGACAGGTATGATCCTAAACCCAGAAACATATTTCTTCTAACATAATATGTTATTTTTGTAGTAGGGTTGGGCATGTCAGTGTTGACTGCCCAGTAAAATGAAAGAAGAATAGGTGAGAAGAAGCACCTCCATCACAAGGTACAAGTAAGATAGGAAAAGCAAGGATGGAACTTGTTTATTCCAAGAGAGAAGGTTGATGGCATTGGAGCAGTAAGAAACAAACCAGTCTTGCAATCTCAACTCCAGAATCAGATCAAATATTTATTGGGAGCTACTGTGCTCATTTGTTGTGGATCTAACATCGGCTCCATGGTATCAGGACCATAACCTCTAGATAAGAACTCCTTTATATTGAGATTCTATTAGCGTAATATAAATTGCTAGGAATCCTGCCTCTCATAGCAGGACTATGCACTTTAAGATTAAGTATCAATTAGTTAGGGAGCGTGTGGAAAAGTAAGAATTCATTCTTGAGGTTGTCCCCACAGACATGTTAGTGGCTGACATCTTTATTAAGCCACTAGATGAAGTCAGTTTCAACACCCTAAAGTTTGAGTTGGGTATGTTGAAATTGGTATAGCTTCAGTTGCTCCATGTTATATTTATGTTGCAGAATTCACCCCTCTTGCAGGTAGATAAGTCTGACATTTGATATCAAGACTCTCAAGTGATATCAATTGGCATCAAGACTAAGATGGACTCAAGTGTCCAGTAAAGGGAATGACAGCAGATGCTCCAGTTGAGGGGGAGCAAGTCAAAATGTCACGATATATATGTACTTATACAAAAGTTAGAACTTTGGGCAAAATATTTAGTGATCGAGTCTTGTGTATGTAAGTTAAAGTATATCTATTTATGTGTGTAGATTTCGATTGATTCGGGGTCCTTAAAATCAAAACTATAAAATTGATAGTTTAAAACTCTTAAATGAAAAAAAATTAAAAAAAACATGCTATCAACTAATATGTCAAGCATACCCCACAGGCACTACTCATTCCTCCTGATAAGTCTTTATGAGCATTGTGAGGATGAGCACCTTTGTCAAAAGAATTGTCTCAATCTTGTGCAAAGACTGAACCTTAAGCTTAGTGCCCCTATTTCTAGTCTTGGTGTGACATAGATGGAAACGTGACGTGATTTTTCACTTTATTTCTCTTGTGATAGCATAGTAAATTATTGAGATAAAACATATAATGAAGGTTATTTCTACTTGATGTTTTCTCTTTTGATGTTACACTTTCACATGTCATTGCTCTATCTAACGCTTCCATGCATAAGAATTGGACTGAAACTGCATTGTATGTCTATAGCACGTAAATACTAGTACATAATTTCTACTCTTGACTCGTACAATGTTACAGTCTATTTAACTCTATAACTCTCTTAGCGTGGTACTCTAAATTGTTGTGTGTTGTGTTTAACCTGTGTTATCCAATTGTTTTACTCTGAAAAATTATTTAAACCATTTTTGTGTACTCTGCTCATCTGTTTGACCTGTATGCTTTATATTCTCTGATTTATGTTTGATTACCCCTATTGTAGTTTGTCTCTCAATTCACTTTTTATAGCGTGCATTGTTTGCTATCTTTATAACGCTCATTATATACTGCATTTTTTTTGTACATCTGTATGGTGTCTTTTGTTCTATCCCACCCCCCTTTTGATAATATCAAAGGGGGAGATTAGAATGTTCATGAGTCGTGGGTTAGGAAAGCTCACATGTAGGGGTAGCTTGTTACACTGTGTGCATGTAGATAGGGGGAGTGCGTAAAACACGCATAAAGGCGGAGCATGCGTGTAGGGGAAGTTATATGTAACCTAAAACCTGACCTTTCTAGCAATTATCTCTTATATGTGATGTATCATGCATCTAATTATTATATCTCATGAACATGATTTGATATTATCAATAGGTGGATTTTGTTGGAGTCGACGGTTCACATATCCTAGGTTTGATAATATAAATTTCAATGTTGTATTTGATCACATCTTGTGTTTGGTAGAGTGTGCAGGTTTATAGGTTCCAGCAAAGCAAGAAAACTCTCATTTGGAACCTACCGCTGAGTGGTAGAAGTTACCGTCGGGCGGTAGCCTAAATTAATTGACATGGCACTCGGGTTGCTACCGCGCCGTACTATCTTTATCGCCCACGCTAGCCTATGGATTTATTTCAGCAAGACGCTCGGGATGCTGCAGTGCCAGGCGTTAACTTCTTACCATGGCGCACTAGCTCACTCAACGCTCGTGGAGACTGAGGCGTCGAGACTGGGTTACCACCGAGCGATAGCTTGTTACATCTAAAAGTATCTAGAGTCTACCTAAATCACCTAGAGGGGGTGAATAGGTGATGTCTGTGTCTTTTCGCGAAATAAAAATACTTTAAAAGTGAGAGCACACAGAACACAGAGATTTATAGTGGTTCCCCATGTTGGGTACGTCCACTGTCCCGCCTTGCCTATCTACCATGAAGGGTTAGATTAGGCTACTTCACCTTTCACAGATTTCAAAAAATCTTCAACCTCGGAGCCACAACTCCTATCACTCGGAGAACAACCTCTCCTACCACTCAATCAACAACCGGATCTACAACTCGAACAATAAATGGATCTACAACTCGATCCACAAATGGATCTACAACTCGATCCACAAACGGATCTACAACCCGTAGATAAATCTCCTACAAATATAAAAGAAAATTGCACAAAAGTTTTTCAAATAATTTTGACAAGATCTGAAGTCTTCTATCCTTCATTCTTCGTTTAGGTCAAACTTGAATAACTTGGAGAACACGGTAGAATCAAAAACCTTGAAGACATTGAATCTTGAATCTCAAAATGACTAGATCTAAAGGAATAGAGATCTTCAGAATGCAAAGATCCAGTTGAATCGGAAGAAGAAGATCGAATCGAGCACTGCTTGCATCGGCGGAACGAAAGTTGCGAATCGCATAGGAGCTGACGGTTTCACTTTTGGAATCTTTTATGATTTTAAATTTTGGACAATTTGTATGATTAACGTTGATGAAATATTCACCCTAAGTATTTATAGAGACCCGCAATAACAATGACTATAAAATAAATTCCAAAACAAGACTTGCAAAATTACTGTGCATGGTCGTCGTTCAACCCGAGCCGAAATTTGAAAAACAGACTGAAAAAATAACCCAAGTCATTTTCGTCGAGTATCATCGAGTATAGCTGAGTATACTCGTCGAACTAATAGTTATATTTGACGAAATTTATTTAGAGAAATTCAGCTTAAACCAGTTAGCCACTCAACACGATGTTGAAGTCATACTCGACGAATTCGACGATATCAATGCACTCGACGCCATCGCCATAGTCGATGCACTCGACGCACTCGACGTCATCGATGAAGTCGACGCACTGGACTCCATCGACGCAGTCGACGCACAGGACGAAAATGCCTTGGAAAAACCAGAGAAGTAGTATCGAGATAATTCGACAAATTCGGCATGTATCGACATGTATATTCGACGAATTTGGCGAGTATCGTTAGATACATTCGACGAATTCGACGAGTATACTTGATGATCCCGACGAATTTTATTTAACTATTTTTCCACTCTCAAATATTCTACCACAAGTACATATGATGAATTCAACGGGTGCTAGTAAGTATATCCGACGAATTTGACGAGTATCAATGAGTATACTCGACAAATTCGACGGGTATCCCTTATAATACTCGATGAATTTTACTTGGGTAAAATTTTTGATCCTCTGAATCTAAGTCCTTCTACTTCCTTGATCCTCCTCATGCACTTGGGATGGAAGTACACTCCAATAGAGAGATTACACGTGAGTCAACACATTGGCCTATACAATAAAGGATTATATTGTATAATCCTATGTTTACTGACCCACTGTAACCAGACATTGGTGTGTACTTATCAAAGTAGACATGTAAGTACATACCTAAAAAAAGCATCAAATACAGACTCAATTCATCTTAGCTTAATGAGACCTTTCTTCAAATCAGGGTTATTATGGATACAATACCCAACAATCTCCTCCTATTTGAAGAAGTTAGAATCCTATAAGCTAAGGTGAATTGCAAAATAATAAAGCATAAAACTGAAATGATATATGACTTAAATAAAATTAAATAAAGTGCACATTCTTGTCAAAACATTAAATTATATATATATATATATATATGAATAAGAGTTCATTATTTGGGGGTAACCACAACCACACATAATGACCACAACAAATAAAACCATCAACCTTGCCTGCCCAGGCTCTTCTGAAGTTGTGTAGTAAAATATGCCTTGGGCTTTGGATAGTATCTTGGAGGGGCTGGAGGTGCAGCTGGATCTTCATGTTTGTAGTTCCTAAAGTGAATCCTTCTCTTTGCACAGGCCAACTCATACTTCTGTCACCCATCTCTATCATAGTGGCTCCATCTATTTTCTCCTCCAACATCGACTAAGGTGAAGGAGTCTAGAATAATTCCTCTTGAAATCGGACTCCACACCTCAGTCATCTCTCTATTAGGCATATCTCTAACTGGCTCTTCTCTGACTGGCTCTGACCTGATAGCAGATGTGCCTTCACCATATCTTCTTCTTTTGTACATAGGAGGAGGTATATCTTCAGTTGCTTGAACATCTGAAAACACAGCAGCAGTAGCAGACCTATCCTGAGAGAAATCCTGTGTGTAATATCCAGTATTGAGAGTAATATTTAGCAGGATGAACCTCATCATTTAATAGAGCAGGCATAGTAGGTACTTGAACGCTTGTATTATCCTGACCTGGCCTTCCTAGCCAAACAAAGTTGTCATAACTGTAGTCATTAACTTGTTGGAAGTTTGCAAGCATTGTATCCTCAACAACATCCACCATAGCTTTAAGGGAATCCTCCCCCTTTCTGACTTCATCAGCTATAGCATTGGCATAAGATTCCATTATCTTGTCAAAATTAGCCATTGATCGATTGTGAGCATCAATAATGGTTACAGCATTCTTATCAACATTTTGAAGAACTTCCACATTATTTTTTAGCCCGGCCATGTTATGAATTAGAGCTTCACGACCCTGCTCAAACCAAGAGTCCAACCTTACATCTAATTTGTTGAAACACACCTTGACAGCTGCAAGGATGTTGTTCGTATCTTTCTCAATTTCCTGGACTTTCTTCAGAACCTTCTGCATGGAGGATTCAAACTATTGTTACTGCTTGACCAACATGGCTTCTATGGTCTTCAGAATAGAACTTTCAGCACTAGAACTGGGAACATCTGGAGTAGGAAGACTGGGAAGATAGGGTAAATCTTTACGGATTTCTGAATCACTGGAGGAATCATCTGTCAGAGTAAACGAGCTTTAGAAATCAATCTTGGATCTTTAGCAAGTAGGACAAGAGTATGCTCCTCTGCATGTCCTTCCTCGTGAGAAATATCAACTACTTCCTTTGGAACAGCTTGAGGAATACCTGATGCCTTGGCAACTCCCTTTTCGAGGTTGCAGATAAACCAGTCAACCTGAGTAGCAACGGATATCAAGGTCTAAGTAACCTCCCCCTCAGAAGCTGAAGCAGGAATAATCTCTAGGAGAGGGATAATCATGCGCTCTACTGAATCTTGTACAAAGACATCTTCAACATTATCAGTAGTTTTGTGTTAATTGACAACAACCATTACCCCAACAATATCTATCTCATAATCACCAACATTCAAAGCATCCTCAGCATCAGCATCAACCTCGACCTCATCAGGCACTATCTCATCAACAACAGCATGGCCTGTAACTATCTTAGAAGGAACACTCAAGGGCAGTTTTTCAGTTACCACTTGTGTATCAGCTGGCTCCCCCTCAGCTCTTGCACTCAATCTCTTAGTTGTTTCCCTGGGGGTTAGAGAAGGAATCCTATCCTCAGGAACATGTTCTTCCACCTCCTCAGGCAAATCTCTGGCTCCCTCTGGCCTCAAGATCCTCCTATACCACCTCGAGAATATTGATGAATCGATTTTCTTTAAGTGGTGGATAGGTACTCTCTTGGATATATCTAATTTGTCTCTGTTCATCTGGTTCAGATATAAGCTGAGAATCCATCCAAAATTTGGTGTGCGTAGACTATCCTTGATCTTTTCAAACAACAGTGCACCCCAATCCATTCTCTTTCTGCAGATGATAGCCATAAGTATCTTGAACATTTCAGAAGAAAGATAATCATTCGATCATGTTTTGCAAAGCAGCACTTTACCAATGATATCTAAAAGTAACTTTACTTCCTCATTCATCCCTTTTCTCTTAACTGCTTTTGTGCCTCTAGGCAGTCCACAGAATAATAGAGCTCTAGTGAAGTCCTCCTCTTCGAGGTAATCGACCTCTTCACAAGCAAGAAGCCGCAAGTACCTTGTTAGGAAGGAAGCCTTCACTTTGACTTTGGTCGAACGAACTTTTCTCTTGATAACATTATCTTCCCTGTGAATCTTGGCATGCAGATAGAACTCAAGAACATCCTTATCCAATACCTTGCAGGGGTGCTCTAGCACGAAAGAGAGACCTGTTGTTTCTAACATGAGAATGACATTCATGAACTCATCTGAAGCTGATGCAAATCCTGTCTGAACTAGTTATCCACCACTTAGTAAACCGCTTGTGCTTCTAGGAGCCATGGAGAATCATATAGCAAACAGAATGAGGAAATAGCTCTGGACTTATCTATCAGACTAGACCTTGATTTCTTCTACTGACTGAAATGGCGAGAACAAGTTGGAGGCGGGATCAAACCTCTAGATGAAATCGCCGGGAGATGCTGTCAGAATATCTGAACTTACTTGAACGGCTTGTACTGACCTAATCAAAGAAGAACAAAACCAGTGCAATAGGAGGAAGAATATGAATAGTACCGGGAAAACAAATTGTCGGGAGGAAGACAATTTGGCGAGATGGCTTTCTGGCTTCAACGAAATATGACGGTTTGTCCCTAACCCTTATAATATGTATAATTTAAATTTGACATGGGAAAGGCACATACCTGATAAGTCGTGACTCTTCGAATCCAATATAGGAAAGAAATTTTTTGACCTAAGTAAAATTCAGCGATATTAACCGGATGTAGAGTCAAATTCGTCGAAATTAGTCATGTATATCTGACGAATCGCCTAGTTCTGCTGACCGATATTCGACTAATTTGCATTGGAATTTTTTTTTGCTTTCTGAAGAATTTCCCGAGTGAATTCCTATCTTCTTGGCCATCTTCACGAGTCCTTATTCAGCATGCCCAGTTCTATTTTGAAAAACAAGAACTTGGCCTCGTCCAGTGGCTTCGTGAAAATATCTGTGATTTGCTTATTCGTCAGAACGTAGCTAAGAGTTATGTCCTTGTTCTCCACATGCTCCAAGACGAAGTGATATCTAACTTCGATGTGCTTTGTCCGGATGTGAGAGACTTGATTGTTTGCTATCGCAATTGCATTAGAGGAGTCGCAATACATCGAAATCTCTTTGAACTTTAGGTTGTAGTCCTCAAGCTGATTCCTGATCCATAGAAGTTGTGTGCAACAACTACCCACAGATATATACTTTGACTCGTCGTTGAAGTTGTCACATAATTCTGCTTCTTACTACTCCATGAGGTAAGCCTTCTTCTGAAGAATTGGCACGCCCCGGAAGTGCTTTTCCTATCATCTCTGCTACCTGCAAAATCTGCATCTAAAAATCCAATTAGCTCGACATCATTACTTTTCGGGTACCATAAGTTATGGAGACTATGGCGCGCAACACCTTGAAGACGGCGCACTGACAAATGACCGTGAAGAGCATCGCCATAATAGGCGTCCAGATCGCAAGCTGATTTATTAATAATTAATAATATTTGTAATCAAATTATTATTAATTATTAATCCATGCTTTGTGTGTTTTATTTTTAATAATTGCACTTCTATTTCATGTAATATGTGCATTATGGTTATGATATAAAATCATGATGTATGTGTGTGTTTTATTTTTCATGTTTTCATGTTTGGGCTGCATGTAGCCAGTTGGAGTGTTGTTGTTGTTGTAGCCTATATATAGGAATGTTCCCCCCTCTATTTGGAGGAGATTGAATGAAAAGAAAAGTTGAAACCTAATTCCTCTTGAAGTTCTCCTCCTTCTCTCCCTTGGGCAAAAATTCTCCTCTCCCCTTCTTCTTCTTCTTGTGTTGGTCGCCGGCCACCTCTCATCCCCTCTCTCAAATCTCGGTTTTCCCCCTCCCTCTTTCTCCAACCCGACCACCTCTCCTCTCCTACCCGAGCCACCATCCACAACTCCTAAGGCCGCCACCTCTTCCTTTTCCCTCCAATAAGAGTCGACCACCTTCCTCCTTCCTCCTACCCGGACCACCACCATCTGGGCCAACCCGAGCCACCTCCTCCTCCACCAAACCAAGTCGCCACCTCCACTACAAAAACCAAACCAACCCCCACCCTCAAAAATTCCTTCCTAAATCCAAAAGATACCCTTCCAAACTCATTCTAAATTCATACTATATTCTCCCTCCTCTTTCCATAACCAAAATATCACCTACCATAAATTCCCTTAGCTATCCATATTGGGAATATCTCTTTCAATTAATATTTCCAATCCACCACCTTTTCTCTCTCTTACCATACTTGAAGATATTTATTTCCATATTAAGACGATTTCGACGGGACTCTCCATTTCCAGCGTTATGCGACGAAGGCAGACGAATTTCACTCCTACCGGCGTGATTCTGGTGGAGCCGTTGAAGAACGATCCTCGCCGAGTGAATCGGAATCATCCATTCCGGTTGGGAAACGAACCTTTCCACTTTCGTGTGTTTCTTTCCTTAAATAATCTTGTGGTGGAATTTCTGGCATTAAATTTTGAAATCAATTGAAATTTCGTGATTAGCTTTAATTGTTTTTTCATTGTTTTCTTGATAACTTAATTTTCGTAACGGATTTGGCGAACCCTCGTTTCTTTTGTTGGGAGAGAACTACCTTTTCCGAATTCGTGATTATTTTTGGTAGATCTCTTTGGGTACAACCTTCGCTCGTACGGATCCAATATTGGTCCTTTCAGCTCGATCAGATACCGGCCTATCGCCCTTATTTGATCTCAAAACGGTTTGGCTACTCGTACGCTAGCGTGAAATTGAATGAATGTAATAGCGTGGAGCGGCGTAGAACAATTGTGTGAGCGTAGAATTAGTTCATGAAGAGATAGTCGTGTGCGTCCGTAGTTATAATTCGGCTCTAACACGTACGCCTACATCAATAAGCCAAGATTTGGTATGCCCTTAAGGTATCTTAAAATTCGCTTTGTAGTGATGTAATGTGATTCCTTAGTGTTCACCTGAAATCTAGCGCACACACATATCAAGAATATTATGTCAGGTCTACTTGTAGCAAGATAGAGCAAGGATCTAATTATGCTTTGGTACTTGGTTTCATCAAAAGGTTTCCCTTTCTCATCCTTGTCTAGAGACATAGTTGAACCCATTGGAGTTCTTATCGAGGTTGTGTTATCTATTCTGAATTTCTTCAGTAACTCCTTGGGGAACTTAGTCTGAGAGATGAAAATTTCATCTTCAGATTGTTTCACCTAAAGTCCTAAGAAATACTTCAACTCTCTCATACTGCTCCTCTCAAACTTCCCTTGCATAAGTTTGGAAAACTTCTTGCAAAAGTTGTCTTCTGTAGAGCCAAAAATAATGTCGTCGACATAGATTTGCACTAGCAAAATCTTGTCTTTTACTTCCCTAAAAAATAATGTCTTGTCTATCTTTCCTCTTATGAACTTGTTCTCAAGAAGAAATCTAGACAACGTCTCATACCAAGCTCGGGTAGCTTATTTTAAGTCGTAAAGAACTTTATTAAGAAAATAATCGTATTTAAGGAAAGTAGACTTGACAAAACCTGGGGGTTGTGCTACGTATACTTCCTTTTTCAGATTCCTATTGAGGAATGCTGATTTCATGTCCATTAGATAGACCTTGAAGCCTTTGAGGGCAGCATATGTAAGAAACAACCTGATCACCTCGAGCCTAGCCACTGGAGCAAAGGTCTGGTCAAAGTCAATCCCTTCTTCTTGTTTGTATCTTTATGCTACAAGCCTGGCTTTGTTCTTTATGATTACGCCATTCTCGTCCAGCTTGTTTCTAAAAACTCATTTGGTGTCGATCACGTTCTGTTCTTTGGGTCTGGACACTAACTCCCAGACTTTGCATTTTTTGAACTAGTTAAGCTCCTCTTGCATTGTCATGATCCAAGAGGCATCCTTGTTTGCTTCTTCAAATTTCTTTGGCTCAATCTGGAACAGAAAACTAATATGCAATATCTCATTAGTTATACCTCTTCTTGTTCTAACGCAGTCGCTTGATTCTCCAATGATTTGATCAGCTGTGTGATCTCTTAGGTTTCTAAACACTAGGTTTATTCCTCTTCCACCAGCAGGTTCTATCGCATCAGGTGCATCCTCTATGGTTGGCTCATCTAGTTGTTCTTCATCCACCATACTTAGATCGATGACCTTGACTGAGCTTGGATCCTCTTCCTTGATAGCTTCCTCCAAGCTTAGATCCTTGAACCTGGTACCTCCATCTGCACCAACAACACTAGACGAGCTGTTATGAAGCATGCTTGTCTCATCAAATACAATATTGATAGACTCTTCTATCACAAGGTTTTTCTTATTAAAAATCCTATATACCTTACTATAGCTACAATAACCTACGAAAAAACCTTCAAAACATTTATCACTAAACTTCATGCGATAATACTTCTCATTATTAAGGAAGAAGAATTTACTTCCAAAGATCCTAAAGTAGGACACAGTCGATTTTTTGCATTTCAATAGTTCATTGGGAGTCATACGATGGTTTTTATTTATTAGTGCTTTGTTTTGCGTGTGGCAAGCTGTGTTGACTACTTCGGCCCAGAAGTACTCTGGTAGTGAAGTGTCATTCAACATAGTCATGCATGCTTCAATTAGGGTTCTATTTCTTCTCTCAACAACTCCATTTTGGTGTGGAGTACGCAGGGAAAAAACTCATGAAAGATACCTTGACTTGCACAAAATTCTGTCATGGCACAGACTCAAACTCTGTTCCGTGATCACTTTTAATTTTGACCACTGAGCAGTTTAATTCGTTCTGTGTTTGTCGGACAAAATTATTGAAAGAATCAAAGGTGTCTGACTTGTGTTTCAGAAAGAACATCCAAGTAAAACGAGAGTAGTCAACAACAATTACAAATGTATATACTTTACCTCCTAAACTATGAATTGTCATAAGACTGAATAATTCCATATAAAGTAAGTATAAGCTTCTGGAAGAATCTTTTTCATAAATGACCTTGAAGGTAGCCCTTATCTGTTTGCCCATCTGGCATGCGTGATATGGACTCTCTTTAAGGCACTTAATGTTGGGGGCATCACACACTAAGTTGTGATAAAAAAACATATTTATGGTTTTGAAATTAATATGTGCTAATCTCTTGTGGCATTGGTCACAAAGAGACTCACTATATTTAGCCAAAAAGCACATGGTGTAGAATTGTCTAAACACAGAAAATATAAACAGAAAATATTTCTACTCCGAGTGTCTGTTAAGATCCTCTCCAAATTTACAGACCATTTTATCAAACTCTTATTCTTGTAGAACTCAATGATATAGGCTTTGTCACATATTTGACTTATGTTTATCAGATTATGTTGTAATCTTTCAACATAAGCCACGTTTGTGAATGAGACTATACCGTTGGAAATCATATTGTAGCCTTTAGTTATTCCCCTGTTTGACCCTCCAAAGATGACCTTTGGACCATCTTTAACTGGGGTAAATTCTCGTAGTAGGCTTCTTGTCTTGGTCATATGCCGAGAGAATCCACTGTCCAAGTACCATATTAGAGTTTTATTGGCCTTTGGACATACCTGCAGTCATAAATCATTTTACCTTTGGAACCCAAACAGATTTGGGTCATTGGTTCCTTATCAGCTTAACACCACTAGGAACATTACCTTTATGAGTGGTCGGTCTAGCACAATTAACTCGTGGAGTATCAAAATTAGCAGGGTTACACGAGCAATCTATGCCAAAATGACCAATTTTGTCGCAGCACCAACAGTCAAACCTATTGTAACTTCTAACCAGCAATCTAAGCCAAAATGACCAATTTTATCATAGAACCAATAGTCGAACCTATTTTACCTTCTCTCTTATTCCTACTTTACCTTTTGTACGGGAGGTCTAGCAGGGGCTACAGACTTGGAGGTAGAAGCCTCCTAATTGCAGCACACACCGGGATTCTCAGTTACCTTAGCCTTAAGTATGATAGTTTTGGCTTTTGGTGCCTTCTTAAAATTATGTCCATGAACAGAAGGACCGTACTCTTTTAGAGTTATCTCTTTGTAAGGATCCTTAAAAACACTTACCCCAAAGTCTCGGGGACGGGTCCATCCTTGATAGCGCTTCTTAGGCTCTACATAGGTAGGCCTAGTGCCCATAGGACGTCTCAAATCATATTTATTCATGGGGAAAATCACCCTCTTAAAGGTTGGTTGACTCTGAGGTGCCCTTCCTTTACCTTTGGCAGTGGATCTCTTAGCAGCCTTGCCTTTTTCAGCTATGTGGCCAAGACCACTACCCTTCTTTAGAGCGAAAAACTCATCAATGAGAGGGAGAATAGTTCTCGGCTTGGAGTAGCTTTCAACAAGTTTCCTCTCCACCAAGAGCTTTTCTTTTAGCTCATCTAAGTATTTATCCTTTAGGATTAATTTCATGGCCAAGAATTTAAATTCCACTTTCAAGGAGTGGACTTCATCTCTGAGAGGAAGTAATTTTGCAAGTTCCTCCTCCAGGCTTGTTTCTACTGCCTTGAGGGAGGCAATCTCTTTTACTTGCTTTTTGACTACCTTGTTGCATTTGAAAAGTTCCTTATGTTGATCCATCAAGTTGGAATAATCTTCCTCAAAAGAATAGCCATAATGACCATTAGTTGATGTTTCTGATTCAGAGAGTATCGTGTGTAAGTTTACCTTCTTATGATACTCGGAGTCGCCAACTTCCTCGTCTTATCGAGCTATAAGCCCGAAGTAATCTTCCTCTTTCTCTTGAAGGATCTCTTTCCCTTGAAGGATCTCTTTCCCTATTTCTTGGATCCTTCCTTCATTTTGTACGGACACTCTGCAATCATATGTCATGTCTTATTACAACAATATCACATAACGTTAGAGGAAGAATGTTTATTCGGTTTAGATTTATACCTGTCCTCTTTGTTGTAGCTTTTCTTAGAGCGATCACCATCACGATGTGATCTTTTGAAGTCAGATGAGGAAGACTAATTCTTCATCTATCTCCTCTTGCTGAGCAGTCTCTTGAACTGCTTGGAGATGAGTGAAAACTCTCCATCAGATAACTCAGAGCCTGACGTGCTTGGTTCAGAGTCTTCTGGAGTATCTGGAGCTCGTGTCCTTACTAGTGTCACAGCTTTGGATTTTCTCGAACCTTCAGCCTTCAGAGCAACTGACTTCTCTATGCTTTAATTCATGTTGCTTTGCTCCTCCTTCTTTCTAGTATTTATTTGAAGCTCGTAGGAGAGCAGCTTTCCAAAGAGGTTCTGGGGGTCAATCTCTGGCAACTTCCCAAACTCCCTAATGGCTACAACTTTCGTATCCCAGTCTTTTGTCAAGGATATAAGGAATTTGTCGTTTAATTCACCATTAGTGAAGGTTTGGTCATAGTTTCTGAGACCGTTGACAATCTTGAAGAATTTCTCGAAGCTGTCTGCAATAGTATCACTTGATCCTTGCTTGAACGGTTCGTACTCTTGATTTAGCAATGATCTGCAGTCATCTCTGACTTCTTCGGTTCCTTCCATGAGAACAACTAGATAGTCCCACATCTCCTTGGCAGATTTGCAATGGAATAAATTTTGAAGCATAGAATCGTCCACTGCACTCACAATAATGTTCTTTGCCTTCTTATCCAGGGAGACCAAGGCAATTTCATCCTTAGTTAAATCCAACATCTTCTTAGGGATCATGACTGCTGGATTCAGGGTAGAGGCTTGTGTTGGAATATGAGGTCCTTCTTCCACAATCTGAAAAATCCTCGAAACTGTTGCTTCTATGAAAAATCAGACTCGTTCTTTCCACATGGGAAAGTGTTGGGTATTGTATCCACAATAACCCTGATTTGAAGAAGGGTCCAGTTAAGCTAAGATGAATTGTGATTGTATTTGATATTGCGTTTTCAGTTATGTACTTGCAGGTTTACATTGCTAAGTACACACCAATGTCAGGTTACAGTGGGTCAGTAAACACAGGACTATACAATGTCATCTTTCATTATGTAGGCAAATGTGTTGACTCATGTGTAATCTCTATATTGGGGTGTACTTCTATACCAAGTGCATGAGAAGGATCAAGGAAGAAGAAGAACTTGAATTCAGGAAAACAAAAATTTTACCCAAGTAAAATTCGTCGAGTATTGTAAGGGATATTCATCGAATTTGTCGAGTATACTCAATGATACTCGTCGAATTCATCGTATATACTTACTAGCACTTGTCAAATTCATCATATGTACTTGTGATAGAATTTCTGATAAGATGGAGAAATAGTTAAGTAAAATTCATCAAGTATCACCAAGTATACTCGTCAAATTCGTCGAATGTATCTAACAATACTCGCCAAATTTGTCGAATATACATGATACACGCCAAATTGGTCGAATCATCTCGACGCTACTTCTCTAGATTTTCTTAAGGCAAGTCATCGAATTTCGCTGGGTCAATGGCGTCGAGTGCGTCAATGGCATCGAGTGCATCGAGTGCATCAAGTGCATCTTGGCGTTGAGAGCATTGAGTTTGCTAGCCTATACTCGAAAAATTTGTCGAGTATACTAGCTGATACTTGACAAATTCGTCGAGTATGATTTCAGCCTTGGCATTGAGTGGCTAGCTAGCTTGAGATGGATTTCTCCAAGTCAAATTCGTCGTATATCAACAACTATTCGGCGAGTATACTAGCAATACTCGACGATACTCGACAAATATGGCTTAGGTCATTTTTCTGACAATTTTTCAAAATCAGGCTTGGGATGTGACGGCCATGCACAGTAATTTTTGCTAGTTTTCTTTTGGAAATTCTTTTATAGTCGTTGCTTTGATGTTGCCTATAAATGCTTAGGGTAGATTTTTCTGTAACCCTAATCGAGAAAATCATTCAAAATTCAAATCGTACAAGTTTCCAAAAATAAACTCATCGGTACTCGTACGTTTCGTGAACGCCATTCCGCCGACGACTGCTGTGCTCGATTCGATCTTCTTCCAATACGACTAAATCTTGGTTTTTTGAAGGCTTCTATTCTCTTAGATCTAGTCGATTCAAGATACAAGATTCAAGTCTTCAAGATTTCTGATTTCCCCATGTTCTCCAAGTGTTTCAAGTTTGACCTAAATGAAGAACGATGGATAGAAGACTTCAGATCTTGTCAAAGTTAATTTGTATAACTCTTGCATAATTTTCTTTTACATTTGTAGGAGATTTTTCTCTGAGTCGTAGATCCGTTTGTGGATCGAGTTGTAGGAGAGGTTGTTATCCGAGTGGTAGGAGCGTTGTCTCCGAGTTGTAGGAGTTGCGGCTCTGAGGTGTAAGATTTGTTGAAATCTGAGAAAGGTGAAGTAGCTAAATCTAGCCCTTCATGGTAGATAGGCGAGGCAGTACAGTGGACGTACCCAACACTGGGAACCACTATAGATCTCTGTGTTCTGTGTGCTTGCAATTTTTAAGTAATTTTTTATTCCGCGAAAAGACACAGACATCACCTATTCATCCCCCCCCCCCTCTAGGTGATTTAGGTAGACGCTATATACTTTCAATTGATATCAGAGGGGCGTTTTGTTCGATATAAGGTTAACATCTTGAACAAGATCCTAGATCTAGCGTCAAGAGATTCCGCATAGTAGCCATGGACAGAAGTAAGGACATGTCTTCTATGAAGTTACCAGTGTGCACCAAAGAGAACTTTCCCATGTGTAAAGAATGAGTCAGGTTCTTCATGAAAGTAGCAGATCCGAGAATTTTTCAGATTGTTGAAGAAGGACCGCATATACCTACACAAGCCTCAGCTCTGAACCCAGCTATCATGATCCACCAGATAATGATGGATCTCACTAAAGATGAAATTGCCCAAGTCTCCTTGGACAAAAGACAAAGAACATTATAGCCAGTGTAGTGGACGATTCGATGTTACAAAATTTATTCTACTGTAAATCTGCCAAGGAGATGTGGGACTGCCTTGTAGTTCTGATGGAAGGTACAGAAGAAGTTAGAGATGATAACCAAGAGTACGAAGCATTCAAGAAAGGTGCAAATGATACTATTGCAGATAGCTTCAAGAAGTTCTTCAAGATCGTGATTGGGCTCAGAA
Source organism: Platanthera zijinensis (assembly GCA_039513925.1). Taxonomy (NCBI): domain Eukaryota; kingdom Viridiplantae; phylum Streptophyta; class Magnoliopsida; order Asparagales; family Orchidaceae; genus Platanthera; species Platanthera zijinensis. The sequence continues at coordinate 120,061,426 of CM077081.1, read as the reverse complement.
ACTACGGCCTCACCTTCACTAATGGTGAATTGAACGACAAATTCCTCAGATCCTTGACAAAGGACTGAGACATTAAAAAGGTAGCCATTAGGGAGTTTGGGAAGCTGCTTGAGATTGACCCTCAGAACTTGTTTGGAAAGCTGCTCTCCTACAAGCTTCAAATGAAAACCAGAAAGAAGTAGGAGCAAAGTAGTAGGACGTCAAGTAGAGAGAAGTCAGTTTTCCTAAAGGCTGAAGGTTCGAGGAAGCCTAAAGTCATCTCACCAGTGAGGACAAGTGCTCTAGACACCTAGAAGACTTTGAGCTAAGCACATCAGGCTCTGAGCTATATGATGGAGATTTCTCCCTCATCTCTAAGCAATTCAAGAAACTGCTCAACAAGAGGAGATAGATGAAGAATCAATCATCCTCCACTGACTTCAGAAGATCACATCGTGATGGCAATCTCTTAAAAAAAGCTACAACAAGGAGGACATGTATAAATCTAAACCAAGTAAATAGTTTTTCTCTGACATTGATTGCTACTATTATAATAAGCCAAGACACATGATTGTGGAGTGTCCCTACAAGAAGAAGGAAGGATCCAAGAGAGAGGAGAAGAGATCCTTCAAGTTCAATAGGAAAGAAGAAAAGAGATTCGTCGCCAAGAAGTCCAAGACTCTGAGTGATAGTGACTCGAGTGAGTCAAGTTCAGAGAATGAGGAAGCTTACTTCTGGCTTATAGCTCGATCAGACGAGGAAGTTGGCGACTCCAAGTACCATGGGAATGAAAACTTGCACACTATCCTCTTTGAGTCGGAAACGTCAACCAATGGTCATGAGGACTACTCTTCGATGGAAGATGAAGCTGACTTGATGGCTCACCATGAGAACATTTTTGAAGACTTTTAACAAATGCTGAAAGGTATTCAAAAGGCAAACAAAAGAGAGCAGGTGTGGACGAAGCGGAAGCGAGAATGTCGGCTTGATTGTCTCTCTCAAGGCAGTGGAAACGGGTCTGGAGGAGAAACTTGCTAAATTACCTCCTCTAAGAGATGAAGTACACTCCTTGAAAGAGGAATTGAAAAGTACGGCTGAGATATTAAGACAGAAGGAGAAATATCTAGATAAGCTAGAAGAAAAGCTCGCAGTGGAAAGGAAGCTATTTGAAAGCTTCTCGAAGAAAAAGACTATTCTTCCTCTCATCGATGAGTTCTCTGCCCCAAAGAAGGGTAGTGGTCTTGGTCATGCTATCGGAAGAGGTAAGGCTGCTAGGAAAGCTAGCGCCAAAGAAAAAGGGAAGGCACCGCATGGTCAAACTTCGTTTAAGAAGGTCATCTTCCCGACGAATAAATTTGACCTTAAGACGTCATACGGTCACCTTGCTAGGCCCACATACGTGGAACCAAATAGGCTCTACCAAGGGTGGACCCGTCCTAGAGACTTTGGTGCCAGTGTATTCAAAGCACCTTATGAAGAAATTGCTCTTAAAGACTATGGTCCTTATGTTCATGGACATAATTATAAGAAAGCATTGAAAGCCAAGACTATGGTACCCAAGGCAAAGGAGATGGAGAAGCCTTGTGTCTGTTTAAATTAGGAGGCTTCCACCTCCAAGTATGTTGCCCCTACTAGACCTCATATTCAAAAATTAAAGTAGGAGTATAAATGAAGGTACAACAGGTTTGACTGTTGGTGTTGCGGTAAAATTGGTCATTTTGGCGTAGATTGTTGGTTTAACCCGATAAATTTTGAAACCCCACGAGTTAACCATGCGAGACTAACCATTCGAAAAGTTAATTCTTCTAGTGGTTTTAAGATGACAAGGAACCAAGGACCCAAATATGTTTGGGTTCCTAAGGTAAAATGATTTATGATTGCAGGTATGTCCAAAGGCCAACAAAAAACCAATCTGGTATTTGGACAGCAGATGCTCTCAGTATATGACCGGTACAAGAAGCCTACTGCAAGAATTCACCCCAATCACAGACGGACCAAAAGTTATACTTGGAGGGTCAGACATAGGAATCACGAAAGGCTATGGTATGATTTCTAACGACATAGTTTCTTTCACAGACATGGCTTATGTTGAAGGATTACACCACAATTTGATAAGCATAAGTCAATTATGTTACAAAGGTTATATCGTTGAGTTTTACAAGAACAAGTGTAAGACCCCCCTCCCGGAACACAACACACGGCACGAGGGGAGTCTTATGCCCGAAATAGCCGCCTTGCGGTAGCACTAACACACGGGTTAGCCTTTACCACAAGACGCCTATTCCGCCGGCTACAATCCATATCACAACAATTATGCCAACCCAACCATAACAGAAAAGTAAAACTAAAAGCAGTTCAGTTCACAGCTAAGTTAAAGTCCAAAAGTAGCGGAAGATAACAAGCACAACAGGCTTGTACAAAAGAAACAAGAGTCTAGAAATGTTTTGCCAAACGGCTACATGAAAACACTCACTACTGTCACTGACGGTGCCGATGGCACCACCACCTCAGGTCCTATCATCCGGGCCTGGCTGTCCTGCTGCATAGTCCGTTGCCGCTCTACCTGCGGGGTTTCCTCCTAAAAAGGAAGACGTAGCAACCGTTAGTCATAAGACTAAGTGGCTTCACATCCGCTCCCCCGGCGACTCCTCGGCACCGGGCGGAGAAAGGAACAAGGTACAATATGTATATATATATAAGCAAGTAAACAAGCAGGTGACAGTAACTATAGTGGAGTATAAACTACGCTACACAACTAGCAGTTCTACAAATATCAATAGTAAATGACAGTAGGTATAAGTACTCAGAATAGTAACTTAACTTATAAGAGTGCCCATACAAACTTATAAGTTAAGGATCGGCTTAACAGTAAAGTAACTCATCGTATAAGAGTGCCCATACAAACTTATACGATGAGGATCTTGTGTATGCAATGAATGACATGAAATGAATGTTATGCTATGACCGAATCATGCGCACGCACATGCAAGTTTGCTATGTCGACACAGACTAGAAGTTCCCACTTTTCGAGCAGGTAGCTAACCTCTCAGGCGTCGTCCGTCGTGGCCAGACGGCGACAGTGGAGCGGGCGTCTCCACTACTAGGTGGTATCACACTACCTATCCTAGGCCCCCGTACGCCTCAACGCTAAGAACACAACAGCGGAGCTCACATGCGTACTACGGCTCAGAAGGGGTCTTGGATAAATGTGCACCAAGAACACAGCCCAACCTGGCCTTTGATTTCGAACCGGATGGAACCTCGGAAACGCACGAGGTGCAAGCCCAACCGTTCTCATGGCACGGAGGAGATCTCGGGTTATGGACACCAAGTATCTAACCCTACCGCCCAAGGTCTACCCATTGGCTCCCATCGGTGTGACGACTGGCGAACCCGTAGACCTGCCACATTCATTATCTCAACACCGCGACACGATGAATCGTCGCACATCACATGCCCCAAAACAACTCACTCGATGCTACCCGTAGGGAGACTACCACTCTAAGCATCGGTTGTTAATAAACCCCTTGGGCTCGGATTACGGTTACAAAATACTCCTCACATAGTGTTCATCATATTCACGCCCCTCTATTCACTGATTTCACCTCAATACTTCGCATAATTAATATGTTCAACATCAAACTATATAAATAAATTCAATACCAATCTCAACTCTTAATTACTAGCCTTCCCATCCAATCCATTTCTCTACCATTGCATGGTTATCCCTTATTACACAACCAAATGAGTAACCATACTAAATTATAGTAACAACGACATTATAGTTATATGGGAGCAAGATATCACATGAGCAAATCACAATCATTGCAAGAGTGCTAACATTATAATTTAACAAGTGCATTAACATAGGATAGTCCAATACTAAAACTGGGATTCCCGGAGCTACAGGAATCCGATCACAATGCACAACCCCTCGTTGGAAAGGTATTCGCGAGGGCTACGACTTTCGTGTTGAGTCGATCACCCAGATCTGGTTGCAACATACCAGAAATTCAACTCGAATGCGTACAGGAAATAGTTTCCTGTACAGGAATTTTCCCGAACGCAGCGGACTCGAACCAGCTTTCCCGTGGCTACAGGTATCGCATGGAAACGAGCAACCACTCGTTGGAAAGGTAATTTCGAGGGCTACGACTTTCGTGTTGAGTCGTTCACCCAGATTTGGCCAGAACACCTCCGAAATTGGCCACGAAGGTCGCAGCGTGCAGAAATCAGATTTCTGCACGCATCTTAAGGCGAGATGAACGGCATCCGTTCATCTTCTTCCTTGCAACGGCCTCGCATAAACTTCTCCAGAAATCACCCAGCCTTATTTCTCCTTTCAAAGCCAAACCCTCAACGAAAACCCCTCTCATCTCCTCTTTGAATGATGAGAAGGTTGAGGGAGACTAAACCTAGAAAACCTAGGTATGGCTTTAACCTAAGAACTCTCCTCCTCACATCAAGACTCTATGGAGTCGATGTCTCTCCTAACATAACTATAGATCTAGCACCAAGGGAGAGGGGAGGAAGCTCACCTCAAGTCCAGCGGTACCACCATGGCCGGCCATGAGCCTCGCACTCCTTCGCGGCGGCATTATTTTTCCCTTGACGATGGCGGCGTTTTGATTCCTCCAAAGATGGCTCCGGCAAGCTCTTCCTCCTCCTCCAGCCAAGAACTCTCTCAGGAATTTCGGGGCAGAAGAAAGGAGAATGAATGCTAGGGTTTCCAACTTTTTCCTTTTTATACATCGCAGACACGGGTAGGCACACGGCCGTGTTCCTACCCGTGTTCAGGTGACACGGCCGTGTGGCATGCCGTGTCTAGGGCCGTGTTCCTCCCAGATCCACTTTCTGCCGGGTCAGGGTTGCGGCACACGGGTAGGGACACGGCCGTGTCCCGACCCGTGTCCTTGGCACACGGCTAGGGACACGCCCGTGTCCCAACCCGTGTCCTTGGCACACGGCTAGGGACACACCCGTGTCCCAATGCCCGTGTACCTCTCTGACTGGGAGCCTATTTTTATGAGGCACACGGGTATGGACACGGCCGTGTCCATACCCGTGTCAGCCAGAAATGCTGTTTTGCCTTGTTTTCCTCATTTCCCGTACGTCCGCACCTGTTCACCCACATCCCCCATTGGGCTCACCACAGCCCCCTTGACTCAAATACGCAATCAAGGGGCCTAGCGCGAATTGGGACGTTACAAATCCTATAAACAAAATAAAAGATTTCGTCCCCGAAATCAGGGTAAGGCTATGGGAGTGAAACACATAAAAAGGGAACTATGCTTTCAAATAAAATTTTTACCTGGAGTAAATAGTTCCGGGTAGCGCTCTTGCATCAAATCCCTTGGCTCCCATGTGCACTCTTCCTTCCCGTGATTAGACCATAGCACCTTCACCAAGGAAACACTCTTGCGGCGCAAGGTTCTTGTCTCGTTATCAACGATCCGCACCGGCTCCAGTCGCACAGACCTATCAGACGCCACGGCACCATCCGCCGTGGGGATATACTGTTCAGGTCGCAACAAAGCCTTCCGAAGCGACGATACATGGAACACGTCGTGAAGGTTCTCCAGCTCCGGTGGTAACTCCAATCGATAGGCCAGAGGGCCAATCCTTTCCACTACAACATAGGGCCCAACATACCTTGGGCTGAGCTTCTTGACCCCACGTACTCGTGACACTCCGTGCATCGGTCGAATCTTCAGGAACACCTTATCACCCACTTGAAACTCTACCATACGGTGCCTTGCGTTGTAATATTTCGCCTGTCGGCTTTGAGCCTCTAGCATTCGATTCCGGATCAACCTAACCATCGCGTCCGTATCATCGATATACTCGTTTCCCAATGTCTTCGGATCTTCGTCTTGCACCCAGGACAAGGGTGTTCTACACCTCCTTCCATACAAAGCTTCATGAGGTGCCATTCCAATACTGGCTTGATGACTGTTATTATAAGAGAACTCCACAAGAGGTAAGAGCCTCTCCCATGGTTCTCCTTTATCTAGCACACACAACCTCAGAAGGTCCTCCAATGTTCGGATAGTTCGTTCAGATTGCCCGTCCGTTTGTGGGTGAAAGGCTGTGCTAAAGGCGAGGCGCGAGCCCAAATAAGCCTGTACAGCCCTCCATTCTCTTGAAGTAAACCGACCATCCCGGTCGGAGACGATCGTCTTTGGCACACCATGGTACCGCACAAATTGTTCCACAAAGAGACGCACTAAGACGCCCACTTGCGCCTCCTTCTTCATTGGGATAAATCGGGCTACCTTGGTCAACCGGTCAACTATCACCCACACAGAATCATTCCCCGAGCGCGAGCGAGGTAACCCGTGGACGAAGTCCATGGAGATGTCCTCAAATTTCCATTCGGGGATGGGCAACGACTGTAGCATTCCACCGGGGCTTCGGCACTCTGCCTTCACCATTTGGCAGGCCACACAATGAGTAACAAAGTACTTGACATCCCTCTTCATGCCCGGCCAACACATCGTCTTTCTCAAATCGGTGTACATCTTCGCGATCCCCGGGTGCACCGAGTACTTGGAGCAATGGGCCTCCTTTAGAATATCCTCCCGAATGTTGTCACCTTCGGGGATGTAAAGCCGGCCACGAAAATGGACGAGGCCGTCTTTTAGGGAGTATTCTTCCGTAGTCCCATCCTCCATTGACTTGAAAGCCGGGGTTAAAGCCGCATCCTTCTTTTGTTCCGTACGGATCCGGTCTCGTATGTTGCAAACTATACTCATCGCGGCCAAATATTCGGTATACTCTTCCGGTTGATTCTTAAAGACCAAAGTGATTTCCATCTCTTGCAACGTCCGGATTAACTCCATCCTCATCAAGCGGGATTCCGTGCTCGCTTCCGGCGCTTTCCGGCTCAAGGCATCAGCTACGGAATTAACCTTCCCGGGGTGGTAGTTCAAGGTGAAATCATAGTCGCACAAGAACTCCAACCACCGCCGCTGTCTCAAGTTTAACTCCTTTTGGGTGTGAACGTACTTCAGATTTTTGTGATCCGAGTAGATCTCGCAGTGGACGCCGTATAAATAATGCCTCCACATCTTCAAGGCGAATACCACCGCTCCCAACTCTAGATCATGCACCGGGTAGCTGGCTTCATGCTTCTTCAAATGTCTTGAAGCATAAGCGATCACATGCCCATTCTGCATCAATACAGCTCCCATCCCTTGGTACGACGCATCCGTGTAAACTTGAAAGCCCTCCTTCCCAGATGGAAGAGCTAGGATGGGTGCAGTCGTCAATCTGTCTTTCAACTCTTGGAATTCAGCTTCGCACTGGGGTGTCCATTCAAACGGCACACCCTTCTTGGTCAGCGTAGTAAGGGGAAGGGCGATCTTCGAGAAGCCCTTCACGAACTTGCGATAGTACCCGGCAAGTCCAAGAAAGCTTCGTATGTCGGCCGCTGACTTCAATGGCGACCACTCCTTCACGGCCCGCACCTTGGCCGGATCTACTGCTAGCCCCGCCCCACTAATCACATGGCCCAAGAACGCGACCTCTCGAAGCCAAAACTCACATTTGCTGAACTTGGCAAACAAAGTGTGCTCCTTTAGTTTCCTCAGCACTAAAGTTAGATGTTCGGCGTGTTCTTCTTCAGTCTTGGAGTAGACTAGGATATCATCGATAAACACGATGACAAAGATGTCCAAATAAGGGCTGAACACCTTGTTCATCAAGCTCATAAAGGCGGAAGGGGCGTTTGTGAGCCCAAACGGCATCACGGTGAATTCATACAAACCATATCTCGAACTGAACGCCGTCTTCTGAATGTCATCTTCTTGTATTCTCAGCTGATAATATCCCGAACGCAGATCTAACTTGGAGAACCAATACGATCCCACCAATTGATCGAATAATTCATCAATGCGCGGTAGGGGATAGGTGTTCCGCACCGTTAACCGGTTCAACTCTCGATAATCAATACATAACCGCAAGGTGCCATCCTTCTTTTTGACGAACAAAACGGGCGCTCCCCAAGGCGACGAGCTTGGGCGAACGAACCCTGCTTCCACCAATTCCTGAAGCTGGACTCTAAACTCTGCAAGTTCCTTCGGAGCCATTCGGTATGGAGCTCGCGAGACGGGCTTGGCACCCGGAATTAGCTTGATTTGGAAGTCCACTTCCCTATGCGGGGGTAGTCCTGGCAATTTCTCGGGAAATACCTCGGGAAATTCTCGCACCACCCGCACATCCTTGACCTCTAATGTCAATTTCTTCAACTCGAAGCAAATTACATAGACCTCGTCCCCTTCCATATGAGATTTCATAACTTGGATTGAAGATAATAATTTACGGGGTGCGAATTTAATACCTTGGAAGATGACTTCCGAGTCTCCATGCCTCAACATAACTTGCTTCTCCGCACAATTGATCCTGGCGTGGTGCCAGTCCAACCACTTCATGCCCAGGATGAGATCGAACTCCGGGATTCTTAACACTGTAGCCGGAGTTTCAAAGAACTTTCCTCCAATAAGGGTGTCGAAGTCGCAACTTGCTGACGACGTCATCTCAGAGCCGTCCGGAAGGCGCACCCTTTGAGTAATGCCCGTGAAGTGTTGCACTCCCTCCAAGTCCTTCACGAAGTCCTCCGAAATGAACGAGTGAGACGCACCCGTGTCAAATAACGTATAGGCGGGTCTCCCGCTAACCACGACAGTGCCTAGGTTCCAAAAGGGTAATCACTATTCAGAATAGCGCGTATCATTTGTATCATAAATCCAAAAGTCATATAATATTAAAACAATTTTGCACGTACCGGTGATGACTTCCTGCGGATTTCTCTCCTGAGTCATATCCAATGCGAATACATGCTCCCGTGCATGTCCTTGATTTCTCCCTGGTGGTCCTCTTCCTCGGCCACGCATGTGCCCTCGTCCCCGTGGAGCTACTGGAGGGGGAGCAATAGGGGCACCACCGATCAGTCGCGGGCAAACTCGTCGGACATGCCCCGGTTGGTTGCACTCAAAACATATCATCTCACGTCGGCCCCCAGGTTGTTGATAATATTGCTGCTGCGGTGGTGGTGGTAAAGGTAGTGGTTGCGGAGTTGGGTACTCCACCCGATAGTTCCGGTTGACCCACCGACCGCCTCTGTGGTTTCCCCTTCCTCTGCCATGATCATTCCGCCTTCTATTACTAGGGCCGACTTCAATTACTCCTTCCGCAGGTCTCTTGCCACATCCCATGTGGTCCGCCTCCAGTCTCTTTGCCATGTCAATGATTTCTGCCAGGCTTCCATCGGCTATAAACAAAAGGGCCTGCCTCAGGGGGTCCCTTAACCCTTTGTAGAAGCGCTTCGCATAGCCTCTATCGTCCAACTCATAGGAATCGGCAAACCTAGCGAGGTGTTGGAACTCCCTCTGGTACTCCGTTACCGAATTCGATCCCTGCTTCAGCTGCAGAAATTTTTCTTCAAGTCCATCCCGAGCAGAAGAAGGGATGAAGTGCTCCAGAAAAGCCTCGGTGAACTCGTTCCAACCGATGTCCGTGTACAACCGCCCTTGGAAGATGGAGCCCATGAGGGACTTCCACCACCTTTTGGCGTGCAGCTCTAGCAGCGTCACTACCAATGTCACCGCCATGCTGTTCGGACATCTTATGCCAGCCATCAATTCCTGCACGGTATCAAGCCATTCCTCGGTGCGCACCGGCGATTCTGTCCCAAGATAGGCAGGAGGGGACAGGGCACGGAAGGTGCTCAACCAGTTGGAGCTTGGCGCTTGTTGCTGCACCGGAGCTTGCTGGGCTTTAAATGCATCCAATATGGCTGACAGCGTTTGTCCCAGTTCCGACTGCTGGAATTGTGAAGGGACGGAAGGGGTAGGAGTGCCCCCAACCGGCTCCACCTGCGCTGGGACCTATACGCAAGGTACAAACTAGGGTCAGGTTGGCTAAAACTAATGTCAAAGTTGGACAACTTAGTGTGAATTACATATGGGCACACCACTGCTTCCGCTAAGTCGGTTTGTCCCCAAACCGACTAATCGAACGGGAGTGGCCCATTGTTACCTGACTGCTGTAGGTGAAGATCGGCTTAGTCTGATACCATTTGTAAGACCCCCCTCCCGGAACACAACACACGGCACGAGGGGAGTCTTATGCCCGAAATAGCCGCCTTGCGGTAGCACTAACACACGGGTTAGCCTTTACCACAAGACGCCTATTCCGCCGGCTACAATCCATATCACAACAATTATGCCAACCCAACCATAACAGAAAAGTAAAACTAAAAGCAGTTCAGTTCACAGCTAAGTTAAAGTCCAAAAGTAGCGGAAGATAACAAGCACAACAGGCTTGTACAAAAGAAATAAGAGTCTAGAAATGTTTTGCCAAACGGCTACATGAAAACACTCACTACTGTCACTGACGGTGCCGATGGCACCACCACCTCAGGTCCTATCATCCGGGCCTGGCTGTCCTGCTGCATAGTCCGTTGCCGCTCTACCTGCGGGGTTTCCTCCTAAAAAGGAAGATGTAGCAACCGTTAGTCATAAGACTAAGTGGCTTCACATCCGCTCCCCCGGCGACTCCTCGGCACCGGGCGGAGAAAGGAACAAGGTACAATATGTATATATATATAAGCAAGTAAACAAGCAGGTGACAGTAACTATAGTGGAGTATAAACTACGCTACACAACTAGCAGTTCTACAAATATCAATAGTAAATGACAGTAGGTATAAGTACTCAGAATAGTAACTTAACTTATAAGAGTGCCCATACAAACTTATAAGTTAAGGATCGGCTTAACAGTAAAGTAACTCATCGTATAAGAGTGCCCATACAAACTTATACGATGAGGATCTTGTGTATGCAATGAATGACATGAAATGAATGTTATGCTATGACCGAATCATGCGCACGCACATGCAAGTTTGCTATGTCGACACAGACTAGAAGTTCCCACTTTTCGAGCAGGTAGCTAACCTCTCAGGCGTCGTCCGTCGTGGCCAGACGGCGACAGTGGAGCGGGCGTCTCCACTACTAGGTGGTATCACACTACCTATCCTAGGCCCCCGTACGCCTCAACGCTAAGAACACAACAGCGGAGCTCACATGCGTACTACGGCTCAGAAGGGGTCTTGGGTAAATGTGCACCAAGAACACAGCCCAACCTGGCCTTTGATTTCGAACCGGATGGAACCTCGGAAACGCACGAGGTGCAAGCCCAACCGTTCTCATGGCACGGAGGAGATCTCGGGTTATGGACACCAAGTATCTAACCCTACCGCCCAAGGTCTACCCATTGGCTCCCATCGGTGTGACGACTGGCGAACCCGTAGACCTGCCACATTCATTATCTCAACACCGCGACACGATGAATCGTCGCACATCACATGCCCCAAAACAACTCACTCGATGCTACCCGTAGGGAGACTACCACTCTAAGCATCGGTTGTTAATAAACCCCTTGGGCTCGGATTACGGTTACAAAATACTCCTCACATAGTGTTCATCATATTCACGCCCCTCTATTCACTGATTTCACCTCAATACTTCGCATAATTAATATGTTCAACATCAAACTATATAAATAAATTCAATACCAATCTCAACTCTTAATTACTAGCCTTCCCATCCAATCCATTTCTCTACCATTGCATGGTTATCCCTTATTACACAACCAAATGAGTAACCATACTAAATTATAGTAACAACGACATTATAGTTATATGGGAGCAAGATATCACATGAGCAAATCACAATCATTGCAAGAGTGCTAACATTATAATTTAACAAGTGCATTAACATAGGATAGTCCAATACTAAAACTGGGATTTCCGGAGCTACAGGAATCCGATCACAATGCACAACCCCTCGTTGGAAAGGTATTCGCGAGGGCTACGACTTTCGTGTTGAGTCGATCACCCAGATCTGGTTGCAACATACCAGAAATTCAACTCGAATGCGTACAGGAAATAGTTTCCTGTACAGGAATTTTCCCGAACGCAGCGGACTCGAACCAGCTTTCCCGTGGCTACAGGTATCGCATGGAAACGAGCAACCACTCGTTGGAAAGGTAATTTCGAGGGCTACGACTTTCGTGTTGAGTCGTTCACCCAGATTTGGCCAGAACACCTCCGAAATTGGCCACGAAGGTCGCAGCGTGCAGAAATCAGATTTCTGCACGCATCTTAAGGCGAGATGAACGGCATCCGTTCATCTTCTTCCTTGCAACGGCCTCGCATAAACTTCTCCAGAAATCACCCAGCCTTATTTCTCCTTTCAAAGCCAAACCCTCAACGAAAACCCCTCTCATCTCCTCTTTGAATGATGAGAAGGTTGAGGGAGACTAAACCTAGAAAACCTAGGTATGGCTTTAACCTAAGAACTCTCCTCCTCACATCAAGACTCTATGGAGTCGATGTCTCTCCTAACATAACTATAGATCTAGCACCAAGGGAGAGGGGAGGAAGCTCACCTCAAGTCCAGCGGTACCACCATGGCCGGCCATGAGCCTGGCACTCCTTCGCGGCGGCATTATTTTTCCCTTGACGATGGCGGCGTTTTGATTCCTCCAAAGATGGCTCCGGCAAGCTCTTCCTCCTCCTCCAGCCAAGAACTCTCTCAGGAATTTCGGGGCAGAAGAAAGGAGAATGAATGCTAGGGTTTCCAACTTTTTCCTTTTTATACATCGCAGACACGGGTAGGCACACGGCCGTGTTCCTACCCGTGTTCAGGTGACACGGCCGTGTGGCATGCCGTGTCTAGGGCCGTGTTCCTCCCAGATCCACTTTCTGCCGGGTCAGGGTTGCGGCACACGGGTAGGGACACGGCCGTGTCCCGACCCGTGTCCTTGGCACACGGCTAGGGACACGCCCGTGTCCCAACCCGTGTCCTTGGCACACGGCTAGGGACACACCCGTGTCCCAAATGCCCGTGTACCTCTCTGACTGGGAGCCTATTTTTATGAGGCACACGGGTATGGACACGGCCGTGTCCATACCCGTGTCAGCCAGAAATGCTGTTTTGCCTTGTTTTCCTCATTTCCCGTACGTCCGCACCTGTTCACCCACATCCCCCATTGGGCTCACCACAGCCCCCTTGACTCAAATACGCAATCAAGGGGCCTAGCGCGAATTGGGACGTTACAACAAGTGTCTGATAAAGTCGTCTGCAAATTTGGAGACGATCTTAACAGGCACTCGGAATAGAAATATATTTTGTTTAAATTTTATATGTTTAGATAATTCTACACCAGTGTGCTTTTTGGCTAAAAGTAGTGTGTCTCTTTGTGACCAATGGCATAAGAGATTAGCATATATTAATTTCAAAACCATAAATATGTTATTTTCTCAAACCTTAATGTGTGATTCCCCCAGCATTAAGTGCTTTAAAGAGAGTCCATGTCACGCATGTCAAATGGGTAAGCAGACAAGGGCTACCTTCAAGGGTATTGCTGAAAAAGATTCTTCGAGAAGTTTGTATTTACTTCATATGAACTTATTCGATCCTATGCCAATTCACAGTTTAGGAGTTAAGGTCTACACGTTAGTAATTATTGATTATTACTCTCGTTTTACTTGGGTGTTCTTTTTGAAACACTAGTCAGACACCTTCGATACATTAACTAATTTTGTTCGGCAAATTCAGAACGAATTGAACAGTTCAGTGGTCAAAATCAGAAGTGATCACAGAACATAATTTGAGTCTGGTGGCATGACAAAATTCTATGGAAGTCAAGGTATCTTTCAGGAGTTTTCCTCCCTGCGTACTCCACAGCAATAAGGAGTTGCTAAGAGAAGGAATAAAACCCTCATAGAAGCATGTACAACTATGTTGAACGACGTTTCACTTCCGGAGTACTTCTGGGCTGAAGCCGTCAACACAGCTTGCCACATGCAAAATAGAGCACTAATCTACAAAAGCTATTGCATGACCCCTTATGAACTATTGAAGGGCATAAAATCGATTATGTCCTACTTTAGAATCTTTAGAAGTAAATGCTTTGTACTTAATAATGGGAAGTATTACCGCACTAAGTTTAGTGACAAATATTTTGAAGGTATTTTTGTAGGATATAGCAGCCATAGTAAGGCATATAGGATTTTCAATAAGAAAACCATGGTGGTAGACAAGTCCATTAATATTGTATTTGATGAGACAAGTCTGCTCCAAAGCAGCTCGTCTAGTGTTATTAGTGCAGATGCAGGTACCAGTTTCAAGGAACTAAGCTTAGATAAAGTAATCAAGCAAGATGCTCCAATCTCAATCAAGGGCTTCGATCCAGGCTCGGTGGATGAAGAACTTCTAGAGGAAGAATTGCTTCAACATACAGAGGATGCACCAGATGTTGTAGAACCTGCTGGAGGGAGAGCAAGAAACCTAGCGTTCAGACACCTAAGATATCATACAGATGATCAAATCATTGGAGAGCTAAGAGACGGAGTTAGAACCACAAGAGGTACATTTAACGAGTTATTGCATCTTAGTTTTCTATCTCAGGTTTAGCCGAAGAAGTTTTAAAAAGCAAACAAGGATGCATCTTGAATCATGGCAATGCAAGAGGAGCTCAACCAGTTCGAATGATGCAAAGTCTATGAGTTGGTGCCCAGGCCCAAGAGACAGAACATGATCAGCACCAAGTGAGTTTTCAAAAACAAGCTGGACATGAATGGCGTAATCATAAAGAACAAAGCTCGGCTAATAGCTCAAGGATATAGACAAGGAGAATGCATCGACTTCGACCAAACCATTGCTCCAGTGTGCAGGCTCAAGGTGATCATGTTATTTCTTGTGTATGCTTCCTTCAAAGGTGTCAAGGTATATCAAATGAATGTGAAGTCAACATTCCTCAACGGGAATCTAAAAGAGGAAGTATACGTAGCACAACTCCTAGGTTTTGTCAACTCCACCTTCCCTGAACATGTTTACTTTTTAAATAAAGCTCTTTACGGCTTAAAACAGTTCCACGAGCTTGGTATGAAATGATTCTAGCATTCTTCTTGAGAACAAGTTCACAAGAGGAAAGATAAAGAAGACATTATTTCTTAGGGAAGTAAAAGGCAGGATTCTTCTAGTGTAAATCTATGCCGACGACATTATATTTGGCTCTACAGAAGACAACCTTTGTAAGAAGTTTTCCAAACTTATGCAAGGGAAGTTTGAAATGAGCAGTGTGGGAGAGCTGAAGTATTTCATAGGACATCAGGTGAAGCAATCTGAATATGAAATTTTCATCTCTCAGACGAAGTTCACCAAGGAGCTTCTTAAGAAATTCGAATGGAGAACGCAACCTCTATGAGGAATCCAATGGGTTCAACTATATCTCTGGACAATTATAAGAAAGGGAAACCTTTTGATGAAACCAAGTACAAAAGCATAATTGGATCCTTGCTCTACCTCACTGCCAGTAGACCCGAAAATATGTTTAAAACATGCGTCTGCGCTAGATTTCAGGTGAACTCAAAGGAATCTCATTACATCGCTGCAAAGCGAATTTAAAGATACCTTAAGGGTATACCCAATCTTGGCTTATGGTACTCGAGAAGTAATGATGTCAAGCTAATTGGGTTTTTAGATGAAGATTTTGCAGGAAGCAGGGATGATAGGAAAAGCACTTCCGGGATGTGCCAATTCCACGGAAGATGGTTTATTTCATGGAGTAGTGAGAAGCAAAATTGTGTGGCAACCTCAACTGCTGAGTCAGAATACATCTCTGTCGGTAGTTGTTGCACACAGCTTATATAGATCAGGAATCAACTCGAATACTACAACCTAAAGTTCAGAGAGATTCCAATGTATTGTGACTAATCCAGCGCAATAGTGATTGCACATAATCCAGTCTCTCACAGCCGGACAAAGCACATCGAAGTATGATATCACTTCATCTGGGAGCATGTGGGGAATAAATATATAGACCTCAGCTATGTACCGATGTATAAGCAGGTGGCAGATATTATCACGAAGCCGCTGGATGAGGACAAGTTCTCATTTTTCAAAATAGAACTAGGCATGTTGAACAAGGATTCGGGAAGATAGACAAGAAGACGGGAAGTTTCTCGGGAAATTCATCAAGGAAGAAAATTTTCCCAAGGCAAATTCGTCGGATATCGTCAGAGGATTTTGCCGATTTGTCAGATATTTACATTGTTGGGTATTGTATCCACAATGTACCTGATTTGAAGAAGCCCCTAAACAAGCTAAGGTGAATTGACTATGTATTTGATGAAATCCTTCTAGTTGTGCTTGCAGCTATTCATTGCTAAGTACCCACCAATGTCAGGGTGCAGTAGGTCAATATACACGAGTCTGCACAACGTAATCCCTCGTTGAGCAGATCAGTGTGTTGGCTTACGTGTACTCTCTCTATTGGAGTGTACTTATTTCCAAGCACAGGGTCATGAAAGATCAAGAGCAGACAAGGAGCAAGGATGGGCCAAAGACCAGCTCACGGGTGGAAAGACGAGAAATCGTCTAAGTCTAAATCGTCGAGAATCACTAGCTGATTCTCGCCGGTTGGAGCCGGCAGTCTCAACGCCGCCAGAAATTTCTCTAACGCAGAATCGTCGAGAATCACTAAGTGATTCTCGTCGATTCGTCGAGAATGACTTTGCATTCTTGACGATTCGGCGAGAATCAAGTGTGATTCCCGCCGATTCTCCCCGACTTCTATATCAGTGCAGCCAGATTTCCACTAAGTAGAATTCGGCGAGAATCGTGGGTGATTCTCGCCGATTCGTCGAGAATCACCTATGATTCTCACTGAATTTGACTTGGGAAATTTTCCGATTCCTTCTGTACCGGTCCATGTTACCTGCGGTATTTCGAACCGGACTTAGGTCTTATTGTGGGTGGGGCCCACAACGGTCATGTGCTTGACCTAATGTATATATACCTCCGTATGTATGTGCACCAGAGATACGAAATACGTGAATTCAAAAAGAACAGCCGCCGACGTGACCTAGATCGCGATCTTGCTCCGCCGACCGCCTCCGTCGTTGGTGCAGTTGTCACCGCTGTTGATCTCAAGTTCTTCCAGATCTCCGGCGACAGAAGCTTAGGCTAGCATAGCGTCTCACACGTCTAACCAGAGATCCCTTGTCTCTTGATTCATTGATCGGGAAAACCTTCCCCTTCCGAATTGATCGAGACGACCGATCCTAGTGTGACTGTTGGAAGACCTTGCTTCCTTTGCTACGAAGTTTGAATCCCCATAGCACTGCAACAGCTCTCCGTCGCCGCCACCTATTCCGAGAACCTTGCCGCCGCTCCAAGCCGCCGCCGGTTTCGGGAAGATTCACTCCAAGAGAGATCTAAGGTTGTAGACTCTTCATTGACTTCAAGAACACGTCGTCGAACGAAGAGGGACACCTTAATCTCCATAAGTTGTTTGTATTCCTTATACATTCTAGTTTCTATTTCTTTGTAAAGGAACGGTTGGTTCCTAGTTGTAAGGGTTGGGTGCAACCCGTGTTGTGGGAGTGGTGACTCCTACGTGTGGAAGGGTTCCTTCCGTTAGTGCAAGGATTGGATTTCAATCCAGTTGGTGAAGTGACCGAGTCGTCCCTGGTTGGGAGATAGGTTGAAGGGGGAAAGTGGACGTACCCAAATCGGGGAACCACTATAAATTGTTTGAGTCTTTTCTGTGATGTGTTGTTTGATTTACTTGTGCAGGTACAGTTTTTAATTCCGCAAAAACCCCACAAGACACCTATCCCCCCCCATAGGTGAAGCTAGTTAGTACTAGGTGGACTTTCAAGTGGTATCAGAGGGAGGTTACTCATTAAAAAGGTTCACACCTTGAGTAGAATCCTACCACCAGTGTCAAGAAGAAGACCGATATCTTCCATGGACGGACTCAAGTACTCCGGCAAAATCCCAGTGTGCACCAGACTGAACTTTCCTATCTGGAAGGAAAGAATCAGATTCTACATGGAAGCAGTCGACCCCCGACTCTTCATGATCGTGGAGGAAGGACCTTATATTCCCACTAAGGCCTCCACCATTGATCCTACCAAGAAAGTGCCCAAGAAACTTTCGGAAATGGACAAGGACGAAATGGTGTTGTTCGGACTCGACAAGAAAGCTCAGAACATCCTGGTAAGCGCAGTTGACGACTCTATGATGCAGAACTTCTATAACTGCAGGACAGCCAACGATCTCTGGAGCTGCCTAATTGTATTAATGGAGGGCATAGATGAAGTGAGGGACGATCGGAGATCCCTCCTCAACCAGAAATATGAGGTCTTCAAGCAAGGGCCTAAGGAGGAGATCGGAGTTACCTTCGAAAACTTCCTCAAGATCGTCAATGCACTCAAGGGATATGGAAGAGTGTTCACTGACGGTGAGCTCAATGATAAGTTCCTTAGGTCCCTTACTAAGGAATGGGACACGAAGATCTGCGCCATCCGGGAGTTTGGCAGACTTACGGAAACCGACCCTCAGATTCTGTTCGGGAAGCTCATGTCGTATGAGCTTCAATTGAACACAAGGAAGGCTGAAGAGGAAGCAGAGAAAGCCGCAGCCAAAGAAAAGACTGTGGCCCTAAAAGCCATTTATTCCAAAAAGGGTAAGGGTGTTGCTTCTTCCCGTGCGTGGAAGAAGGATGAAGAGAAAGACTCTGAGCCAAGCTCCTCCAGCTCAGAATTATCTGAGGAAGACTTCTCTCTTATCACACGGGAATTCAAGAAGTTCCTCAAGCTGAGGAATCAGAGAAAGAGAGACAGCTCCTCCTCAAGGTATCAGAAGAAGAACTATTCTTCTGACAGGTATGTTTCCAAACCGAACAAACACCGCTCATCTGACATTATTTGCTTTGGTTGCAACAAGCCAGGACACGTCGTGGCCGACTGCCATCAAGGCAAGAGGGAGAAGGGAAAGGGAGAGGAGCAGGTCCTCAAATGACAAGAAGAAGGAGAGGAGTTACATCGCGAAGAAGCCAAAGACGCTGAGTGAATCTGACACGTCAGACACTAGCGATGATGAGGAAGCCTACTTTGGGCTAATGGGTCACTGTGACTCGGAAGGAGAATGCCCCCCATTTACTGGGAAGGTAAAAGCTCGCACCCCTCTCTCCGACTCTGACTCTGATCCTGAGTCTCAGGATGATGACCCTGAGGATAGCCCTTCGGCCCGTGAAGCTAAGCTCCTCAATAAGTATGAGCTTCTGCTCAATACTTTCGAGGAATGTCGAAAGAGACTAAAGGCTGAGAAAAAGGAAGTTAAATTCCTTAAAGCTGAGAGTGTATCCCTGAGGGAAGAGATCACCAGTTTGATCTCCCTCCGACAGGAGCACTTGGACCTGACTTCAAAGCATTCAGAGTCCCTTAAGCTCCTCGATCTTAAGCAAGAGGAAATCGACAAGTTGGAAGAACAACTTGCGGTAGAAAAGAAGATCGTTAAGAGCTTCTCTATGCCTAAGACAGTTCTTCCACTAGTTGATACCTTCACTGCTCAGACCAAAGGAGCTGGTTTGGGGCACGTAGGGGCACCGGGTTCCTCTTCCAGGAGAAACAGGAACCAGAGGAAGAATAAGGCTGCTAAGAAGGCCTCTGCTGCTGAAAAGGGAAAGGCCCCACTCAGCCCTGTTGAGTTCAGAAAGCCCAGCTTTCCCTGTAACCAACATGATTTTGAGTCAACATATGGCCATCACTTCAGGCCCTCGGTTGTAAAGCCAAAGAGTCGGTATGATGGTTGGACCTTTCCCCGTAACTTCAGTGAGAGTGTCTTCAAGGCACCTTTTGAGGAAATCCGCGTGGAAAATTATGGTCACTTCTCTAGCGGCCATAATCGGAAGCAGGCACCTAAGGCCAAGCCTGTCATACTGAAAAGCCAAGAGGTGAAGAAATCATGTGACTGTGGTCATCTTGATGCCTCCACCTCCAGGTCCTTGGCCCTAGTTGAACCCTACGTTCCAAGGGTGAAGCAGGCGCCTAAGAGGAGGTATAACAGGTTTGACTGCTGGTGCTGTGGCAAAGTTGTTCACTTTGCCATGGATTGCTGGTTTAATCCAAGGAATAACGAGACTCCTCATGTTGGCAATGCGAGGCCGACCACTCGTAGGGCTAACCAATCGAGGGGGAGTATGCTAACGAGGAATCTAGGACCCAAGTTCGATTGGGTTCCTAAGGCAAATTAATTCTTTTTTGCAGGAATGTCCAAAGGCCAACAAAACTCCCATTTGGTATTTGGACAGTGGATGCTCCCGTCATATGACTGGGACAAGAAGCCTGCTGCGGGAGTACTCTCCAGTCGAGAATGGACCCAAAGTTATATTTGGGGGATCTGATCGGGGAGTCACCAGAGGTTACGGTATGATTTCCAACGGTATACTCTCTATCACTAACGTAGCTTATGTTGAGGGGTTAAATCATAACCTGATCAGTGTAAGCCAGTTATGTGATAAAGGGTATGACGTTAAGTTCTGCAAGGATAAATGCCTGATAATATCATGTGCCTCTTCGGAGACAGTATTAACTAGCATTAGGAGCAGAAATATTTTCTTCTTAGATTTTCTCAGTATAGATTCTTCTACCCCAGTATGCCTCGTTGCAAAAGGCAGTGCATCTCTTTGTGAACAATGGCACAAGAGATTGGCACATATTAATTATAAGACAATTAATATGTTGTTTTCCAAAGACTTAGTAAGGGATGCTCCCATTATTAAGTGAATTAAAGATAGTCCCTGTCCTGCATGCCAGATGGGCAAGCAGACTCGGGCTACCTTTATGGGCATCCCAGACAAAGACTCCTCCAGATGTCTTTATCTTCTGTACATGGACTTGTTTGGTCCAATGCAAGTTCATAGCTTAGGAGGGAAGTCTTATACGCTAGTGATTGTAGATGATCACTCTCGGTTTACTTGGGTGTTCTTTTTAAAACGCAAGTCTGATACGTTTGACATCTTCACCAGCTTTGTCAAGCAGATTCAGAACGAACTTAACTGCTCAGTGGTCAAAATCAGAAGTGACCATGGAACAGAGTTCGAGTCTGGTGCTATGACAGAGTTGTGTGAAGAACTTGGTATCTTTCATGAGTTTTCCTCCCCGCGCACTCCTCAACAAAACGGAGTTGTGGAGAGGAGAAATAGAACACTCATTGAAGCCTGCACGACAATGTTGAATGACGCTTCACTCCCAGAATACTTCTGGGCCGAGGATGTCAATACGGCTTGTCATGTTCAAAACCGGGCGTTGATCAACAAAAGTCATCGCAAGACGCCCTACGAGCTACTGAAAGGCAGGAAACCAACCATGTCCTATTTGAGGATCTTTGGTTTCAGATGTTATATACTGAATAATGGGAAGTACCCGCGTACTAAGTTTGGTGAAAAATGCTTCGAAGGCATATTCATGGGCTATAGTAGCCATAGCCGGGCTTATAGAGTTTTCAACAAGAAAACCCTAGTGGTAGAGGAATCAATAAATGTTGTATTTGATGAAGGAAGCTTGCTTAATTGCAAGTCTTCTAGTGGTCTTCTTGAAGATGCAGGTGCCAGACTCGAAAAGCTATACCTGGTTGAGCCCGAGAAAGATGCAACTCCAAAATACGTCAAGGTCTCCACCTCAACGCCAATCATAGAGGATGACAATCAGGATGGAGCAGTCCTCCCTGAAGAGGAAGGAGCCCCAGAAATCGCTAGAGCTCCTGATGCAAGACTTCTAGAGCTCCGACACGTGAGGGATCATCCTAGAGATTAGATCATCGGAGATCCTCGCGACGGTATCAGAACTCAAAGAGGTACTATTAATGAGATTTTGCATCTTAGTTTCCTATCACAGGTTGAGCCAAAGAAGTTTGACGAGGCGAACAAAGATGCAGCATGGATATTGGCCATGCAAGATGAACTACATTAATTTGAAAGATGCAACGTCTGGACGCTGGTTCCCAGACCAAAGGGGCAGAACGTGATCGGCACCAAGTGGATCTTCAGAAACAAACTGGATGAACATGGTGTCATCATAAAGAATAAGGCAAGGCTGGTGGCTCAAGGATACTGACAGGAGGAGGGAATTGACTTCGACCAGACGTTTGCGCCAGTTGCACGGCTCGAGGCAATCCGTCTGTTCCTAGCCTATGCCTCTCATAAAGGATTCACTGTCTATCAGATGGACGTGAAATCGGCATTCTTGAATGGAGACTTGAAAGAGGAAGTATACGTCACTCAACCTCCCGGTTTTGTCAATCCTACTTATCCTAATCATGTCTACTTTCTCAATAAAGCTCTATATGGGTTAAAACAAGCTCCTCGAGCTTGGTATGAGACCTTGTCTAGTTTTCTTCTTGAGAACAAGTTCTCTAGAGGAAAAATAGAGAAGACATTGTTTCTCAGGGAAGTCAAAGGCAAGATCTTGCTGGTGCAAATCTATTTCGATGACATTATATTCGGATCAATGGACAACAATCTTTGCAAAAAGTTTTCTAAACTTATGTAAGGAAAGTTTGAAATGAGCAGTATGGGAGAGCTAAAGTATTTCTTGGGACTTCAAGTGAAACAGTCTGAGGAAGGAATTTTCATTTCTCAGACAAAGTTCACCAATGAACTCCTCAAGAAATTCGGAATGGAGAATGCAACCTCTATGAGGACTCCAATGGGATCCACCATGTCTCTGGATAAGGATGAGAAAGGGAAACCTTTTGATGAAACCAAATACAGAAGCATCATTGGATCCCTGCTCTATCTTACTGCAAGTAGACCGGATATCATGTTCTCCACATGTGTTTGTGCCAGATATCAAGTGAACACTAAGGAATCTCATTATGTCGCTGCAAAGCGAATTCTTAGATACCTTAAAGGTACCCCTAATCTTGGCTTGTGGTACCCGAGAAACAATGATGTCGAGCTAATAGGTTTTTCAGATGCTGATTTTGCAGGGAGTAGGGATGACAGGAAAAGCACTTCCGGGACGTGTCAATTCCTCGGAAGAAGGCTCATCTCATGGAATAGCAAGAAGCAGAATTGTGTAGCAACCTCCACAGCAGAGTCTGAGTACATCTCGGCTGGCAGCTGTTGCGCACAACTTCTATGGATCAGAAATCAGTTAGCAGACTATGACCTTCAGTTCAAGGAAGTACCAATGTACTGCGACTCCTCAAGTACAATTTCTATTGCCAATAATCCGGTATCGCACAGCAGAACGAAGCATATTGAAGTGCGCTACCACTTCATTCGGGAGCACGTGGAGAACAAGGACATCTCTCTCTGCTATGTCCCCACGGACAAGCAGATTGTAGATATTTTCACAAAGCCCTTAGATGAGGCCAAGTTCAGTCTCTTCAAAACTGAATTGGGGATGCTAAACAATGAGGAATGAAGACTACAGAAGCTCCAGGCTCGTGCATCTAGGGGGAGCATCTGTCAGGAACTCAAGTGTAAGCACAGGTGCAAGAACTGAGGGGGAGCATGGTGTCAAATGCACCAGACCCAGATTTGTAGAAGCCGAAAAGGGGGAGATTACCCTCTCGATCGGCTAAGGTGCTAAGGTGTATGCTCCAAATGCTCTAAAGATAATGGTATGGAATTTCAACTCACTCTCGTTTTTCAAAGTTGTGTTTTCTTCCAAGCCGTTATATTCACCTTAGCTTGTAGGGTTTAGGCTTCTTCAAATAGGGGGAGATTGTTGGGTATTGTATCCACAATGTACCTGATTTGAAGAAGCCCCTAAACAAGCTAAGGTGAATTGACTATGTATTTGATGAAATCCTTCTAGTTGTGCTTGCAGCTATTCATTGCTAAGTACACATCAATGTTAGGGTGCAGTAGGTCAATATACACGGGTCTGCACAACGTAATCCCTCGTTGAGCAGATCAGTGTGTTGGCTTACGTGTACTCTCTCTATTGGAGTGTACTTATTTCCAAGCACAGGGTCATGAAAGATCAAGAGCAGACAAGGAGCAAGGATGGGCCAAAGACCAGCTCACGGGTGGAAAGACGAGAAATCGTCTAAGTCCAAATCGTCGAGAATCACTAGCTGATTCTCGCCGGTTGGAGCCGGCAGTCTCAACGCCGCCAGAAATTTCTGTAAGGCAGAATCGTCGAGAATCACTAAGTGATTCTCGCCGATTCGTCGAGAATGACTTTGCATTCTCGACGATTCGGCGAGAATCAAGTGTGATTCCCGTCGATTCTCCCCGGCTTCTATATCAGTGCAGCTAGATTTCGGCTAAGTAGAATTCGGCGAGAATCGTGGGTGATTCTCGTCGATTCGTCGAGAATCACCTATGATTCTCGCCTAATTTTACTTGGGAAATTTTCCGATTCCTTCTGGACCGGTCCATGTTACCTGCGGTATTTTGAACCGGACTTAGGTCTTATTGTGGGTAGGGCCCACAACGGTCATGTGCTTGACCTAATGTATATATACCTCCGTATGTATGTGCACCAGAGATACGAAATATGCGAATTCAAAAAGAACAGCCGCCGACGTGACCTAGATCGCGATCTTGCTCCGCCGACCGCCTTCGTCGTTCGTGCAGTTGTCGCCGCTGTTGATCTCATGTTCTTCCAGATCTCCGGCGACAGAAGCTTAGGCTAGCATAGCGTCTCACGCGTCTAACCAGAGATCCCTTGTCTCTTGATTCGTTGATCGGGAAAAACCTTCCCCTTCCGAATCGATCGAGACGACCGATCCTAGTGTGACCGTTGGAAGACCTTGATTCCTTTGCTACGAAGTTTGAATCCCCATAGCACTACAGCAGCTCTCCGTCGCCGCCGCCTATTCCGAGAACCTTGCCGCCGCTCCAAGCCGCCGCCGGTTTCGGGAAGATTCACTCCAAGAGAGATCTAAGGTTGTAGACTCTTCGTTGACTTCAAGAACACGTCGTCGAACGAAGAGAGACACCTTAATCTCCATAAGTTGTTTGTATTCCTTATACATTCTAGTGTCTATTTCTTTGTAAAGGAACGGTTGGTTCCTAGTTGTAAGGGTTGGGTGCAACCCGTGTTGTGGGAGTGGTGACTCCTACGTGTGGAAGGGTTCCTTCCGTTAGTGCAAGGATTGGATTTCAATCCAGTTGGTGAAGTGACTGAGTCGTCCCTGGTTGGGAGATAGGTCGAAGGGGGAAAGTGGACGTACCCAAATCGGGGAACCACTATAAATTGTTTGAGTCTTTTCTGTGCTGTGTTGTTTGATTTACTTGTGCAGGTACAGTTTTTAATTCCGCAAAAACCCCACAAGACACCTATCCCCCCCCATAGGTGAAGCTAGTTGGCACTAGGTGGACTTTCACACATGAACTTAGACAATTCGTCGGATTTACTCGCCGAAACTCGCCGAATCTGACTCTGCATCTGGTAGATCTCGCTGAATTCTACTTAGGTCAGATTTTCTTTCATATATTGGATCCGAAGAGCCACCAAATATTAGGTACGCGCCTTCCTAGAACAAATTTAAAATTATATATATATAATTGAGAGTTACGGGCAACCGCTCTATACTTTGTCGAAACCAGACCGCCATATCCGTCGAACGGTTTCTCCTTTCAGCTCCAGCGAACTACTCATCCCTTTGAACTGTTCCTCATCTCTTTAGTGGCCTAGCTCTCATCCTTCACTTCTTAGGTCAGTGATAGTAGTCCCCCATTCCAAGTTTCCAGCAAAGATTGAGTTCCAATAACTGTTTCTCCTGATCCTTAGCATGTTCTCACCGACCGTCAGTGATAACCGTCAGTTCAGTCCATACATTTTCCTTATTCCATTCTATGATTCTCTACACACCTAGAATACTCTGATCCAAGCACATTATTCCAGACATTTTCAGACTTATTCTCCATACATCAGTCAAGACATTTTCCATTCTCTGATTCTTCATACACCCAGAAGACTATAAGCCAAGCACATCAGTCCATTCTCTGATTCTCAAGACATTTTCCTTGTCCAAACAAGTGCTCCAGACTCCCAGAAGACTCTGAGCCAAGCAAATCAGGCTCTGAGCAATCTGATGGGGAGTTCTCCCTCATCTCTAAGCGGTTCAAGAAACTGCTCAACAAGAGTAGACAAATGAAGAATCAGTCATCCTCCACTGACTTCAGAAGATCACGTCGTGATGGCGATCGCTCTAAGAAAAGCTACAACAAGGAGGACAAGTAAAAATCTAAACCAAGTAAACAATTTTTCTCTGACGTTGTTTACTACTATTGTAATAAGCCATGACACATGATTGCGGAGTGTCCCTACAAGAAGAAGGAAGGATCCAAGAGAGAGGAGAAGAGATCCTTCAAGGTCAAGAGGAAAGAAGAAAAGAGCTTCTTCGCCAAGAAGTCCAAGACTCTGAGCGACAGTGACTCGAGTGAGTCGAGTTCAGAGAATGAGGAAGCTTACTTCGGGCTTATGGCTCGATCAGACGAGGAAGTTGGCAATTGTAAGTACCATGGGAAGGAAAACTCGCACACTATCCTCTCTGAGTCAGAAACATCAACCAATGGTCATGAGGACTACTCTTCGGTGGAAGATGAAGCTGACTTGATGGCTCAGCATGAGAACCTTTTGAAGGCTTTTGACAAATGCCGAAAGGTAGTCAAAAGGCAATAAAGAGAGATTGCCTCTCTCAAGGAAGTAGAAACGGGTCTGGAGGATAAACTGTCAAAATTACTTCCTCTAAGAGATGAAGTACACTCCTTGAAAGAGGAATTAAAAAGTATGGTAGAGATATAAAGACAGAAGGAGAAATATCTAGATGAGATGGAAGAAAAGCTCACGGTGGAAAGGAAGCTATTTGAAAGATTCTCAAAGCCAAAGACTGTTCTCCCTCTCATCGATGAGTTCTCTGCCCCAAAGAAGGGTAGTGGTCTTGGTCATGCTACCGGAAGAGGTAAGGCTACTAGGAAAGCTAGCACCAAATAAAAAGGGAAGGCACCGCATGGTCAAACTTCATTTAAGAAGGTCATCTTCCCGATGAATAAATTTGACCTTGAGACGTCATACGGTGACCTTGCTAGGCCTACATATGTGGATCCAAATAGGCTCTACCAAGGGTGGACCCGTCCTAGAGAATTTGGTGTCAGTGTCTTTAAAGCACCTTATGAAGAAATTGCTCTTAAAGGTTATGGTCCTTATATTCATGGACATAATTATAAGAAAGCACTGAAAGCCAAGACTATGGTACCCAAGGCAAAGGAGATGGAGAAGCCCTGTGTCTGTTGAAATCAGTAGGCTTCCACCTCCAAGTATGTTGCCCCTACTACACCTCATATTCAAAAAGTAAAGCAGGAGTATAACTGAAGATACAACAGGTTTGACTGTTGGTGTTACGGTAAAATTGGTCATTTTGGCATAGATTGTTGGTTTAACCCGATAAATTTTGAAACTCCACGAGTTAACCATGCGAGACTAACCATTCGCAAAGTTAATTTTTATAGTGGTGTTAAGCTGACAAGTAAGCAAGGACCCAAATATGTTTGGGTTCCTAAGGTAAAATGATTTATGATTGTAGGCATGTCCAAAGGCCAACAAAAAACCAATCTAGTATTTGGACAGCGGATGCTCTCGGCATATGACCGGGATGAGAAGCCTACTGCAAGAATTCACCCCAATCAAAGACGGACCAAAAGTTATATTTGGAGGGTCGGACAGGGGAATCACGAAAGGCTATGTTATGATTTCCAATGACATAATTTCTTTCACAGACGTGGCTTATGTTGA
Source organism: Platanthera zijinensis (assembly GCA_039513925.1). Lineage (NCBI taxonomy): Eukaryota > Viridiplantae > Streptophyta > Magnoliopsida > Asparagales > Orchidaceae > Platanthera > Platanthera zijinensis. Next base: position 120,033,838 of record CM077081.1, on the reverse strand, counting down.
AGGATTACAATATAATCTGATAAGCATAAGTCAATTATGTGGCAAAGGCTATATCGTTGAGTTTTACAAGGACAAGTGTCTGAAAAAGTCATCTGCAAATTTTGAGACGATATTAACAGGCACTCGGAGTAGAAATATATTGTGTTTAAATTTTCTATGTTTAGACAATTCTACACCAGTGTGCTTTTTGGCTAAAAGTAGAGCATCTCTTTGTGACCAATGTCATAAGAGATTAGCATATATTAATTTCAAAACCATAAATATGTTATTTTCTCACAACTTTGTGTGTGATGCCCCCAGCATTAAGTGCCTTAAAGAGAGTCCATGTCATGCATGCCAAATGGGTAAGCAGACAAGGGCTACCTTCAAGGGTATTGCTGAAAAAGATTCTTCGAGAAGTTTATACTTACTTCATATGGACTTATTCGATCCTATGCAAATTCATTGTTTAGGAGGTAAGGTATACACATTAGTAATTGTTGATGACTACTCTCGTTTTACTTGGGTGTTCTTTCTAAAACACAAGTCAGACACCTTCGATACATTCACTAATTTTGCTTGGCAAATTCAGAACGAATTGAACTGTTCAGTGGTTAAAATCAGAAGTGATCACGGAATAGAATTTGAGTCTGGTGTCATGACAAAATTCTGTGGAAGTCAAGGTATCTTTCATGAGTTTTCCTCCCTGCATACTCCACAGTAATAAGGAGTTGCTAAGAGAAGGAATAGAACCCTCATTGAAGCATGTACAAATATGTTGAACGACGCTTCACTTCCGAAGTACTTCTAGGCTGAAGCCGTCAACACAACTTTCCACATGCAAAATAGAGCACTAATCAACAAAATCTATCGCATGACCCCATATGAACTATTGAATGGCAGAAAACCGACTGTGTACTACTTTAGAATCTTCGAAAGTAAATGTTTCGTACATAATAATGGGAAGTATTACCGCACTAAGTTTAGTGACAAATGTTTTGAAGGTATTTTTGTAGGATATAGTAGCCATAGTAAGGCATATAGGATTTTCAATAAGAAAACCATGGTGGTAGAAAAGTCCATTAATATTGTATTTTATGAGACAAGCCTGCTCCAAAGCATCTCGTCTAGTATTATTGGTGCAGATGCAGGTACCAGGGTCAAGGAACTAAGCTTATATGAAGTAGTCAAGGAAGATGCTCCAAGCTCAGTCAAGGTCATCGATCTAGGCTCGGTGGATGAAGAACTTCTAGAGGAAGAATTTCTTCAACCTATAGAGGATGCACCAGATGTTGTAGAACCTGTTGGAGGGAGAGCAAGAAACCTAGCATTCAGACACCTAAGAGATCATCCAGCTGGTCAAATCATTGGAGAGCCAGGAGACAAAGTTAGAACCACAAGAGGTATAACTAATTAGTTATTGCATCTTAGTTTTTTGTCTCAGGTTGAGCCGAAGAAGTTTGAACAAGCAAACAAGGATGCCTCTTGGATCATGGCAATACAAGAGGAGCTCAAACAGTTTGAATGATGCAAAGTCTAGGAGTTGGTGCCCAGCCCAAGGGACAGAATGTGATCGGCACCAAGTGGGTATTCAGAAATAAGCTGGGCGACAATGGCGTAATCATAAAGAACAAAGCCCGGCTAGTAGCTCAAGGAAATAGATAAGAAGAAGGGATCGACTTCGACCAGACCATTGCTCCAGTGTACAGGCTCGAGGAGATCAAGTTGTGTCTTGCATATGTTGTCTTCAAAGGCATCAAGGTATATCAAATGGATGTGAAGTCAGCATTGCTCAACGGGAATCTGAAAGAGGAAGTATACGTAGTGCAACCCCCAGGTTTTGTCAACTCCACCTTCCCTGAACATGTTTACTTTTTAAATAAAGCTCTCTATAACTTAAAGCAGTTCCACGAGCTTGGTATGAGATATTGTCTAGCTTTCTTCTTGAGAATAAGTTCACAAAAGGAAAGATAGAGAAGCATTTATTTCTTAGGGAAGTAAAAGGCAAGATTCTGCTAGTACAAATCTATGTCGATGACATTATATTTGGCTCTATGGAAGATAACCTTTACAAGAAGTTTTCCAAACTTATGCAAGGGAAGTTTGAAATGAGCAGTATGGGAGAGCTGAAGTATTTCATAGGACATCATATGAAGCAATCTGAAGATGGAATTTTCATCTCTCAGACAAAGTTAACCAAGGAGCTTCTTAAGAAATTCGGAATGGAGAACGCAACCTCTATGAGGACTCTAATGGGTTCAACTATATCTCTGAACAAGGATGAGAAAGGGAAACCTTTTTATGAAACCAAGTACAAAAGCATAATTGGATCCTTGCTCTACCTCACTGCCAGTAGACCTGACATAATGTTTTAAACATGCATCTGCACTAGATTTCAGGTGAACTCAAAGGAATCTCATTACGTCACTGTAAAGTAAATTTTAAGATACCTTAAGGGTATACCCAATCTTGGCTTATGGTACCCGAGAAGTAATGATGTTGACCTAATTGGGTTTTCAGATGCAGATTTTGCATGAAGCAGGGATGATAGGAAAAGAACTTTTGGGACGTGCCAATTCCTCGGAAGACGGTTTATTTCATGGAGCAGTAAGAAGCAGAATTGTGTGGCAACCTCAACTGCCGAGTAAGTGTACATCTCTGCCGATAGTTGTTGCGCACAGCTTCTATGGATCAGGAATCAACTCGAAGACTACAACCTAAATTTTAGAAAGTTTCCAATGTATTGCGACTCATCTAGCGTAATAGCGATCGTGCATAATCCAGTCTCTCATAGCCAGACAAAGAACATTGAAGTACGATATCACTTCATCTGGGAGCATGTGGAGAACAAAGATATAGCCCTCAACTATGTACCGATGGATAAGCAGGTGGCAGATATTTTCACGAAGCCGCTGGATGAGGCCAAGTTCTCGTTTTTCAAAAAGGAACTAGGTATGTTGAACAAGGATTCGGGAAGATGGACAAGAAGACAGGAAGTTTATCGAGAAATTCATCAAGGAATAAAATTTTCTCAAGGCAAATTCGTCGAATATCGTCCGCAGATTTCGCCGATTCGTCGGATATTCATAAGAACTTAGACAATTCGTCGGATGTACTCGCCAAAACTCACTGAATCTGACTCTGCATCCGGTAGATCTTGCTGAATCCTACTTAGGTCAGATTTTATTTCCTTTATTGGATCCGAAGAGCTGCCGAATATCAGGTACTCGTCTTCCTAGGTCAAATTTAAAATTATATATATTTAATCGAGAGTTATGGGCAACTGCATTACACTTCATCGAAACCAGACCGCCATATCCGCCCAACTGTTTCTCCTGACCTTTCATCTCCAGCGAACTACTCATCCCGCCGAACTATTCGTCATCTCTTCTGTGGCCCAGCTCTCATCCTTCACCGCTTAGATCAGTGACAGCAGTCCCCCATTCCAAGTTTCCAGCAAAGATTGAGTTTCAGCAGCGATTTCCAGTAATTGTTTCTCCCGATCCTTAGCGTGTTCTCGCCGACCGTTAGTTACAACAAACTGTTTCAACCGTCAGTTCAGTCAAGACATTTTTCTTGTTCCATTCTCTGATTCTCTATGGCTTCTCGAATCACTAGTGGGTTGCTAGGGGGTGGAGCATTGGTTTGAACAGGTTTTGCCTTAGCTTCTAATGAGTTCAGGAATATAATCCTTATGTTAAAGATAGCCGGTCTCTTGTTTATCCTAGAACACCCTTGAAAAATTTTGGACAAGGACATTCTTGAGTTCTTCAAGAATGCCAAGCTACGGCATGAAGATACCATCATCAAAATCAAGGTTTGTAAGACTTCAATTAAAGTGAAAGCATCTAATCTCACCCAGTTCTTGATGCTTACAGTCTGTGAAGAAGCAGATTACCTCGAAGAGGAAGACTTCTTAAGGGCATTGTTGTTCTGTGGATTACCAAGGGGCACCAAGGCTGTTAAAAGGAAAGGGATAAGCGATGAAGGGAAGCTACTATCATATATTATTGGAAAAGTATTGCTTTGCAAGATTTGTTCACATGACTACCTATCATCTAAGATGTTCAAGATTCTAGTCACGATCATCTGCAGAAAAAGAATGGATTGGGGTCCAATGTTATTTGAAAAGATCAAGGACAGTCTCTACACTCCCAACTTTGGAAGGATTATCAGCTTGTACTTGAACCAAATGGACAGAGACAAGTTCAATATGACCAAAGGTATGCCTATTCATCACCTCAAGAAAATCAACTCATCAATACTCTCAAGGTGGGATAGGAGGATTTTGAGGCCAGGGGAGCCCCATATGTGCCTGAAGAGGAGGAAGAACATGCTCCTACTGATAGGATTCCTCCTTCCAACCCTAGTGAAGCTCTTGATAGTTTGAGTGCAGGAGTTGAGGGGGAGCCAGCTGCTACTTCAGTTGTAGTGAGTCCAATTCCAGTTCCAGGTGCTGAGATTATAGTTCCAGAAATAGAGAATCTTCTGATAGAGGTTGTCAAGATTGGTCATGTTGTTGTTACTGAGCTAGTGCTTGCTAAGGATGATGTGCCTCCTGCTGTTGAGGATGATTTAACTATGGATGACTATGAGACAGATGTTGATGAGGAAATGATTGTTACTGATGAGGCCAAAGCTGCCGATAATGCTAATGATCGTTCTGAGCAGGTGTTAGTGGACAACATGATTGTCCCTCTCCCAGAGATTACTTCTACTTCAGCTTCTGAGGGGGAGGCGACTCAGTCCCTGATATCTATCTCTACTCAGGTTGACAGGTTTATCCACAACATTGAGAAAAGAGTTTCCAAGGTGACAGGTATTCCTCTAGTTGTTCCTGAGGAGGTAGTGGATGTTTCTAATGAGTAAGGAGATGTAGAGGAGCATCCTCTTGTCCTAACTACTGAAGAGCCGATGCTGATTTCTAAAGCTCGATTATCTCCCATCCATGAAGATCTACCCTCTCTCCCTAGTATTCCTTCTGAAGATGTTGCCACTTCCAGTGCAGACAGTTCCATTCTAAAGACGATAGAGATTTTCTTGGCAAGATAGCAAGAGAAATTTGAAACCGCAATGCAGAAGGTTCTAAATAAGGTCAAGGAAATAGAGAACGATCTTAACAACGGCCTTACAGAAGTTAAATTCCAGATTAACAAGCTTGATACCAAGCTGGATTTGATGTTTTTGGAGGGTGGAAAAGCTATCACTCTGAACATACAAGGGCTCAAGTTTACTTCAGAAGTTCTTAAAAATGTTGATACGAATGCAAAGACAATGATTGATGCCCACAATAGATCGATGGCTCACTTTGACAGCATTATTCCTGCTTATTCTAATGTTGTTATTGAAGAAGTCTGAAAGGCGGAGGAGGCTATGAAATTTAAGGTTGCTGCAGTTGAAGTTGCAATATTAGAGAATTTCAAATAGACAAATGACTACTGCTATGATAATTTTGTGTGTCTACATGGTCAGATATTTAGCTCTCAAGTACATGCTTTGCCTACTCATGTTGACATTTATCATGATGAGGATTACTCTCAATAGTGGACAGACACATAGGATTTCTTTCAAGGCACTGTTGCTGCTGCTGAAGTTCAAGTGGTTGAAGATATTCCTTCTGCTCCAGTCTACAAGAGAAGAAAGTATGTTGAAGGCCCATCTGCTATAAGATCAGAGCCTTCTAGAGACCTACCAGTAAGAGAGAGAGAGAAATGGGTGAAGTGTGGAAACCAACTTCAAGAGGAATTATTCTAGACACCTTCACCCTGGTTGATCTTGGAAATGAAAACAAATGGTACCACTATGATCAAGATGAATGACACAAGTATGAATTGGCCTCTGCCAAGAGAAGGATACACTTCAGAAATCACAAGAATAATGATTCTGCGCCTCCAGCCCCTCCAAAATATTATCCAAAGCTCAAGGCTTATTTTGTCAGGCAGCGTCAGAAGAGCCAGGACAAGCAGGGCTGAGGGTTGTTTGTTTTGTTTTGGATTATTATGTGTGTGGTTGTAGTTGCCCCCCCCCCCAACAAAAACTCTTATTGATATATATAAATATGTTTTAAATTTGTTAACTCGAATGTGTGCTGTGTTTTTATTTTCGTTAATTAATATATCTTATCTTTTTTATGCTTTATTATTGTTAGGCAATTCACCTTAGTTATAGGATTCTAAGTTCTTCAAATAGGGGGAGATTGTTGGGTATTGTATCCACAATAACTCTGATTTAAAGAAGGGTTCAGTTAAGCTAAGATGAATTATAATTGTATTTGATATTGCGTTTTCAGTTATGTACTTGCATGTTTACATGTAATCTTTCAAGATGAAAAACCAGAGAAGTAGCGTCGAGATGATTCGACAAATTCTGCGTGTATCGACATGTATATTTGACGAATTCGGTGAGTATCGTTAGATACATTCGATGAATTTGACGAGTATACTTGATAATAACTGACAAATTTTACTTAACTGTTTTTCCACTCTCAGATATTCTACCACAAGTATATATGATGAATTCAACGGGTGTTAGTAAGTATATCCGGCGAATTCGATGAGTGTCAACGAGTATACTTGACGAATTCGATAGGTATCCCTTACAATACTCGACGAATTTTACTTGGGTAAAAATTTTGTTCTTCTGAATCTAATTCCTTCTCCTTCCTTGATCCTCCTCTTGCCCTTTGGATAGACATACACCCTAATAGAGAGATTACATGTGAGTCAACACATTGGCCTACACAATGAAGGATTACGTTGTATAGTCCTTTGTTTACTAACCCACTGTAACCTGGCATTGGTGTGTACTTAGCAATGTAGACCTGTAAGTACATATCTAAAACAAAGCATAAAATACAGACTCAATTCATCTTAACTTAATGGGACCCTTCTTTAAATCAGGGTTATTGTGGATACAATACCCAACAACCATGCATCGCTATCTCGCTCAACGCTCATCGAGTGCATCGAGTGCATCGAGTGCGTCTAGAGGACTGGGCTAATGCCAGGCGATACCTTCCTACTGCGTCGCGCTAGTACGAAAAAGTGTAAAATATTCTTTTTGGATATTTTTCCAAGTTTGCAGGACAACTGTCAGCATCATGCGCGTCGACCTACCGTCGAGCGCTAGCTCTACCACAGGCGGTAGCCTATTTTCAAAAAATGTATAAAAGGCATCGTTTTTCATTCCAGAGACAAAGAGACACCTATTCTCAAGCCTAGGGTTCGTGTGCCGCCTCTAGATCACCAAAATGACGTCTCCATCGAAGGAAGAGAAAACTGCCTCCCTCCCGTTCGCGCACGAAGAACTCTGGTGAGCAAAAGACATCAATGACTACGAGGAGTTGATCGGTTGTATCCGCATGAAGATCTCAAGCACCGGTCATGGATCGCTCAACGGAGAAATCATCTTGAGGGAGATTCAATCTAAATTCATCTTTAATCTTTTATACTTGGTGTACATTTCTCTTTTCTGCATTTTTGTGGTGAGGAAAATCGACCGGTGAAGGTCGTCAAAATCTGGGGATGATTCCATGGGAAATCGTCCCGGGTAAGGGACATCTAGATTGGGGGATCTAGTGGGGCTCTAAGACACTTTCTTATGTAAAGGTGAAGAGCCGTCTCGAAGACCTTTCTTGGAGGGAAAGGGAGAGAGCCAACCGATCCGGGTAGTGGGTCGGTATAGAAAAAGAAAAGATTCTTAAATTTCACTGCCTCCGATCTCCGACATCATGGATATCCAGTACTTGTAATTGTAAACCATTTTTATTTATGTTTGAATAAAAAATTATTTATTGATTTTCATTCTGTGTGTGACATTGTGATTGTTTGCCTGTAAATCTCAGAAGGGTGTGTATTTCTCCAAGGAGAAATTTGCCCTAGAAAACGAGGTCTTTGACCTACCGTGGGGCGCTAGCTAGTTAGCACCCCACGGTAGCTTCCAGAACTAGTTTTTTCTAGACAAAATATTTCGAATTTTTAATCAATCCGTTAAACCTTATTCACCCCCCACCCCCCTCTAAGGTTAGCCACTAGATCTAACAGATTCTTTCTGACAATCGTATAGGTAGACATGTGCATTTTCAAGCTAATATGAACCTAGGACCCAATCCCTTTTGGTTTCCTAAGGTAAACCAATCTGTGCTTGAAGGATAGTCCAAGTACTCATATGTATGCCAATATAGTTTTTGGATAGTGGATGTTCCAAGCATATGTCTGGAACAAGGAGCCATCTTAAGGTTTTATATGGGTTGAAGCAAGCCCCTAGGATATGGTTATAGAGAAGATGGGAAAATCTCCTTTGGCACCTGTCAATTTCCAGGAAGGAGATTGGTCTCTTGGAGTAGTAAGAAGAAAATAAGTGTTGTCATCTCAATAGCTGAATCAGAATGCATAGCAGTCGGTAGTTGTTGTGCATAGCTACTATGGATCCAGCATCAGCTCCAGGACTATAATCTCAAGCTAAGTAGAACTCATATGTTTTGTGATTCTACTAGTGCAATCTCTATTTCTAGAATTCCTGTATCTCATAGCAGGACTAAGCACATAGAGATTATACATCATTTTATTAGAGAGCATGTGGAAAGTGAGGACATTAGTCTTGAGTTTGTCCCTATAGAAAAACAGGTGGCTGATATCTTCACGAAGCCACTAGATGAAGTCAAGTTCAACACCTTCAAATTTGAATTGGGTGTGATGAACTTAGTAAAGCTTCAGTATCACTTAATGCATTTTAGTTACAGGCAGTATTAATCCCTGCAGAATAATAAGGAAAATATAGACCAAGTGTCTAAGCATCGAATAAGCTGAGTCTAAGTGTCCAGACGTCGAGTGTGCTGAGTCTACTCAACGCATACTCCATGGGACTTCTATTTACGGCTATCTTTTGGGATTAATCTCAGATTATGATTTCCTCGTGATTATCACATCAGGTACGCGCCTCTCCACATTCTCAAATAAGAGGTAAGTATAAATAGAAGTGTGTGTGCTTAGAATAAAATACATTATTCCTAGCCCTTTCCTCTTTTTGTCTCCCTACGACGAAAGCTCGAGAAATCTACAGCACATAATAGATCAGAAAAATACTATTGAAGACCAGAATGTCCCTATGAAAAATGTTGAGGTTGAGGGGGAGACTAACAAGATTGTTGCACCAGTTGTAGGAGAGCAAGTACAATCAGGTCAAGAACAGCTGGATTGCTTCAATGAAAATCTGCAGAACAAGATTGCTCAAATGTCCTGAAGTGATTCCTTTTTATCCTCAAGTTGAGGGGGAGCAAGTCCCTAATAAAATGACTAAAGATGCTCAATCCATAGCTAATCTAAATCAGCAAATTCCTATGGTGAATGCAGAGATTGAGTGGGAGATTCCAACAGAGCTCCTTGGTTAAGAAAATGACACTGTTATTGAAATTTCAGAGGATAGTTCACTATATAGATGAAAAGATAGATCAGGCCAAAACCTCCCTGACTACAATTATATCTGAAGAAGTCATAAAGCGGGAGAAGGCAATGATCAAGGGGGGGGGAATGATGTTTGGGTTACCAATGTAAATCAGAGGTTCATGTGGGAATGAACATTATATATATAACAACATTCCTGTTATATTCAAGAAGGACTGTATAATGAAAAGTATGGTGATTAGAGGGTAGATCAATGTGATGATCAATATGGTGCTCAGTGGGCTGAACCCTCTGCTGCTGTTGATCAGATAGCTAGATCCATAGGCAAGTCTGTTGTTGAAGAAGAGGAAGATATCTGGCTAAACAAGAAGAGCAATAGAGAAGAGATGGAGACCAGGCCAGATCTTAAGAAGTGGAGTCCTCAATCAAGGACAATTATCTTGTCTGAATGGGATCAAATCAAAGAGAAGAAAGTCAAGCAAGTAAAAGGCTGCAAGGAAATCCATCAGGGGGATAGTGATCAAGGAACCTAAACATGACATGTTTCTTATTTTCCTTAAGGGCTTTAGGACTGTGAACATTTTGTTATATACACACTATCTATTTTGATAATCATATTTGTGTGTGTGCATCAATTACGGCTCATATATACTATGAATGTTTATCTTCTGTATATGGTAGTGTATATCATTGACTAGGGTTCTGACTTATTCAACTATGGGGAGATAGTTGGGTCCATTGATCACAATGTCCTAGATTTGAAGAAGGCACGCAAGTCAATGGTATACATATGAATGTATTTGATATATGTTTAAGTTCATTATATGCAGGTTGTACTCTGCTACATTGATTAGACAGGCAATCAAAGTCACAATGACAGTTTGACTCAAGACAGGTTACTAGACAGGCAGAAAAAAACTAAGTACAGAAGCATTGAGTGGACTCACTTCACTCAACGCTAGAAGCCTAAAAGCATTAACAGAACTCCATGCAGTCAAATCCGCAGTGTTGCTGACAAGAAATCTGTCTAAGGATAGAAGCGTTGAGTGAAGACAGTTCACTCAACGCCTACTCAATAGGATTTTTATCTAAGTATAGAAGCATTGATTGAATATGGGCAACTCAACGCCTCATCAAGAAATATGTCTAAGGACAGAAGCATTGAGTGAAGACAGTTCACTCAACGCCTACTCAACTGGATTTTAGTTCAAGTATAAAAGCGTTGAGTGAAGACAGACCACTCAACGCCTCATCAAGAAGACTATCCAAGTCCAGAAGTGTTGTGTGTTGAAGCTATACTCAACTCCTTCAAGGAGAGAAATTTCAACTAAGTCTAGAAGCGTTGAGTGATGAAGGATCACACGACGCCTTAATAGTTAGGCTGTAAATGTCAAAAGCGTTGAATGTTGAAGGTTCACTTGACGCCTCAAGATGTAGAATTCTACTAAGTATTTTTGTGTTGAGTGACAAGGCTTCACTCAATGCCTACGTAGATTGTCTGAAATTTGGTAAGTCTGGAAGCTCTGAGTCATACTGACGTCATCAATAATTCAAATGTCGCGGGCTTTGCATGCTAGATAATAAAAGGCGTCGCTTGCCTTTAGTGCAACATTTAATGCAAAAGAAGTGTTGCAGTTACCAACTTCGGGTGGTCCATACTTCACAAAGAGTCGTTGAATGGCGGGATACAAAATAAGAGTCCCGAGAAAGAGGAAAAGGGGTGTTTGGAGACATAGCTTTTTGGTCATCTTCCTTCTCATAACGAAGTTGAAGTTTTCAAGTAACTTGATCTTATAGTTAGTTTGTTAATCACAGACAGAGTTGGTTATTGAAGAAATAAATCACTGAAGAATAAATCTGTCTTCAACTGCAAGATTTGAAAGTTCTCTTTCTGAGTTTGAAGGAGAAGTAGAGCAAAAGTTAGCTGGTTGAAAAAACAAAGAACTGAAGAATCAGTTTGTCTTCAACAGCAATATTTGAAAGTTCTCTTTCTGAGTTCAAAGGAGAAGCAGAGTAAAGCCAAGTTGTTGGTGTCCTTCAAGGCCACTGCAATCAACTCAACTACACAAAAGGCTTGAAGGAACAGTGTTCTGCAGATATCTTTTTAGCACAAGCAGAAATATCCTGAAGATCGATTCTTGGTGCTGTGAATAAGAGTGGACTAAGCTTTCCCAGTTCAAGAAAAAGAAGGCTCAGAAAATTATTTCTCTAGAGTCAAAGTTAGGGTTGAGTTTACTCAGTCAAGAAAGGCAGACTCAGAGAACATTCTCTCTGGAGTCAGTCATCAACAACAATCTCTTTTTCTGTAGGATCTTAATTGATCTGAGTTGTAAGCCTAAGATATAAAGGCTGAGTTGTAGGATCTTGTTGTGGATCTGAGGTAGGGCATGTTTGTCTGTGGTAGGAGATATATTCTTTGAGGTAGGATTATGTTGAGAATCTGAGGTAGGGCCTTTGGCCTGAGGTAGGATCTGAATCAGATCTGAGCTATAGGAGAGTTATACTCTCTAAGTGTTGCTCTATCCTCCTAGCCTGAGTTATAATACTTTTGATTAAGTCCGAGGTAGGTGATATGAAGGATCACTAAGCTGTAGAAGATATTTATAGGCTTCATGGGTGGTTATGGAGATTATGCGGTTATCCACAGCCTATAACCACCATGATCGCTATTAATAGGCCGCCTTTGGTATAATTATTTTTATGAGACTATGATTTAACACGCACATTAATTTTATAATTTATATTAAACGTAGACCAATCTATTTTCTGTAATGTATATTCCCCATTATGGGAGATCTGCGGGCGGTTACGTGCGTGGTTACCCACGTAACTGACGGCTACAATCGCGGGAGCATGATCGGACGGCAGAGAATACATATGATGGGCGATGGGTGACGATAGCGGTGATAGGGAAGATTGCTCACCGACAAAGGTCATGTTTGACCGAAGGTACTTGGACGGCCACCGGGGCGAGGTCGGCCGACCGAGGGGAGGGGAAACCACCCCTAGGTGGTGCTGGCGGAGGACAGGCGGCGAAACGGCCGCCCGCCCCGGCGATGAAGGGGCTTCCCCTTTTAGGGGCAGTGGGCGGCGGAAGGATTCCTTTATTCCTGATGGGCTGCCTCACGGGAGCCCATCCAGGGCGAGGATGGGCCGCCCCTTTTTTGGGGCGGCGGGCGGGTAACCAAATGGTCGCCCATTAGGAAGAAAGGAACATTGCCCTTGTTAGGGGCGGTGACACCTCCCTGGCACAGGAAAAAAGAGGGGAGGGAAGCCGGTGGGGCCTCGGAAGGAAATCCGGCCGCCCTTAATTAGGGGCGGATGGTCGGCCAAATGGCCGCCCATTTGTAAGAAAAGGGCATTGCCCCTGTTAGGGAAGGTGGCACTTCCCTAGTGCAGGAAAAAAGAGGGGAGGGAGGCCAGTGGGGCCGCCCTCCCCGAAAGGGAATCAAGCCGCCCTAACCGGGTGCTCGGGGAGGCGAGAAGACCGGGAGGCCTGGAAGCCGCCCGACCAGAGCAGCACGATACCGTGCAAAAGTACAGTGTCAGCCACCCTGCGCGTGTGTAGAGGCGCACGTAAAGGTGTGTGCTTCCCATCGCATGCGTGCACAAGAGCGAATTGCACGCTACATTACGTGCGGCCAGGCGAGACACGGCTGACGACTTGGGCTTCGCTCGTTAGACTGCGGCTCGATCGGACCGAGTACAAGGAACCTCATCACATGCCCCCCAATTTTCGGAGGTCATCTTGCAAGAGAATGGTCGGGAAATTTTCCTGAAGAATCCCTTTGAACGCTCCTCTAACAGGGCAAGCAATTGCAAGCCTGCTCAGTTACACTGTCCTACCAAGGTGCTACAAAATGCAGGTGTATCGCATGGTGATGAGCATGCTGAGGGCGCAGTGAGGAGAATGTGAACAGTGAGTGTCATGTGTTGCAATGTGTGGTGGGCACAGTATGCGTGAGGTGCACATTTGGACTTCATGTGCACATGACGTGATATGCACAAGGTGCAAAATATATGGCACGTACACGAGGTATGATGTGCGCAGCGTGTAATGTGCACGATGTGTAATGGGTGTTGCGTGCATGATGTGTGATGTGTGCACGATGTGCGCAAGGTGTAATATGTATGGCGCATTGAGCGCTCATTTATGGAGGAGAAGAGGTTGTCAAGTTGCGGAGTTTTTGGTCTCCCCGAGTTTGCCATCGGGGTACCTTGTGCACATGGTCGGAGGAGGAAACCTGTTGTTGCGGGATGTAGGGATGTGGATGTGGTGCCTCCATCTCCATTGAGGCAGAAGGGTTCCCTAGTTGGCAAGGTTCTTGTTGTTTCTCTTGATGTTGCGGCTCCCTCTGACCTAGATGTGACGGCATTGGGATCTTCTGCCCCCTTTCTTTTGTACAAATGTCATTTTTCATAAGTTTGGCTTGTGGCGTCTTTTTGCGTGGGTTGTAACCACGGATTAGTTTTCACGAGATTTGCTCGCGGCTTCATTTATTTTGCGTGAGGGGGAAGGCCCTGACAATGGCAGGGTGTTGGCTTACAGTGATGACGGAGAACATAATTTTTTGATGCTGCCTAGACAGGCTATGAGCCGAAGAGGCCAGAATATCTTTTGTGGAGATTTTAACACTTTGTAAGGGGAGAGGTTGGCGTCCCTTATTGGGAGAATTGAACACTCTTTAAGCGGAGAGGTCATAGTCCCTTTTGGGGAGCACCAAACACTCTATAAGGGGAGAGACCAGAGTCCCTTGTTGGGAGAACCGAACACTCTGTAAGGGAAGAGGTCAGAGTCCCTTGTTGGTAGCACCAAACACTCTATAAGTAGAGAGGCTGGAGTCTCTTGTGGGGAGCACTGAACACTCTATAAGGGGAGAGGTCGGAGTCCCTTGTGGGGAGCACCGAACACTCTGTAATGGGAGAGGTCGGATTCCCTTATGGGGAACACCGAACACTCTATAAGGGGAGAGGCTGGAGTCCCTTGTTAGGAGCACCGAATACTCTATAAGGGGAGAGTCCTGAGTCCCTTGTTGGGAGCATCAAACACTCTGTAAGGGGAGAGGTCAGAGTCCCTTGTTGGGAGCATCGAAAACTCTGTATAGAGAGATGTCAGAGTCCCTTGTTGGGAGCATCAAACACTCTGTAAGGGTAGAGGCCGGAGTCCCTTGTTGAGAGCACCGAACACTCTATAATGAATCCATCAATAAGATTGGAGATGACACTTGTTGTTTGTTCCACGAATGTTGAAAATACAAAATACAAGCAGTGGCGGAGCTATTGATGCTCCTTTAGCAAAAAGAAAACTCTTCTTTGGGATGTTCATCCTAATTATCAGCCCTACACTGGATCATTCTTGATATGTTAATTCAGAGCCTTGGTTTTGGAGAGAACTCTCGAGGTACCTAAGTCGAACAAATTGTTCACTTTCTATCTTTAGTCGCGAACAATCTTCTGTCTTATGCCTATGACCTTGATGAAAGCCGCAATATTTAAACTGGCCTCCTGAGTTTGGAGTAAAATCCCTTGGCCTTTGGAGAGGAGGATTGTTGTGTATGGCGAGCAACACTTCTACTCGCGAAGTGTTGAGGTGAGTGAAGGGTTGGTGTTGGTGATGCCCCCCAGCCTACTGATAGTTGTCATGGCGCGAGTTGCTCTTTTTTGGAACCGGCAGTGGTGTCAACCCCTGGTCTCGTTGTCTCTTTGAGTAGTTTTTGAATTGTTGGCGGTGTGCTTCAATTGCATCGTTAGCGGTAATCTGGGTGTCGATCTGTCGAACAAGATCGGGATAGCTGGGTATAGTATCTCGTATTAGTGCAGAGTGGAAGCCACCAGGGCAGAGCCCTCCAAGAAGAAACCCCAGTAGGAGTTCTGTTTTTATCCTAGGTATCTGTCGTGCCTCAGTGGTGAAACGACAGAAGAAATCTTTAAGGGTTTCCCCTTCACTTTGATGGATACCAGACAGGTGGGAAGGATCGTTGAATATCCGGCGGCTGGCGATGAACTAATCTGTAAATTTTGGTGTTAGTTCTCTGAAATCCTTGATTTCTCCCTCCTTTAGGGACATGAACCATGTGTGAGCTTGTTCTTTAAAAGTTGTCGGGAAAGCTTGACACAATAGTTGATCTTGGACATTGTAAAGTTGCATCATGATTTTGAAGTTCCTGACGTGCTCTAACGGGTCTCCCGTTCCATCGTATGTCTCGATCTTTGGGAGCTTGAAACCGTGAGGGACTGGGTGTGTCTGAACCTCAGGTACAAATGAAGAGCAATAATGGAGAGACGACTTGCCAAAGTATCACACTGCTTGGCTCGCTCGCGCTCTACTGTGATTAAGTTGAGAACTTCTTCGAGTGTGAGCCTTTCATCAAGGCCCGCTACTCCGGGGCATTTGCAGTGATTTTGAGCTTTAGGTTCTCTAGAAGGATGGGCTTCACGGTATGGAATATCTATGTAGGGGAGTTATGCTTCAAGCATGTTGACAGATAAGTGAGGGGGAACTGGACCGATGTGCCCCACAAGGGTCATCCCTTCTACAGTGCGGGTAACATTTCTCGCCATATTTTCTAGTCACGAGTACCGTTGTATTAAGGGTACTGTCTTCTGAGGATGCTGGGAACTTGCTTCCCACAGACGATGACAAATTATTGCGGTCAAACTTGACGTCCCGGCTGGACCGGAATAACCTTGACCACCTTAGCTCTCGAAATAGTCGAGCGCACACACAGTCAATGAAAATAAAAAGCTGTCAAGATAATTTTTTTGATGTGGAAAAGCCTGAAAAGAGGTGAAAAATCATGTGGTCGGATCTGTGCCGACCAAACCTCCACTATATTTGATTGTTGTTACAAGGCTTTTTCAAGAACTTGAGGGAGACAAGCCGCCTCTCGTTACAATTATTAGTGAGAGAGAGAACCTGGAGGGTGACATTCCACCGCTCACAGAGCTAATTATTTCCTCGTGTGATGCGGGGAGCGATGCGCTCATTGTATTATAGAGTCTTATAATAATTCCAGGTGGAGGGGATAGCTTGTTGTACTCGCTCTGATGTCTGGGGCTTGGGAGCTCATGCGACACGTCAGGCGCGTACTATCCTTTTTGGATTGTCTCTTGTTGTACTTCGAGGAGACGAGAATTGCTGACTTGTTTGCATTGAATACTTGCAATGGTATTGGGAGCGAAAAACACAGAGGTGTGTTTGGGGCGGACTTGATGGAAAAGCACGTGGAGAGATGGCTGATGGAGAGCATGTGGGGCACTTGCTAGAGGAGAGTGCATAGAGCGCTTGTTGGTAGAGAGCGTGCGAGGAAGAGATGCATGTTAGAGAGTGCAAGGAGGCAGTGTGCGCGGGAGCGTGCATGTAAGAGATGTGCACGGGGGCGCACAAGGAGGCAATGCGTGCGAGGGCGCATAAGGAGGTGACGCGTGCGGTAGCGCGCAAGGAAGAAGATGCGCGCGGGAGCTCATAAGTAAGAGATGTGCGCTAGAGTGTGCAAGGAGGCGACGCGTGCAGGAGCGTGCTAAGAAGGCACGCGGGGGCGCGCAAGGAGGCGATGCGTGCGAGGGCGCGCAAGGAGGTGACGCGTGCGGGAGTGCACAAGGAAGAAGATGTGTGTGGGAGAGTGTTGTTGGTGTTATCATTGTGATCTGGAAGTGAACAAGCATGTAGTCTCACTGCCCACGCAGTATGAGCCTATCAGGGTCGTACATAAGAACGTTTGGAGAAACTCAGAGATTGGCTTAGTATGATTTGCTTATATGATGAGTGGAAAAGACTTAGCAACAACTAGGCCTTGGAAAGCATCGAGTGCATTGAGACCTCTTAACGCTTTCGTCAAGTCAAGTGTTGACTCGGTTAATGATGGCCTTGAGTGTGTTGAGTTTACTCAACGATTTGTCGAGTCAAAGATTTGATTCGTCGAGTATGACACTTAAGAGTTGAGTGTGTTAAGTTCGCTCAACGGTTTGTTGAGTCAAGGTGTTGATTCGACGAGTCTGAGTCTCAGGCGTTGAGTGTGTTTAGTTCATTCAACGCCTTCGTCGAGTTAATGGTTGACTCGACGAATCTGGCACTTAGGAATTGAGTCCACTCAATGCCTTCGTCGAGTCAAGTGTTGATTTGATGGGTTTGGCACTGAGAGCGTTGAGGCGTTGAGTTCACTCAACGCCATTCATCGAATATCATATGGATACTCGACGATTCGTCGAGTATAGTTTGTATACTCGACGATTCATCGTATATGTCATTGATACTTGACGATTCGTCAAGACAAGGGTTGTCTGGTTGAAAACGCTGGATTCTAAGTCCTGGGTCTGTGAATAGCGATGGGAGCTATTCTATTTATTCCTTGGGCATAAATATAAGGTTTTAGGGTTTCTCAACATAGACTTAATTGTTCATTCTGTCTAAGTACACAAGCCGCACTGTGCAAAAGACCCGAGACATAAAAGCCGATGGAAGTCATTCCGCCGCCATCGATCCTGTCGTCGCCGCTTAGCTTGATTCCGGTGAGTGTCGCCGTCGTCTCTTCTGCAACAGACCTAGCAGTCTGTGAAGACGCAGAGCTTTCTTTCCCGACCTAGATCTTGTGCGACAAGATTCGACGGGTTCTCCTGTTCGTGTGGACTTCCTGTAGAGGTGCGGACAATATTCTACACTAGGGACTATAGCCATAAATTTATTGGCTGATCTCATGGAGCATTTAGGTTGAGTATAGACTCGATCCCGTAGAGTTAAAATTTTATTTACACTAATTTATTTTTGATGCATGTCCATTGCTAGATCCGAACTTCTTTTGGGTTTTCTTGTTCTTTATTTTTGCTGCGTGCACAACTGTTGTGCCATCTAGCAAAACTTAACAGTGGTATCAAAGGGAGGTTCGACAATGATCATGGCATCAGAAGTGCTAAATCCATGGCGTGTAGATCTGGAAATTTAGAAATATTCTAAATGCCTAAATCTATTCTTGGGATCCCGCCACGAACGCATGTGATTTTGCTGTGATATCATAATTAATATCCCTGTTTCTTCTTGACAGTAACCATCCCTCTTGTTGGTTTGTGAAACCAAGTATGTTTGATTTTGAATCTCACATTGAGAGACAAGCTTGTCTACTGTTTAAGCGGGATTAGTGTTGCTCATGTCCAGTGCATGTAAATCTGAATATTTAGAAGGGTTCTAGACGTTCAAATTTAGCCCAGTTCATCAAGTGTTGATGATCCTTCTTTTGCACATCTGGGATGCACTTGGATTATGATTGTTTTCTAATTTTATTTTTTGGATGTGCACATTGGTTAATTGTTAACCATGATTAAGATTTAATCAATCGTTTAAAAATCCCTTAAGCAATATTAAGTATTTGGATGCCTTCCGATGGCTGACACTCTTCCTGTCTCGATCGATGAAGTGTGTGCTTGTGAAAGAAAAGGGAGAGTAATCTCTGGTTAACTTTAGGGGGGTGAATAGAGTTATTTAAAAATTTCTTTACAACTTTTTACAAATATAAAATTAAGTGATAAAATAGGTGATATAGTAATAGCTAAGAGAATTTAACAGAAGAAAATAAAAAAGCTACACTAAGCTACCACAGCACAAGACAAAAAGAAAATAGTAAACACACAGACAACACAAGAATTTTATAGTGGTTCCCCAACTGGGTACATCCACTTTTCTACCACCCTGGTAGGAATTCACTACAGGTTTTGATCAGGTAACTGCCACCACAATATCTATTTGCAGGGAGATATTGCAACCCTTTGAGCTTTTGATCAGGTGCCCAAAAACCAAACTCAAGTCTTTTGGAAGGTGACTTGTGAACTAGGCTAACTTTTGAAGGGAGTTAAAACCCTATACAATGGGGTGGGAAAGAAAGTGATGTTAGTCTTCTCTTTTCTCAAATGCACTTTGAGAAGACTTTGTGTGGATTCTAGATCTTGTCAAAGCTCCCTCTGAGATGTAGAGTTGTTCAGGATTGAGAAGCTTTGTTCAGGAGTATGTAGGTCTTCAGCTTGTGAAAAACAGATCCAGGAACTGTAGACAGATGGATCTAAAATGTCTCAGTAAATTCCTGGAAACAGAAGATGAAGAGGACTCTTGATCAGTTTTTATTGTTCTTCTTCTATCTTCTTGAGAGCACAGTGAGAGATAAGGATTGAGAGCTGTTGTGAGGTTTTTGCTCTTGCTAAGAATATCTCTCTCAGTAATTTTCTGCTCTATAAGAATTGTATTCCTATTCTCAGCCTCTGTGTCTTTTGAGAAAGTAATCTCTCTTTGTTCTCTTCGACAACCAATCTTGCTTAGAAATTTGAATAACTGCAATTAATGTCTTGCTGTAAAACTGGGAAGGAAAACGGCTAGCATTTCTGTCATTATTCATTTCCTCAACTGTCCCGAGAAATATGTCAAATAAATCCTCTGATGAATACCATAATCAATGATGCCAGGAATGGCTATATTCATAGGTAATATAAGCATTGATAACTAAGGGAATTTATGACTTAAAATAGTAATAAAGAGGGAATAGATAAGGAAAGAACAAAGAACAGATAGCTTACATAATTCGTAGACCAGAGAAAAGATTTTGTCGACCTACACTCAAAGAAAATCGACCTGAGAAATCATGTTCGTCGACCTGAGCTCTGCGAAGCACACAATGAATGTAAGTAACCGATTCTGCGCTCCAAGAACGTCGACCTGAGAATCTGTTCTACACTCAGAGATCGTCGACCACAGAACTTGAACACACAGAAATTAGTCAAGCTGAGAATCTATCTTGAGAAAACTAATCGTCGACCTGAGCTCGAATATCGTCGAGCTCAGCTTAGAGAATTAACTCTGAGTTCGTCGATCGTAGATTGACGATCGTCTAGCTGAGTTCGAAGAACTTCGAACTGATCAAGCTGACTTCTGAAAAACTTCTAAATCTGAATCTTTTGAGGTCCTCTGTTGGCTAGTCCAAGAAGGTTGAACTAAAAGGACTTTGCCTAATTTCTAGGACTAATTTGCTAGACCCTGGCTATACAAGGTGGGATTAGTGAATCTAGCCCAAATCCAACTAGGTATCCAACAATCTCCCCATATTTGGGTGAGGTCACTAAAATACAAATATAAAGCAATCATAAAGCAAGAAACATATATCTGGCAGAAATAATATATTCAGCAGATATTTATAACATATGCATCATGATATAAGCAGAAATAGTGTTTAAACAATAAAATTACAATAACTAAAATTACTGTTTCTGCTTGGGAATAGCTTTCTCAGACTTTTCAGTAGATTGTTTGAATAAGAATTCTCTGTTAGGGTTAGCAGCTTCTCTTTTTGACAAGATCATGTCAGATACACCAATAATATTCTGAGAAGTTGCTCTGGGTACTACAGCCTCTGGATGCAATTTCATATACTCATCAGCATTAAAGAATTTGTTAGATTTTGCATACCTGGTTAGTTCTTATTTCCTGTAAGATGACATTGTTGAAAACTGAGAAGGATCCTTGCCTTCGGCTTTAGCTTTCATAATCTGAGAGAGTCCTACTAACTCCTGAAATCTAGCCATCCTGGCAGAGGTCTCCTATTCTGGATCTACAAATGGGATAGGAGGAGACTCTGGCATGATTGTACTAGAGTCATGTTGTGATTTATCAATAGTATCTGCAAAAACTCTCTTGGATGAAACTGGAGGAGGATGGCGTGTAGAGGTTTGTTGACTGCCATGCCTTGACTGTCTTTGATAAGTCTTGGTTACTAGAGCAGCTCTTTGAGTAACACTTCTAGAAGTGCCTGAAGAGGGAGGAGGAGGAGGAGGGTCTTTCCTGAATTGCATGGGAGGAGACCTGTACCTTCTCCTCTTCTTCCTTTCTTTCTGGTCATTCTTAGACAGCCACATCTATTGGGGCATCCCTGGATATGGATTTATTTTCTGCAAAATATAGTAGGGAGTGTCATGGTTGGGATTTGGCTTAGGAGCAGCCTTTGGAATAGCCTTTCTCTTCTTGATAACCTTCTTCTTAGATTTGGAATTAACAGAATCATCTGAATCATTGTCTGTACCATCTTCAGAGGAACTTTGGGGATGGTCATATAGAGCATCTATTTCTTTTAACGTTTCCTTTGAGATCTATTTGTCTACTTGAGGAGGAACTGGAGGTAGAGCATCTTGAGGAGGAACCACTTCATCTGGAACTATTTCAGCTTCCTGAGCCATTTCTTCAGCAAAAATCTCATCCATATCTGGTAATGGAAAGGTAGAGAAGACAAAAGTGGGAGGGGAAAAAGACTTGGGCTCAGAGAACTCATCCTCAGCAACCTTAACAGGCTCAACCTCTGAAACTAGAACAAGCTCAGGCTCTGGAGCTGAAAAGCTGTTCTGAATAAGCTGTAAGACCTCTGAGCTAACTAGAGTTGTATAGCAAACAATGTCTGTACAGTACTGAGGAGAGACAAAAGAAAGAATGTTACTATACATAAGATCAAAGAAATCAAGAACTGAGTTCAGTTGAACTACTGAAGAAATGAAGCAGTCTCGAGAATAAACTTCCAAAGAATGATCTAAATTAGCTGTCTCATAGTCAATGTCCAAAAATTCTGAAAGTTATGCATCTACTATCTCAGTATTAACAAAATCTATCTCTATTACTGATACTGTTGTTGCTGAAGCTACTTCTTCATGGAGTATCTCCCCTTGCTTGGTTTCAGTGAGCACTGGAGCCAGGCCCCTGACTGAATAAGGAGGGACAGGGAAGGCAGATAGTTGGGCAGCAAGAGATGAAATAGAAGAAGCAAGAGGTGAAATGACCTCTGTTATGAGTTGTTTAAGAAGAGGAGAGATAGATTGTAGAAAGGATGAAATGGAGGGTGAAATTATGTCCATGAATTCAGGTGGGGTTTGAGTAGATATAGATGGATTGAAGGTGGAAGAGCAGGGATGAGAATCTAGCATTTACTCATCTAGAGGGGATGGAGAATGACTAGGGGATGAAAGAAGATTGAATGAAGGTAGGGATGATAGATTGTGAAGAGGAGGAATGTTAGTAAGATGAGAAGGAAGAGGGGATAGAGGAGGAGTAACATGCTATGGTGAATGATATTGAGGGGATAGATGTACTGGAGAATGAATTGGTGAATGTTGCGGTAGTGGTGAATGAACTGGTGAAGAAATATGGATGGGGGAAGCAGGAGGTGTAGGTGGATGTGTTGGAGTTGTGGAAGTAAGCTGGAGGGATGTTGAAGTTATTTGAATAAGTGGAGGTGGAGGGGGAATGACGATATCCTCAGCAGGGTGGGAAGTGGCTAGAACAGCCCTTGTACTTTCAGAAGATCTAGAAGAGGAAGCCTTGGATGGCTTAGGGATGCTCCTCTCCCACCTGCTAAATAAGGTGCAGGTTAGCCTCTTTGTAACACCCCTACCCGTTACGTGCAACATAGTAGAGGGTCGGGCTGGGGCCCCACACCATGTCTTACAAACAGGCGGAGACGTTACTAAGTAATACCAAATACGCATCCTATCACAGAACATTCTAGCGGAAGTTTAAAGGGTTGCAAGAATGAACTCAAACATCAACACGACTAAACCAAACATGCCATAATATAAAACCACAAGTACGGCCTTATGGCCTCTTACAAGTGTTTCTCTTTATATAAGAAGGTATCTTCCATACATCGGCACGCAGGCCGGCCATACATGAGTTCTTACACAAGGTACAAAACTAGCCTTCGAGGGCTAGCACTTAGCAGCAGCAGCTTAGGGTCTTCCACCCTCATCCCTGCTTGGCCCTTCTTGACCTGCACGCAAAAGATCCACCAAGCAGTGGCAAACAAAGCAACGGTCAGCATTTGGCTGACCATTTATAACGACCCTGTCCCTGGCACGGGACAGCGGAATTCCTTCCATGCATAGCACTTATATACAATCAAAAGGGTATGCTTTAGCACATCACACTTGTACGCCCGTACAAGTCATCATCCACCACAAACGTCGGCACGACGGCCCGACGTTCCGTGCTCTCAGGGCACATTATCGGTGTACCGGAAAACCAGGGTCCCACCACCGTTTAGAGGTCCCAGACATGACGGCAATTCGTGAGCATTCCAATCCTCCATGGCTCAAATAGTCGGAGTGATTCTCATTCTGTGATCCTAACAGGGCCTTAAGCACTCCATGATTAGACAACCAGAACGCGGGTACAGATCAGCTTTGCCCGTAGCTCACATACGTCAGACGTCGATCAGGACTGACACGGGTACAGCTTCACCTTGCCCGTTCGCCACACAGGCTTTTCCACAGTTGCAGCCCCACCGACTCAACAAGTAGCATCACAATTACAAGGGTTGAGATCACACAGCATCAACCCATCCACATACTATCCTGCTGCACCAAGCTACAGGTGTCCACCAAGAACATCACACGCATCACAATAATACAGAGTCTTGCTCTGATATGCATACAATCATCACAAATCCGGACCAACCTGTCCAGATGGCTTCACACAGCATGCCTACCCGTACTTCTCGATTCCGGGACTACTCCAACAAGAATCAAGGGATGGAGTTCAATATCCCAAGAGAATTCAACTCTACCTTTGTAGAGGATTCGTGCATATGCAAAAAGGAAGGATTTCACATATCCAAGGAGGAAGTCGTTACCCTTGGAGGACATTTTGGAGCCATGACAAGCACTGCTTGGAGCTCTGCCTTCCCGAATATGGCCTCCGATCGCGAATCCGAGCTTGGACTAGCTGGATCTCCCTCTCCTTCCTCCTTCTTCCTCCTTCCTTCTTCCTCTTTCCTTCTCTCACTTAAGAAGATAAAGTGAGGAAAAGTTTGCTGGTTCGGGGTCTTATAGGGGCTGGAAAAACTGAAGACCACTAGATCTGGAAAGAGGGAAACAAACGGCCGAGATCTGCAGAAAAAGTCAATTTCAGCCCTGACATGCCCTGTGACACGCCCGTGTCACAGGTCGTGTCCCTTAAGCGGCCCTTAAGCGACAAAGAACCGCCTCACCACACGGGTTGCACATGCCTGTGACCACCGCCTAACCTGACACGGCCTGAGACACGCCCGTGTCTCTGGCCGTGTCGCCTCTCTCGACGAATCTCGTCGATCGCCGAGATTATACTCGCCGATCGTTGACACGATCTCGCCGATCGTCGAGAAGGACACGCCCTGTGACACGCCCGTGTCACAGGCCGTGTCGCCTCTTCTCGTCGATCGTCGATCACAATGCTCAACGATCGTCGAACGCGCGACCTGCAGCAACCCGAGGATGACACGCCCTGGGACACGCCCGTGTCTCAGGCCGTGTCACTCCAAAAACACCTGAAACCCAACTTTTAAACTTTCTCGAGACCAGCTCGAGTATTTGCTTGACACGACCTGGGACACGCCCGTGTCCCAGGCCGTGTCACTTGGCCTAAAAACCAAAACTAAGTTTTGGGGTATTACATCCTCCCCTCCTTGCAGAAAATTTCATCCCGAAATTTGAATGACTGAAAAAACTCAATAAAGTCCATATCTATTGATTATTACAAGGTCTAAAACACAACCACTTACAAAAATAACTCGGGAAATTCTGTCTGTATGGTTTGCTCACGCTCCCAAGTAAGCTCTTCTCGGCCACAATTATCCCACCGGACTTTGACCATCCCGATTGTTTTGTTCCTCAATTGCTTCTCGGTGGCATCTTCAATCCGAATGGGCCTAACCTTTGTCGTTAGCCCACTATCGACTGATACCCGATCTGCAACTATCACTTGCGACGACTCTTTTATTGCTCTCCGCAGCACTGATACATGAAACACATCATGTAAACTACTTAACTCAGGCGGTAGCAGTAACCGATAGGCTGCCTCACTGATGCATTCAATCACCTCAAAAGGTCCTAGATACCTCGGGCTCAACATTTTCAGACGTCGTATCCTGGACACACCTTTAAAAGGTTTGATTTTTAAATATGCCCAATAACCCACCGCAAACTTTACGTCTCGGTGCATGGCATTATAATATTTGGCCTGCCTATCTTGAGCAATTAACAACCTTTCACGAATTGTACGTACCGTTTCATGCATATCAGTCACATCTTGCCGCTTGTAAAGCTTCGTTTCACCTGTCTCCGCCCAAGATAACGGTATGCGGCACTTCCTGCCGTACAAAGCTTCGAAAGGGGCCATCTAAATGCTGGCCTGGTAACTGTTGTTATAGGCAAATTCAATCATGAACAAATGATCTTCCCAGCGACTTCCAAAATCTAGCGTACACATCCGTAGCATATCTTCCAACGTCCTGTTGGTTCTTTCAGTTTGACCGTCCGTCTGGGGATGAAAGCTCGTACTGAAATGCAACTTTGTGCCCAACAGCTGATGAATTAGCCTCCAATCTCCTGATGTGAAGCGTCCATCTCGATCGCTAACAATGCTATGGGGAATTCCGTGCAATCGTACGATCGAATCTACGTACATTTTAGCCAACTTGTCGACTGGATCATCTCTTCGATTTGGAATAAAATGAGCAACTTTTGTTAACTGATCCACAATTACCCAAACCGCATCATTACCCCACTGAGATCTCGGCAATCCATGCACGAAGTCCATGGAAATATCATCAAATTTCCACACTGGGACCGGTAATGACTTCAAGAATCCTCCTGGCCTTTGACATTCCGCTTTCACCAGAGCACATGTATGGCACTTAGCAACATAACGTGCTATATCTTTCTTCATACCCAGCCACCAGAATTTCTTTTTCAAATCTTTATACAATTTTGAACTTCCAGGATGAATCGAATATCTTGAAAAATGGGCTTCGTACATGATTTCTTCACGAAGATTTCTCTGACAAGGAACACATACTCGATCGTCTTTTCTCCAAAGTCTATTGTCAAAAGAAAACTGAGAGCTCTTATCTGCCGCTGCATAATGCTGCAAACTATCATCCAATTCTGTCGCTTGGCGGACCCTATCCATTAGGTCATACTGTACCTCTGTCCAATTCAAACACATGGTCGCAGCAGTGTTTTTCTCCACACAAGTAATATCCATCCGTTCTAGCTCGTGGATCAACCGTTCATCATGGTATAACAACCAATTCGCCCTTGCCGGAGTCCTACGACTCAGGGCATCTGCGACTACATTCCCTTTACCAGGGGTGTAATGAATTTGGAAGGTATAATCACCAAGAAATTCCATCCACCTTCTCTGTCGCATATTTAAGTCTTTTTGATCTAAAAGATATTTCAGACTCTTATGGTCTGTATAGATATCCACCTTTACACCATATAAATAATGACGCCACAACTTAAGTGCAAAGATGACTGCGGCCAATTCCAAATCATGGACTGGATAGTTCCGCTCATGGGCTTTCAATTGGCGCGAACCATATGCTATCACCTTACCACGCTGAAGGAGAATGCAGCCTAAGCCGCTACCCGATGCATCACTATACACCTCAAAACCATCTATGCCACAAGGTGTTGTCAAAATTGGGGTCGTAGTCAACTGACTCTTTAACGCTTCAAAAGCTCGTGCACACTCGGGCGACCAAACGAACCTTTATTCTTTCCACGTTAGGGTAGTGAGAGGCAATGCTATTCTTGAGAAATTTTCCACAAAACGCCTGTAGTAGCCCGCAAGTCCAAGGAAACTCCTGACTTCGGCTACCGACAAAGGAACAGGCCACTCCTGCACAGCAACAATTTTGGCAGGATCCACTGCAATGCCTTCTCCACTAACTACATGGCCCAGAAAAGCCACGGATGACAGCCAGAAATCACACTTAGTAAACTTGGCATAGAGTTTCTTTTCCCTCAGGGTTTGAAATACCATCTTCAAATGATTTTCATGCTCTTCTCTAGATCGGGAATACACCAGGATATCGTCAATAAAGACGATCACAAAGAGATCCAAATATTGCTTAAACGTTTGGTGCATTAAATCCATAAACACCAAAGGTGCATTAGACAATCCAAAGGGCATCACCGTGAACTCATAATGCCCGTAGCGTGTGCCAAACGCCGTTTTGGGTATGTCACTTTCCCGAACCATCAGCTGGTAATAACCTGATTTCAAATCCAGCTTAGAATACACCGAAGAGCCCACTAGCTGATCAAACAAATCATCGATCCGTGGGATCGGATACTTATTCTTCTCTGTCAGCTTGTTCAGTTCTCGATAATCGATGCATAGACGCAAGCTGCCGTCCTTATTTTTCACAAAGAGAACCGGCGCACACCAAGGTGACTGACTTGGCCTTATAAAACCTTGATCTAGCAATTCTTGCAACTGAACCTTCAGCTCCGCCATTTCCTTTGGCGCTACACGATAGGGGGAACGGGCCACAGGTTTTGCACCAGGTACCAGTTCTATCGTGAAGTCAATTTCTCGTTGGGGTGGTAACCCCGGAAGGTCTTTTGGAAACACATCCAGGAATTCCGACACAACAGGTACCTCATTCACACTAGCTTTTGGCTCTACCGCTGCTACTAGCGTGAAGAACAACTCGGCACCCTTTCTAACGGCCTTCCGAACTTGCAGAGCGGATATCAACATCTCATTTATCCCCTGCATGCCGCTAAACCTTATTTCTTGTTCGGTGTTCTACCCCAACACAACTTCCTTAGAATTACAATCAATGCGAGCATGCTGCTCTGACAACCAATCCATACCAAAGATTATGTCGAATTCCGAAATTGGCAGCACAAGTGCTTCCAATCTGAAGCCCCAACTTCCTATTTTCCCTTCTACACACCCAGACTAATCCGCGCACAAAACACATCCGTTAGGTAAGAGTACCTTCAAACTTTCTGTCGTGCCTCGTATCGGCGCGCCAATGCGCAATACGAAATCCTTTGACAGAAACGAATGTGACGCACCAGTATCAAACAGTGCTCGTGTCGGATGCTCCCAAATTAGGACGAAGCCTAACATAGCAACAACACAATAAACACCAAAAACATAGCAGCACTACACAAAGGGAAAAGAACTCAGAGATCACGCGCACCTGTGACGACGTCGGCCTGCTTAATGGCCTCCTGTTGTCGCAGATTGAAAACTCGAGGCTGCACTTGCGAAGCAGAAGACTCTGCCACCGCCTTCCCATTATCCGCATAGGACGCGCCCGGCTTCTTGTCACCTTTCGGAGGACCAACCCGATAGTCCCGAGCAAGATTTCCCGGCTTGCCACACGTATAGCAAGTGTGGGATTCATAGCCTGACGACGCTTCCGAAGTAACTGATGAAGGAGCTTGCCCAGAACGTCTGGACTTCTTACCCCATTTCTTTCGAAATCCACTTCTCTCCGGACGCAACGGTTTGAACTCCGGTTTTGCAACAGCCAAAGGTCCTTTAGATTGTCCTCGCTTCAAATCTGCTTCCAATGCCCTCGCGGTGTAGACCACAGCTTGAAATCCCTGATTCACGGAACTCGAGAGTAAATGTCGCAACTCATCCCGCAGTCCCGCATAAAACTGACTGGTCTTGCGCTCTTCCTCGGCAAAGATTGCGCCCGCATAATGCCCCAAACGCGGGAACTCATGCAGATACTCATCCATGCTGCTCTCCTTTTGAGTCAACCGCTAAAACTCCAATTCCAAAGCAATTCGTTGCTGCAACGGCAAATGCTTGCCCAAAAACAACCGAGAGAACTCGTCCATAGAGACTCCAGTCAACTGTCTGCCTGCCAAGTGGTGCAGTTCTACCTCATCCCACCATAGCCGAGCTTCTCCTTCAAGAAGAAAAGTGGCTAACGTGACTTTCTGTTCCTCCTCAACCCGAAGGGCGGTCAATATGCGCTTGATCCGAGCAAGCCAATCCTCTATTTAAGCTGGGGAACCCGCCCCGGTAAATGTCGGAGGATGAAAACTCATAAACCGCTTCAGTTGATGATCTACGGCACGCTGATCAACCGCTATGCCCACCGGTTCTTGACGCACTGCCACAGGCACGGGAGCCTCAGGCCGAGCTTGCCCTGCCTGCTGAGCATTCATCACCACAAGTACCATTTTTATAATCAAACGTACAGTTTCAGCTGATGGAGGAGGGGTGGGCACCTCTGCAGGTGTCGCACTCTCAACAGAATGATGAGGTTCTGACTGACCCGCAACACTTCGCGTCACCTATATGTGTCAAACCAAACAATTCAGTGACAAGCCACACAACAAACAGTCAAAACAAACACACAAGTGTAACACACCAGTGCATTTTAATCCTATGTGGACATGTTTGAGTTCAATTTTATACACTCACACACGAGCTCGCCACCCCACAAAAGAATTCGTCCACAAATTCATAGGAGGGAACCAAGGAATCTGATACCAAATTGTAACACCCCTACCCGTTACGTGCAACATAGTAGAAGGTCTGGCCGGGGCACCACACTATGTCCTACAAACAGGAGAAGACGTTACTAAGTAATACCAAATACGCATCCTATCACAGAACATTCTAGCGGAAGTTTAAAGGGTTGCAAGAATGAACTCAAACATCAACACGACTAAACCAAACATGCCATAATATAAAACCACAAGTACGGCCTTATGGCCTCTTACAAGTGTTTCTCTTTATACAAGAAGGTATCTTCCATACATCGGCACGCAGACCGGCCATACATGAGTTCTTACACAAGGTACAAAACTAGCCTTCGAGGGCTAGCACTTAGCAGCAGCAGCTTAGGGTCTTCCACCCTCATCCCTGCTTGGCCCTTCTTGACCTGCACGCAAAAGATCCACCAAGCATTGGCAAAAAAAGCAACGGTCAGCATTTGGCTGACCATTTATAACGACCCTGTCCCTGGCACGGGATAGCGGAATTCCTTCCCTGCATAGCACTTATATACAATCAAAAGGGTATGCTTTAACACATCACACTTGTACGCCAGTACAAGTCATCATCCACCACAAACATCGGCACGACGGCCCGACGTTCCGTGCTCTCAGGGCACATTATCAGTGTACCGGAAAACCAGGGTCCCACCACCATTCAGAGGTCCCAGACATGACGGCAATTCGTGAGCATTCCAATCCTCCATGGCTCAAATAGCCGGAGCGATTCTCATTCTGTGATCCTAACAGGGCCTTAAGCACCCCACGGTTAGACAACCAGAACGCGGGTACAGATCAGCTTTGCCCGTAGCTCACATACGTCAGACGTCGATCAGGACTGACACGGGTACAGCTTCTGTAAGACCCCCTTTTTTTTCTTTTTCAACCACCGGGGTCTTATGCCCAGAACCGCCGCTTTGCGGTGACACCTTCGCACCCGGGAAGGTTGTCACTACAACACGCCGATTCTGCCGGCCTTTTCGATCGCAATAAGTAGCAAGCAAGAGAGAAGCAAGTCCACCAAAAGAGAATATCACATAAAATAAAACTCCACGAAGGGAGTGTCCAAAGAAAATCATCAGAGTATAAATAGTCTGGAAATAAAAGGGCTCATGCCCGGTACATCAGAGTCCTCACTACAAGTCGCTCATCGCGGAAGCTAAGAAAATGCTAATCACTCACGGAGCTGGTCGCAGGTGCACCGGTGCTAGACTGTCCCACCTCCATGCGCACCGTACTCCGCTGGTGCTGGTCCCTGTCTCCCATCCGGAGCTCCTGTAATGTTTGGTTCGAAAACCATTAGTCATAAAGACTAAGCCCTATCATCCCCTACCCCTCCCACCATGGCTCCTAAGCACCGGGCGGAGAGGAGGAAGGGAATCTACAAAGTGGAGAATAGACAAGCAGGTGACGGTGGACCTAACTAACAAGTTATAATAGGTGAGCAGTGTAAATGTTGTAATAGGTAGAACAATTAATAAGTAGCAATTTATTTAAAAGGGGCAGCTAGAGAACAGTAAGTAAACAACAAGTAAATAAGTATATAACCTTAACTTATATGAATGCCCATACAAACTTATAAGTTAAGGGATCTTCTGCAAAGCTCCCATCGTATAAAAAGTCCCATACCGATTTATACGTTGGGGTGTCGGTTGTATGCAAATATGAGTGTAGTGATATGCAATGTCATGATTCATGCAAGTGCAACTCACGCACACGACTCTATGCGCACAGACCTTCAGTTCCCCCTGTTTGGGCAGCTAGCTTCACTCCCAGGAACCTCCGTAGTGGCAAACGGAGACAGTGGGTCGGGCCCCCCACTCCTAGGCGGGCATCCACACTACCAGGCCTAGCCCTCCCGTACGCCCCTAGAAGAACACAACCTAGAGTATCCGCGTACTGCTGCTGGATGTACCCTCCAGACTTTCTTTGGCTAAGTGTCCCACACCGCCGAGTCAGCGTACCGATGTCGGTGTGAACGACGATCAGGTACCGAAGACCCACCACCTTTATACTGTACTCCAACCCTCGAGCCCGCGGCCCCCCGGACAGTCCTGTCCGTGCATCTACCTTCAGAGCTACTGTCTGATGGCAAGTAATCCTATAATTCTACTTTCCTAGCTACCGGGGAGTGAGTGTGTGTAGCCCTAGTTATACTAGTTACTCTTTTAATTTATTATTCCTATGGTTTACGTTAGCCCAGGACTGCCCCCGGTATACCCCGTGAAGGGCTCTCAAGGGGCACTAGGAACCAAGACGGCGGCATTACGGCCCGAAGTTCCCTTTCGCAAGGCACTTATTATTATTGGTTGATCTCCCTTAACCCGATCCTCTTTTAGTTACTTTAGTTCTAACCCTAGAGTATTAAGACTCTTCCTATACTCCCCGGGATGGACGATCTTTCGTCGTTCCCGTACTCCCTCATTCCAACAAGTCTCCCAATGATGAACTCGATCCTAGTCTGCCCTACCAACCATCAACTATCAAAATTCTGTGGCTTTACTATATGCATACCATCCTAAACTATATGAGGTACCCAAGGGGAGGTACACCAAATCATCTTCCAAATCTCCTATAATATTTACTGGAGGTCCATCATAACATAATTGGTCTAAATCCAGAAATTAATAATTTTCCTAATTAATCTGATATTTATTTAATTTTTCCAAAGGACGTGCCACGGGTCATTTTAAACATGAACCACATGATCTTCCTAAGTAATGACTACTCAAAAATCATGATCATTAAATAACAGCAAAAATAACCTCAAATACAGATTTTCAGAATTTTATAGAAAGTATTTAACCTCTAAATAATTTATTTAGTATAATCATATTAATTCTACGTAGTGAAGGAAGTACTGAAATTATTCATCTAAAAATTATGGAAAAACCACTAGCCAGTAGTATGATATATAAAAGATCTTTGTGCAGAGAATCATAATTTTACTAGCTTGCTAACCACCAAAATAGATTTAATCCAATATCCATGATAAATAATACTTAATGAAGCAAGCCTTAGAATTAAGCTTCTAAAAATACCATAAAAATTCCCAGAGCTTTAAAATCATAATAAAGGTTCTCAGCCTAAATTTCATCAGTTTCCAGGAAGTTTGTACCCCATAATAAATTTTCTAAGCAAATCATACAATTACTAAATCATTAAAGAAGTACGCAAAATAGTGATCATAAAATTCATAGAAAAATATCCAGAGCTTGTACTACCTCTATAATCCACTCTACCCAATTCTCATCACTTTTCAATGTGATTTGGTGTCATTTCCTATCTTTATTAGTTTTGCGCCCTAAACTAGGGTTAGATTTTTAGGTATCCAAACGGTCTCCAAATCTACTAAGATTTCATCCAGAGCACTATATTGGCCCTATGGACCTCTTCACCCGATTTCGGGTCAATCCAAGGTCATCTGACCACATGACCTTCACAAACCACCAAGATCCAACCTTAGGGTTTGGCCTTGGTCCTTAGGGTAAACTTACCCCGATCCACCTCAAACTCCATGAGGGGGTGCTAGAGAATATTACTAGCCAGTGGTAAAAATCTCAACCTCTGTTGAGGCGATCTCACCACTCAAACTTCAAAAGTGCACTTTTATCGTAAGACCCCGTATTAGGGCAAAAGTTAGGATTGATCATTTCCAGTCCAAACCATCTACAAATGAGATGGAAAATTTTACAGAACCTTATGGTGACCCCAGGGACCACTCACCAAAGTTTGGGAGGGTTTGGAAATTATTTAACTATCTAATTAAATTCGGCTAGGATTATTGAATTTTTCTAAAAACTATAGAAAATATTCTCCAAAAATTCTCATTTTTGGATAGCACCTAGATATATGTAAGATTAGACCACATCCCAAATTTCAAGTCATTTGGATGACTGAATTGGAGTGGGGAATTTTTCTAAGGTCAAGGCAGCCCTCTGGATAGACCTCACCAAAAAGGGTGCTGTGGTCTAACCAGGATTCCAAATCGAGTGAAATTAATTTTGAATTAAAGTAAACTTCAAGGGCTACACCTCCTATGTTGATCATTTTTCCTGTAGGAGCCTCTAGGTATTTTTCCCAATTTATTTAACAAGACAGATTTTTCATTCAGAAATTATTTTAAATAAAATAGAATTTATTCCTCATGCCACTGTTCATCTTCTTCAACAGCCCGAACCAGAGGCCTAAAAACCTAATATCCTGTAGCTTTTCCAAGCTATTTCCCGACCATCTAGCCATCTCCCTGGCCGGCCACCACCACCACCACCTCCGTTGAGGCGAGGGCTATCGTCGGGCGGCGGCACAGCCGCCGGAGAGGCGGTTTCCGGCGAACCCGCCACCATGAAATTTTTGAAAAACCACGAATACGCTCACCCGATCTGGCTCTTTTGAGCCCGATATCTCCCCTAACGATTCCTAAGATCTATCCGCAGAAGAAGAGGGAGGGGAGGACCTTGTTCGCGGGTTGAAGGCGTGCAGAGCGTCGGGAAGCCATTTGCGCGGTGGTGGCGTCGCCGGAAATTCTTCAACAGCAAGGGGAAGTCTGAAACGGTTTGAGGGAGTGTAACCTTTTCCTCTTGCTCTTAGGAATCTTTTATAGATCAGCAAATGGGGAGGGGAAGGGATGAAACGTTGGAGATGAAACGTTGGCGGTCATTAATAACACCCTTATGACGTTTCGGTTATGACGAATGGCAATTGAAAAGTTAGAGATGAAGAGGTGTTTGCCAGGTGGCAATTTCCTATTGGGCCACTTTTCCTTAATTATTAACATAATTAAAGTAGGGAACGACCCATAAATACTCTTGATTTTCATCACCACAGTCAGAATTTACTAAGGCGTTGGTTACTAAAATTTCCAGTGTGGCTGACGTTTCGGCCTTGGTCACGGGCGTGACACATAGGTCACGGGCGTGACAGGCCCGGTTAGCAGTTCTGAGTTCGACGATCGTCGAACTGAGATCGACGATCGTCGAAGGGTGGTCACGGGCGTGACACATGGGTCACGGGCGTGACATGCCTGTGTGGACAACTTTGGGTCGACGACCGTCGACCTGAAGTCGACGGTCATGGTCACGCCCTATGTCACGGGCGTGACATTAAGTGTCACGGGCGTGACAGGCCATGAGGCAAATTCCGCGTCCGACGATCGTCTAACTGAGATCGACGATCGTCGAAGGAGTCACGCCCAAGGTCACGGGCGTGACATCTGGGTCACGGGCGTGACTGGGCCGGGTTGGAAATGCTGCGCCCGACGATCGTCTCCCGGAGATCGACGATCGTCGAATGAGTCACGCCCAAGGTCACGGGCGTGACGGGTCAGTCACGGGCGTGACCAACCCATGACCCGAAATCTTGGTCGGTTATTTCAAGCTTTGGACTCCCTAGGGTTCTACCACAACCAACCGACTCCTAGGGGTCTAGCCGGAAATGGGATGTTACAAATCCCAATAAACAAAAACAAAGATTTCGTCCCCGAAATCAAGGTTAAGCCTACGGGACTCAAATCGGGAAAAATAAGCTTGTAACATCCCATGAGAACCGATTGATCACCTCCCTACGTTACGTTTGTTTGTGCGTTTTCGAATCTAAGGTTAATTCGCCCACTTAACTAGGTATATACACCCCAATAAACAAAAGATTAGCCCCTATTCTTGAAATTTCAATTCCATTGGTTTAAAATAGGAAGGCAAATTGATTGTCCAGAGGGGTTTTGAGGTATACCTGACGAAAAAGTTCCGGGTATTTTTGCCGCATCAAGTCCTGTGGCTCCCATGTATGCTCCTCCTGCCCATGATTGTTCCACAGAACCTTGACTAACGGGACATTCTTCCATCGCAAGACCCGCACTGCTGTATCGTCAATCCTGATAGGCTCTAAATCGACTGACCGATCCGAGGCCACTGGGCCATCTGCCGAGGAAATCAGCTGCTCAGGGCGTAGCAGAGCCCTCCGAAGTGAGGAGACGTGGAAGGCGTCATGCAATCCAGCTAACTCCGGCGGTAGCTCCAGTCTATAGTCTAAGGGGCCGATCCGCTCCAGGATCCTATAGGGCCCCATATATCTCGGACTGAGCTTCTTCCGCCCGCAAACCCGCGAGACTCCGTGCATCGGCCGTATCTTCAAGAAAACTCGGTCTCCTACCTGGAACTCTACTTGGCGATGCCTCGCATCGTAATATTTCGCCTGTCTGCTCTGGGCTTCCAACATCCTGTCTCGGATCAATCTAATCTGAGCATCTGTATCTCCCACAAACTCCGAGCCCAGTGCCTGCGGATCCTCGTCCTGAACCCATGATAGTGGGGTTCTGCACCTCCTTCCGTACAACGCTTCGTATGGAGCCATGCCTATGCTGGACTGATGAGCGTTGTTGTATGAAAACTCGACCAGTGGTAACAATCTCTCCCAAGGCTCGCCTCGGTCCAAAATACATAGTCGCAACAGATCCTCCAGTGTACGGTTAGTGCGCTCTGTCTGTCCGTCGGTCTGAGGGTGGAAAGCTGTGCTGAATGTCAACCGAGAACCCAGATGGGCCTGGACTGACCTCCATTCCCTGGATGTAAACCGCCCATCCCGATCCGAAACGACAGTCTTGGGCACCCCATGATAACGCACGAACTGCTCAATGAACCTCCGTACTAATACACTGACCGGTGTGTCCTTTGCCACTGGGATGAATCTGGCCACCTTTGTCAGCCTGTCCACTATCACCCAGATCGAGTCGTTCCCCGCACGGGATCTAGGTAGCCCATGTACGAAGTCCATGGCTATATCCTCAAACTTCCACTCCGGTACTGGAAGCGGCTGCAACAAACCTGTCGGGTTCCTACACTCCGCCTTCACGAGCTGGCAGGCCTCACAATGTGTCACAAAATACGTAATATCTTTCTTCATACCCGGCCAATACATCGTCCTCTTTAAATCCTTTACCATCTTGGTGATCCCCGGGTGTACCGAATACCGGCTGCAGTGAGCCTCCGTCAAAATATCCTCCCGGATCCGTCCTCCTGCTGGTATGTAGACTCTGCCCCGGAAGCACAGGAGCCCATCCCTCAAAGTGTAATCTCCTGTCGTGCCTTCCTCCAAGGCTCGGAATATCGGCTCAGCTCTCTCGTCCCGCATCTGCCCATCTCTGATGCGGTCTAGAATGTCATCTGTAGTAGCTATCGACCCCAGGTACTCCATGTACAGCTCCGGGTCATCCTCAGATACTAGCAAAATCTGCATCTCCTCGAATGATCTAATCAACTCCAAGGCCATCAGCTGCAGGCCTGCTCCAGTCGTACTCGCTCTCCGGCTCAGAGCATCCGCAACCACGTTCGCCTTCCCCGGATGGTAGTGCATGGTATACTGGTAGTCCGAAAGAAACTCCACCCAGCGTCTCTGCCTGATGTTTAACTCCTTCTGGGTGTCGACGTACTTCAGATTCTTGTGGTCGGAGAAGATATCACAATGTACCCCGTAGAGGTAGTGCCGCCAGATCTTAAGAGCAAAAATGACTGCCCCCATCTCCAAATCGTGCACGGGGTAGTTCTGCTCGTGCTGCTTCAACTGACGGGAGGCATAGGCTATTACGTGCCCATTCTGCATAAGGACGGCACCCATCCCCTGATAGGAAGCATCTGTATATACCTGGAATCCCTCCTTCCCTGATGGAAGAGCAAGGATGGGGGCCGAGGTGAGACGATCCTTCAGCTCCTGGAAGGCAGATTCACATCGCGGCGTCCAAATAAAAGGGGACTCCTTCTTCGTCAGAGACGTAAGAGGAAGGGCAATCTGAGAGAACCCCTTTACGAACTTCCGGTAGTAACCGGCAAGTCCCAAGAAACTTCGAACCTCCGTGGCCGACTTTAGTGGTGGCCAATCCCGTACTGCCTGGATCTTTGCCGGATCCACTGCCAGACCTGCTCCACTGATGACATGACCCAGAAATGCCACCTCTTTTAGCCAGAACTGGCACTTGCTGTACTTGGCATACATCTCGTGCTCCCGCAGCTTCTCCAAGGTCAAGGCTAGATGTTTCGCGTGCTCCTCCTCCGTCCTTGAATAGATGAGAATGTCGTCGATGAATACTATGACAAAGACGTCCAGATACTCCTCGAACACCCGATTCATCAAAGTCATGAATGCGGAGGGTGCATTCGTGAGCCCGAACGGCATCACGGTAAACTCGTACAAGCCGTATCTGTTGTTGAACGCCGTCTTCGGGATGTCCTCCTCCCGAATGCGAAGCTGGTAGTATCCTGACCTCAGATCCAGCTTTGAGAACCAATGGGCTCCCTCCAGCTGGTCAAAAAGCTCATCTATCCGTGGTAAGGGATAAGTGTTCCGGACCGTCAACCTGTTCAGAGCCCGGTAATCTATGCATAATCGAAGGGTCCCGTCTTTCTTCTTAACGAACAGCACCGGAGCTCCCCACGGTGATGAGCTAGGCCGAACGAACCCGGCCTCCACTAACTCCTGAAGCTGACTTCGGAATTCCACCAACTCCTTTGGGGCCATTCGATAGGGAGCTCTGGATACCGGCTTAGCCCCCGGTACGAGCTGAATCTGAAAGTCCTTCTCTCGGTGCGGGGGTAACCCTGGTAGCTTATCTGGAAACACGTCGGCGAAGTCCCGCACTACCGAAATATCTGCAATGGAATCCTTGGCTACGACCGCCTCAAAGAGGACCTGATAAACCTCTTCCCCCTGCAGATGGGCCTTAACGGCCTGCACAGACGACAGTAAAGTACGGGGTGCTGATATAATACCTTCGATAACAATGAAGGAGTCGCCGTGCCGCACGGTGATCCTTTTCGCCACGCAATCGATCTGGGCATGGTTCCAATACAGCCAGGTCATGCCCAGAATCAGATCGTAATCTGGCATCCTCAAGACCGTCGCTGGTGCCTCAAACGCCTTTCCGCCGATCCTCGCTTCCATATTACAATGAGTAGAGGTCAATATCTCTGATCCATCGGGTAGGCGCACCCTCAGCATCTTCCTGGTGCATAGCTCCACTCCTGCCAGTCCTTTCACAAAATCCTCCGACACGAATGATTGCGACGCACCGGTGTCAAAGAGGGTGTGAGCGGGCTTGCCGCTAACGAAAACTATGCCTGGGGTAATTAAGTGTCTTAGTATTTTTGTTGCAGTTCATCTTCTCTTTAAATTTCTAAGCAGGTTACGTCTAAAATGGTAGTTTATATGAAGAAAATTTAAAAGTGTTGCCATACCTGTGATAACCTGCTCCGGGTTCCGAGGTTGTGTCAGGTCTAGAGCATACACCTGCTCTCTCTCTTGTCTGCGGCCTCGATCCTGAAATCCTCGTCCTCGGTCCTGTCCTCGTCCGCCAAACTGTCGGGGAGGTGGAGCGCCCTGATGTGCTGGTGGGGGTGCTCGCCCCACAGGGCAGTTCCGCTTGATATGCCCCGGCTGGTTGCACTGATAGCATACCGGTGGCTGCCCTGCCGTTCTTGGCATCTCCAGCATCTGTATAGGCTGGGGAGCCAATATCCTCTGAGTCCTCTGCTCCTGCCCAAACTCCTGACGGGGCTGATCCCCGTTCCTTCTCTCTCCAATAACCTGGCCCCGAGGACGGTCTCTACGACCTCCAATCACTGAATCATCAGTCGGTCTCTTCCGATTCTTCACTGTGAGCTGATCCGCCTCTCTCTTCTTAGCCATCTCCAGAATCCTGGCCAGACTCCCCTCTGAAACAAAAAGGAGGGCCTGCCTCATGTCATCCTGCAGCCCCTTATAAAACCTCCGGGCGTAGCCAGCATCGTCTAACTGGTAAGCGTCCGCATAACGGGCCAGATGAGTGAACTCCTGATAGTACTCCACCACGGTCCTGTTCCCCTGCCTCAACCGCAGGAATCTATCCTCCAGGTCATCTCTCGCCGACTGAGGTACAAAATGTCCCAAGAGCGCTGCTCTGAACTCCTCCCAAGTAATATCAGCGCAGTCCATCCCTGCAAAGGTGGTGTCCAGCTGAGATTTCCACCATCT
Organism: Platanthera zijinensis; assembly: GCA_039513925.1. Lineage (NCBI taxonomy): Eukaryota > Viridiplantae > Streptophyta > Magnoliopsida > Asparagales > Orchidaceae > Platanthera > Platanthera zijinensis. The sequence goes on along the minus strand of CM077081.1, from coordinate 119,994,155 downwards.
CTTTCCGTGTGACTCTAAGCAGGAGACTGTCAAAGCGACTGCCTCCTCCGTGGGGCATCGAATCCCTGCCAACATCTCATAAATGGTGTCCAACCACTCCTCCGTACGTACTGCGGACTCAGTCCCCTGGTAGGATGGAGGGGAAAGTCCTCGGAAGACCGTCATCCAATTGGCCCCGGGGTTTGGCTGTGGGGCCGGGGCTTGCTGAGCTCTGAAGGCCTCCAGGATGGCCGTCAGTGTTTGCCCCATCTCCGTCTGCTGGAACGGAACGGGTGCTGGCGGAGTCGGGAACACATCCGGAGCCTGAGGTGTCCCCTGCTGCGATGTAGGGTTCGTCGCAGGCTACAAGCAAAATTTTCATTTGTTAGCAAGCGAAATGAATGGAATTTAAGAAGAGTTATGATGGACTTTCACATGTGATTTCCCTTATGGGCACACCACTGCTTCCGCTGCTAGTTTGTCCGCAAACTAAGCTCGCACGGTGGTGGCCCAAGGTTTTTGTGGACTACTTCTCTTTCGATCGAGGTTTCCTCTGATACCACTTGTAAGACCCCCTTTTTTTTCTTTTTCAACCACCGGGGTCTTATGCCCAGAACCGCCGCTTTGCGGTGACACCTTCGCACCCGGGAAGGTTGCCACTACAACGCGCCGATTCTGCCGGCCTTTTCGATCGCAATAAGTAGCAAGCAAGAGAGAAGCAAGTCCACCAAAAGAGAATATCACATAAAATAAAACTCCACGAAGGGAGTGTCCAAAGAAAATCATCAGAGTATAAATAGTCTGGAAATAAAAGGGCTCATGCCCGGTACATCAGAGTCCTCACTACAAGTCGCTCATCGCGGAAGATAAGAAAATGCTAATCACTCACGGAGCTGGTCGCAGGTGCACCGGTGCTAGACTGTCCCACCTCCATGTGCATCGTACTCCGCTGGTGCTGGTCCCTGTCTCCCATCCGGAGCTCCTGTAATGTTTGGTTCGAAAACCATTAGTCATAAAGACTAAGCCCTATCATCCCCTACCCCTCCCACCACGGCTCCTAAGCACCGGGCGGAGAGGAGGAAAGGGAAGCTACAAAGTGGAGAATAGACAAGCAGGTGACGGTGGACCTAACTAACAAGTTATAATAGGTGAGCAGTGTAAATGTTGTAATAGGTAGAACAATTAATAAGTAGCAATTTATTTAAAAGGGGCAGCTAGAGAACAGTAAGTAAACAACAAGTAAATAAGTATGTAACCTTAACTTATATGAATGCCCATACAAACTTATAAGTTAAGGGATCTTCTGCAAAGCTCCCATCGTATAAAAAGTCTCACACCGATTTATACGTTGGGGTGTCGGTTGTATGCAAATATGAGTGTAGTGATATGCTATGTCATGATTCATGCAAGTGCAACTCACGCACACGACTCTATGCGCACAGACCTTCAGTTCCCCCTGTTTGGGCAGCTAGCTTCACTCCCAGGAACCTCCGTAGTGGCAAACGGAGACAGTGGGTCGGCCCCCCCACTCCTAGGCGGGCATCCACACTACCAGGCCTAGCCCTCCCGTACGCCCTTAGAAGAACACAACCTAGAGTATCCGCGTACTGCTGCTGGATGTACCCTCCAGACTTTCTTTGGCTAAGTGTCCCACACCGCCGAGTTAGCGTACCGATGTCGGTGTGAACGATGATCAGGTACCGAAGACCCACCACCTTTATACTGTACTCCAACCCTCGAGCCCGCGGCCCCCCGGACAGTCCTGTCCGTGCATTTACCTTCAGAGCTACTGTCTGATGGCAAGTAATCCTATAATTCTACTTTCCTAGCTACCGGGGAGTGAGTGTGTGCAGCCCTAGTTATACTAGTTACTCTTTTAATTTATTATTCCTATGGTTTACGTTAGCCCAGGACTGCCCCCGGTATACCCCGTGAAGGGCTCTCAAGGGGCACTAGGAACCAAGACGGCGGCATTATGGCCCGAAGTTCCCTTTCGCAAGGCACTTATTATTATTGGTTGATCTCCCTTAACCCGATCCTCTTTTAGTTACTTTAGTTCTAACCCTAGAGTATTAAGACTCTTCCTATACTCCCCGGGATGGACGATCTTTCGTCGTTCCCGTACTCCCTCATTCCAACAAGTCTCCCAATGATGAACTCGATCCTAGTCTGCCCTACCAACCATCAACTATCAAAATTCTGTGGCTTTACTATATGCATACCATCCTAAACTATATGAGGTACCCAAGGGGAGGTACACCAAATCATCTTCCAAATCTCCTATAATATTTACTGGAGGTCCATCATAACATAATTGGTCTAAATCCAGAAATTTATAATTTTACTAATTAATCTGATATTTATTTAATTTTTCCAAAGGACGTGCCACGGGTCATTTTAAACATGAACCACATGATCTTCCTAAGTAATGACTACTCAAAAATCATGATCATTAAATAACAGCAAAAAATAACCTCAAATACAAATTTTCAGAATTTTATAGAAAGTATTTAACCTCTAAATAATTTATTTAGTATAATCATATTAATTCTACGTAGTGAAGGAAGTACTGAAATTATTCATCTAAAAATTATGGAAAAACCACTAGCCAGTAGTATGATATATAAAAGATCTTTGTGCAGAGAATCATAATTTTACTAGCTTGCTAACCACCAAAATAGATTTAATCCAATATCCATGATAAATAATACTTAATGAAGCAAGCCTTAGAATTAAGCTTCTAAAAATACCATAAAAATTCCCAGAGCTTTAAAATCATAATAAAGGTTCTCAGCCTAAATTTCATCAGTTTCCAGGAAGTTTGTACCCCATAATAAATTTTCTAAGCAAATCATACAATTACTAAATCATTAAAGAAGTACCCAAAATAGTGATCATAAAATTCATAGAAAAATATCCAAAGCTTGTACTACCTCTATAATCCACTCTACCCAATTCTCATCACTTTTCAATGTGATTTGGTGTCATTTCCTATCTTTATTAGTTTTGCGCCCTAAACTAGGGTTAGATTTTTAGGTATCCAAACGGTCTCCAAATCTACTAAGATTTCATCCAGAGCACTATATTGGCCCTATGGACCTCTTCACCCGATTTCGGGTCAATCCAAGGTCATCTGACCACATGACCTTCACAAACCACCAAGATCCAACCTTAGGGTTTGGCCTTGGTCCTTAGGGTAAACTTACCCCGATCCACCTCAAACTCCATGAGGGGGTGCTAGAGAATATTACTAGCCAGTGGTAAAAATCTCAACCTCTGTTGAGGCGATCTCACCACTCAAACTTCAAAAGTGCACTTTTATCCTAAGACCCCATATTAGGGCAAAAGTTTTAGGATTGATCATTTCCAGTCCAAACCATCTACAAATGAGATGGAAAATTTTACAGAACCTTATGGTGACCCCAGGGACCACTCACCAAAGTTTGGGAGGGTTTGGAAATTATTTAACTATCTAATTAAATTCGGCTAGGATTATTGAATTTTTCTAAAAACTATAGAAAAATATTCTCCAAAAATTCTCATTTTTGGATAGCACCTAGATATATGTAAGATTAGACCACATCCCAAATTTCAAGTCATTTGGATGACTGAATTGGAGTGGGGAATTTTTCTAAGGTCAAGGCAGCCCTCTGGATAGACCTCACCAAAAAGGGTGCTGTGGTCTAACCAGGATTCCAAATCGAGTGAAATTAATTTTGAATTAAAGTAGACTTCAAGGGCTACACCTCCTATGTTGATCATTTTTCCTGTAGGAGCCTCTAGGTATTTTTCCCAATTTATTTAACAAGACAGATTTTTCATTCAGAAATTATTTTAAATAAAATAGAATTTATTCCTCATGCCACTGTTCATCTTCTTCAACAGCCCGAACCAGAGGCCTAAAAACCTAATATCCTGTAGCTTTTCCAAGCTATTTCCCGACCATCCAGCCATCTCCCTAGCCGGCCACCACCACCACCACCTCCGTTGAGGCGAGGGCTATCGTCGGGCGGCGGCACAGCCGCCGGAGAGGCGGTTTCCGGCGAACCCGCCACCATGAAATTTTTGAAAAACCACGAATACGCTCACCCGATCTGGCTCTTTTGAGCCCGATATCTCCCCTAACGTTCCTAAGATCTATCCGCAGAAGAAGAGGGAGGGGAGGACCTTGTTCGCGGGTTGAAGGCGTGCAGAGCGTCGGGAAGCCATTTGCGCGGTGGTGGCGTCGCCGGAAATTCTTCAACAGCAAGGGGAAGTCTGAAACGGTTTGAGGGAGTGTAACCTTTTCCTCTTGCTCTTAGGAATCTTTTATAGATCAGCAAATGGGGAGGGGAAGGGATGAAACGTTGGAGATGAAACGTTGGCGGTCATTAATAACACCCTTATGACGTTTCGGTTATGACGAATGGCAGTTAAAAAGTTAGAGATGAAGAGGTGTTTGCCAGGTGGCAATTTCCTATTGGGCCACTTTTCCTTAATTATTAACATAATTAAAGTAGGGAACAACCCATAAATACTCTTGATTTTCATCACCACAGTCAGAATTTACTAAGGCGTCGGT